>JAEMOT010001807.1:26870-47931 GCA_019297695.1 Apostasia ramifera | reverse complement strand
GAAATTCAAGTAATATATTTTTGTAAGTAATTATTTAATTTTATTTATAATTTTTTTTTTATTATTATAAATAGTATATATGTATATATATATTTTTGAAAATAGATTTCAATTTAAATCGAAGCGACATATTTATTAATTAAATTCAATCAAAAATATTGAAGATCGAAGAAAACACGTCATTAAAAAAAAAAAATTTATTTCTGTAATTTAAAATTTTTCAAAAATCTTAATTCATCCGAAAAATAAAAAAAATAATAAAAAAAATCACAAATAAATTTAATTGTATTTATTTTAATTTTCTCCAGATAAATAAGCCATAAATTTCTTGCACTTACATGATGGCCTAAAATTTTATAGCAAATGCATCTTTGAAGTTGACTTTTCGACTTGATGCTTCTTTTCTCAGCGATCTTGATCAACTTCATTTCTTTTTCTTCTTAGCTTGATTCCATCAATCTTGAGTCAAAATTATCTCGACGATCATCCTTCTTGATCCTGAAAAGCTTAAGAACAATACATACTAATATTTAAAAAATAATTAATCGAGTATATTATTAACGTGTATGTTTTCATCAAAATCGATAAGAGTTCAACAGTAGGAAATGGGCAGACTTTGTCAACCTGTCCATGACAACCTAGATAGCATCGTATCCTTTAGATTTTGATAATCCACAAATAAAATCTATAGTGATATGCTCTTATTTCTAAGTAGGAATATTTAAAGATTGAAGCAGTCCTCCTGGTCTTTGATGTTCTGTTTTAACTCTTTAACAAATCAAATGACTTACAAATTCAGTAATATCATTTTTTATTTCAGGCCATTAGAATTGTCCTCGTAAGTCGTGATATATTTTAATCCTTCTAGGGTGAATTGAATATTCTGCGCTATGTGCTTTACTAAAAATTTCTTCTTAAGTTTATGGGAGTTAGGAACGTTGATTCGATTTTGAAATCGAAGGATACCATCAGATCCTATCATGAATTCTGGTTTGTCTTCTTTCGTTACGCTCTAAGTTATCTTAATAATCTTTGAATCTTCTTATTGGGCTATCTTAATCTTTTCATGCAGATTTGGTTGTATACAGAGATAAGCTACTATTCTTTTATCATTGTGTACTTCCGTCTCTAACTGTAGTTGCTCCATTTCTTTAATAAGCGCCTCCTGATTAGTGAGAGAATTACTTGCAGATTTTTGACTAAGTGTATCTGTAACTACATTAACCTTCCTCGGATGATATTGAATGTCCACGTTATAATCTTTTAATAATATAACAATCTTTGTTGTCTTAGATTTAATTCCTTCTAAGTAAAAATATACTTTAAAATTTTGTGATCTGTGAAAATTTTATATTTTGCTCTATATAAATAATGACTCCAAATTTTATGTGCAAAGATAATCACAGCTAGCTCCAAAACATTCGTAGGATAATTGAACTCATGGGTCTTCAATTGCCTAGATGCATAAGGTATAATTTTTTCACCTTGCATTAGCACACACCCCAATTCCTTCCTAGAATCATAACTACAAATAACAAAATTTTTAGATGTTAAGGGAATAGTTAAGACAGGGGCTGTAATAAGTCGTCTTTTTAATTCTTGAAAACTTTCCTAACAAGCTTTTGACCACTCGAATCTTACTGACTTCTTAGTTAGTTGAGTGAGTGGTAAGGCGATCTTCGAAAATCCTTCTACAAATCTTCGATAGTGTCCGGTTAGACCAAGAAAATTTCTTACCTCAGTTATAGTTGTGGGCCTTGGCCAATTAGAGATAGCCTCAACTTTGGATAGATCTACAATTATGTTGGATGAACTAATTATATGCCCTAGGAATGCCACTTGTTGTAACCAAAATTCGTATTTATTGAGTTTGACATATAACTTCTTATCTCTTAGTGTCTTCAACGTAATTCGAAAGTATTCTTCATGCTTTCTTCGCTAGAAGAGTATATAAATATATCATTAGTGAATACAATAATAAATTTATCCAGATAAAGTCAGGAAGAAAAGGTAAAAAAAAAATAATACCTGAATATTCGGTTTATAAGATCCATAAACAATGCAGAAGCATTAGTTAATGTAAAAGGCATGACTACAAACTCATAATAACAATAACTTATTCGAAAAGCAGATTTTGAAATATCCTACTCGAATGTGTAGTTGATGATAGCCAAATCGTAAGTCAAACTTCGAAAATACCTTAGCATTCTTCATTTGAACAAAAAGATCATCTATTCTAGGTAATAAAATTTGTTTTTGATAGTGATCTTATTCAGCTCCTGATAATCAATATATAGTCTTAAAGAGTCATCTTTCTTCTTAGTAAATAATACTGGAGCACCCCATGGTGACACGCTAGGTCGAATAAAGCCCAAATTAAGTATCTCTTGTAGTTGTCCATTCAGTTCTTCTAGCTCTTTAGAAGTCATTCGGTATGAAGCCTTTGATATAGGAGTGGATCAAAGGATTGTATCTATAGTAAATTCTACCTCTTTTTTTAAGGGTAGTCTAAGAAGTTCTTCTGGGAAAATATCTGGGAATTCTCTAACAACTCTTATTCTGTCTATATTAGTTTCACTTTTTGGTATCGATTTGATGTAGGCTAAGTAAGCTTTACACCATTTCTTTAATAACTTCTGATATTTTGCAAAACATATAATAGATAAAATATCATTCTTTCCTTCGTAAGTGATTAATTCTCCTTCAAGGGTGAGAAAATTTATCTTCTTGATAGCACAATCAATCTTGACATGCCAAGTTAATAACCAGTCCATCCCTAATCGTATGTCAAAGTCTTTCATAACAAGAACGATCAAGTTTGCAGGAAGGACATGGTCTTCGATACATATTTCACATTTTGGGTATATTATTCTACTAGTTAAAATTTTTCCTGAAGCTGTACTTATAGTATAAGGTGTGTCTAGCATTTCAAATGGCATCTTTACAGAAGTTACGAACTCAGGCAAAACAAATGAATGCGTAGACCCAGAATTAAATAATACTTGTGCTGGTAATATAGAAATATAGATAGTTCCTGTAACAACTGAGTTAGATAAAGCGAAAACTCGAGCTTGAGCTTGTGGCATGGAGTTTGCATCAAGCTTCGGTGCCACAGGACAATCTTTCATAAAATGGTCTTTATTGCCACATGTAAAGCAAGCTCTGCCACTCTTACAACATTTAAAAGTAGGATAACATTTAAATTCAGAATTAAGTTAGGACTTTCACCACTTACGACCTTCACCGGTCAGCATGTACAAAGCAAACTCAGTCTTTTTATTATCAGGACACTCAATAAAATCAAAGATTGTTTCCAATCGATCGATCCATTCCTGTGCAGCCAGAGGATTTGGACCTCCTGCAAACTAAGGTGGTTTTTCCTTTCGAAAACACGTATACAGAGCATCTTTGGAGATCATTATATTATTCTCTTGATTTTCATTAGTATGATTTTGTAGTGAGTCAGCTTGAGATTTCATTTTCACTTGACAAGCAATATTTATAAGTACACAGATAAATAAAAATAATATTTTATTTAGATGATACCATTATATGCAGTAAAGTAGACTGCAAATTTTCATAACTAGGTTTGGGTACATTAGGGTTTTGGAGATAATGCAGAGCTTGGTTCGGGATTCTTTTCCGATTGGATAAATGAACTCTTGATAGGAGCTGACACCTCCTTATTTTTTTTGCAAGGAGCAAGAGTTGCAAGGGTCAATTCGAGGTTTGTTGGCTTTGAGAAGTTCTTGAAGGTTTGGGGATAATGGGCAACAATTGGTCTGCGTCCATCTGAATTTTATTCGGTTCTAGTTCCATTGAATTATTTGGTAGCTCATAATGATGGAATGTAGACTAGTTGTCTTGGTAATAGGCTTCCATGGTAACTAAAGCAGTGAGTAGGTGATCCAGTCGAGGAATCTCGATCATTGAGATCTTAATTCTATTCCAATAAGGGGATAAGGCTGTCAGTATACGTTGTTTGGCTTCATCACGAGTGATTTTACTTCCTCGGTAGTATCTAACCCATTCAAAAAGGAACCAGAGTTGGTCTTGATTGGCCGCCATAAGGATATTAGGGTTCATTTTAAACTCAATGAGGCAGATGACTAGGTCTTTCCTGAAATCAAAGACATAAAATCAATGGATATGGTAAAAGTTTTAAAGTAGATTTAAGGTTACTTATAACCTGGCTCTAATACCAACCTGTTTTACCCTCATTTTGATAGACCAATTATCCATAAAATAAGAGGCAACTTACAATCAGAATCACAGAATAAATTATAAGAAAAGACATTTTTATTGATCTCATAACAGAGTTACATAAGTTTAGGCACAAGGCAGGTCACCTAGGGTATCATTAGATTAGAGTATAGAAGATAAACTAATCAAACTGAAAGGCAAAAGATAAATATCAGTGGGACCATACGGAATATAGGGAAACATCATCCTTGGGAATTTTGCAGTCTCCTTCTAGCAGCAGATTATTTACCTGAAAATAACAAGTCAGTCACACAGAGAGTAAACGACCTCCACCTTACAATAGATCAGGTGGAGTTTTATAGCTGAAAGTACCAATAGATTAGGATATCAGAATATCTTGTAATATCATCTTGTCACTTTATAATTTGTCATGTATCATACTTTGCATATATATTATTATGTTTAGATTTTATATCGTTGAATAATTAGAATTAACAAGTATACATCACCGGTGTGATAACAGAAGTAGCAGATACGTCATTAGTGTGATAATGATTTACCAGATACGTCACCAATGTGACAACAGAGTAACAGAATGCAGGTACGTCCCCCACATGACGCCACACATCCAGAAGGTGGTTCAGCTATTGGGATCCCAGCGCATCATATTATATATCTCAGAATACATAGGTCCAATATAACCCAATATAATATCTTGTCATAAAGCCCAACAGAATATTGGCATTAAGCCATGCAGAGAATGCAGAATGTAGCTCACAGAATATAATTGATATTCTCTTGTATATTAATTAATTTAATTTTATAACCAAGATGTCCTAATTTAGTGAAAATTGTTTTCCTAGATGAGCGGCAGTAATAATTTGCTGGTGGATGTTGCGGCTCCTGATTCTGATACCTTGATTGAGTTCAAGATAAAATGATCACTATTGGGTTTAATAGTTTAACATGTTGACTCAGATTACATAGGTCTATTTAAATTAAACAGGTCAAGTGGGTCAAAACAGGTCAATATAGGTCTCAGGTCAAACTCATCAACTCAAGTCAACTCGGGTCAATCCGGGTCAAATAGGTCAATCCAAGTCAACTCAGGTTAAATGGGTCAACTCGGGTCAAACAGGTCAACTGATCAGACTGGGTCAGCTCGGGTCAAATAGGTCAACTGGTCAAATTGGGTTCGACACTGGTTAAACAGGTCGACACAGATTTATCAGGTGGGGGAAAGACAGAAGAAAGCTTCCTATTTAATACGGCTGGTGATAGGAAAATACAAGAAAGCTTCAAAAATATAATTTATTAAAACAAAGCTGTAGAGATTTTATTTTTATTTTAAAATGCTCAGGTTACAGATGTACTCATATTAGATCCAACAAAATATATAAATGAATATTAACAGGTATTTCTTAAGTGGGTTATTACACTGTTGTCTTTAATTGAGAGTTTGTCGCATTTGTGACTCATTTCACTTTCATGTGACAAATTTTATGAAAGGCTAATTCCTTTGTGGTTATTTGAAAAGATTTGTGAATAGAACTCACTTTTGTGCTAGTTAATTTTTTTTGCAAAGTGTTCTTCAGGCTTTTTTTTGTGAAAAGCAAAAAAAGAGCTTGAAGATCTCTTTGTAAAAAAAGATTTGCTAGCACAAGAGATCTCATAGCTCATTAAAGGCCCAGTGATAGAGTCTCTTGGGAACTCAGATTATCATTCAAAATCTATTCTTGGCATAGATTGCTAACAAGTTTCGAAGCCATAGGTGAAGATCCAACTGTGCGGCAGAAACTCTCGAGTCAGGTTCGGGTTAGGCTCGCAGGTCTAATTGGGGTGGCAACTTCAGTTGCATTTGTCGATTGTGGTGCTGGCTGATTTTAGGGCTGGCAGCACAATCAATCGGTTGGTTGGTCGTTGATTTTTTCGCGTATTTTAAGTGTCTTTACAGCCAAATGTCAACATTCCAAATAAACATGTAATCCTTAATAGAAATATCTCTCACATCAAATACATTTGCCTTACAATATCTATCACACAAAAAAAATGAAATATAAATAACTAAGTATAGAAAATGTCCCTCAACCAAATATATCATCTCAGGCAATACCGAAAATGCTCCACCTCAACTTTTTGACTCCAAGTGATATTGTTGGCATGCCGCCTAGAAGTCAAGATATGGAAGGTGATAAAAGCTTCAATGACTGATTCAGATTTGAGTACATCTTTCAATAGAGACATAGGCAAAAAAAGAGAAAGCTAGGAAGGCGAACATTGCCTTATGGCTTCTAGGAATAATGTTGATCCACATCTGGTTAAGCCGAGTTTGGTTCACGAGCACCTTTAAGTATAAGAGGTTGTTATGATTACCATATTTTCTTTTTCTTATATATATTATTTTTATGTCCTTGTTTTCGTGCTTATGATTTTAGCTTAAAACCTTGCACTAACGTATGAATTTAACTCTCTCCCCTTTTGGTGATGAGATGATTTTCTTCTAGTTCCATATGACGAGCAATATTCTCAAAAATCTTGATATTATCATTATGGGTAAGGTTTACTCAAAGATGTTCCCACATATGTTGTAGTGATTTATTTGATAATAGCTTGAACTTATTGTTTATTAGTCAACTCATGATTAGCTTCATAACATTTGAATGTGATATTGGACATTGCACTCAAATGTTGTCGAATAGTATATCTCATCTCTTCTATTTTTCTCAAATTTCAATGAAAACGGAGTTCCATCTAGTAGAGGACATATTGACATATTACTGCTTAACAATATTGGAGATCCATGGTCGAATGCTACTTTTCATTTTTTCATTGAAGTTATTTCTCATTCTACTTTTCATTTTTTCAAGGTTGTGTCTTTTCTTAGTTGTATTCTAATAGGGGTGTATTAAATCGAAAAATCAAACGATTAAATTTGATTGGTTTAGTTAATAGTTTGATGATTGAATATTTTTTGTTAAATAGTTTTGGTTCAGTATCTTAATTTACAAACTGAATCAACCTATTAATTAAAATATCATATACCATCATATGATAATGTACTTGAAGTTATATAAATTATTCATTAATTTTCTTTATAAAATCATGATATTTATTATTTCTTTAGAGTCGTGTTCTTCATTTTTGTGGTTATGAAATCTCTCAGCGTAATATATTTTATTGTTTTTTAAATAAAGAAAAAATTATGATTTTAATCGAAGCAAACTAAACCGATCAAATTTTTTTAGTTGGTTTGGTTTGTCGTCTATAGTCTTGTTTTCAAAACTAAATTCAATTTTTATTTTTGATTCAGTTAATCAAATCAATCAAACTAATCGAATGTTATTGTGATTTTGCAATCTAAAGTACATTTTGGTCTTGAAGCAAACCCTCTATTTTTATGATGCCAAACATCATGATTATTCTCCTTTGCTCCAACTCAATCAATCACTTACAATTAAACAAAACCCTACTTATTCCTTTAATACACAGAGAGCAACACCAAAATTGAAGGAGTATTCCATTAGCTGAAGAATTTTCCAACTCCTCAAAGCACTTCTTAGGAGTATTCCATTAGTCGAGCTAGCATCTTCACCACCTTCATCATGGGAGGGCGATTCATGGGAAGAAAGCTACTGCAGAGGAGACCAATGCTAAGGAATTTGGTGATCTCCTCCTCCTTGTTGCAGAGATCGAGCCTCGAATCAATCACCTCTTTTACCCCGTTCTGTTGAATTCCGCTGCAAACCCAGTTCACCAAATCATTCTCTCCGAACTCGGCATCCGCCGCCAGCTTCCCCGTTATCAGCTCCAAGATGACAACACCGAAGCTATGCACATCGTTCTTTTCGTTGAATCTTCGAGTGCATGAATACTCTACAGCCATCAAAAACCGTTCAGGAGACAATTTTAATTCAAATTACAACAAGCATCAAGTTTTTGCGATAGTTGCCAATAATCTTAACAATCTATTTCGGAGCATGTCAATAGTTTGAATTCTGATAGTGATGCTACGGAAGGGTGGTTATTGTTGAAAAATAACTACCTCCCTGCATTGTCATGTAGGCAACGCACCAAGTCATTCGAAAAGAGCGAAAAGTAATCGCAAAGTAATGTTCTAAAAGAAAAAAATCACTAGTACATGAAACTACTTCGAGCAAACTTATAAACTTGATAAGTGGTGAAAGGGGTTACGAAAATGGATCGTCTCATATCAGAATAGGAGAAAAGTTCTTGAGCTGTGCTATGAGAAAATTGCGTGATCTCAATATGTAGAGAATGCCTTTTGAGACAAAACTGTATGGCTTATAATAAAAACTCTACAATTTATAAGTATATTTAAGTTGGAATACTCTTGAGATGGGTAACCTTACCGATAAGTTACTCAATCATACCAGTTTCCAATAGCCACAACAAATAATACATGTACATTTGGGACATGTGATTTTACCATAATATATCAGAGTCGACCTCCTACAGTATGATATGATTCTAAGACGAATCAGACGGAAACTGGTGAGCCTATTTGAGCTGTTAATTGTAAATAGCTATATAAATAATATGATCCCAATATGTAGAGGCACTTTTTAGGGTAAAACTATGCTGCTAGTGACGGAAACTTTGCAGTTAAGTATAGTTAAGCTAGAGTAATCCTGGGATGAGTGTTCTCTTCAAGATGTTACTCAACCACTGTTGACGTAGGATGTTTGGAAGGCTCCAAACACAGTTTCAAAAGTTAATGCATGATGTTTGAAACCGAACAGGTTTGAAAGGTCGTATATGATATTTCAAGATGAAGGAGCGTCACGTGTATGGCTGTGATGCAGCGCTGGAGCCACATGTCAACAACCACGCTACGTTATTTTTCAGAAACTAAAGTAAATAATATCTCTATATTTGAAACACAAGATGTTATAATCAGGCTAGTTTTCAGAAATCAAATTAAATAATGCATCTATTTGAGATATAGATTGCAGCTTTTCTATTGAGCTTTTGGCATAGTTGATGAGATAAAAGAATTGGTATTATACAGCATGCATGATGTTCTTACACATTACCTGGAGGATGATATGCACCTGAGGCAGCATCAACAGAGATGAAAGTGGGACTCTTCTCAAAGCCGTCAACCACCATTGCGACGCCAGAATCTGCAACTTTCGCCCCAAAATCTGCATCTAAAAGGATGTTATTAGAATTAAAATTCCCATGAACAATCGGTGGATGGCAGCCATGGTGCAGGTAGCAGAGCCCCTCCGCTGCATCCATGGCGATCCTAAGCCTCAACCCCCAACACAAAACACCGGCCTTCCCGCCACGGAGTACATCTCTCAAGCTCCCATTTACCATGAACTCGTAAACCAGAAGCTTAGAATCCCTTTCAACGCAACAGCTCCAAAGATTCACGATATTCTTGTGCCTGATCTTCCCCAGAGCCGCTACAGCGTCCATGTCCGGCGAATTCCAGAGCTTCTTCACTGCCACCACTTCGTCATTCCCGAGCACCACTTTGTAGACCTTCCCAGATGCCCCGCTGCCGATAACGTTATCTTCTTGCAGGCAGCGTGAGATGTCGCACTCACTGAATCCCAGCTTGTGGGATGTCATCAGAATCCAATCAGAATTGTTCAGGGCACTCTTTGCCATGTCTGTTTTCCGTTTCTTATAGCGATGAAAAGATAATCCAACTATTAAAACTACAGCAAAAAGGATCAAGATTGATCGAATAAGCCAGAAGAACTTGCTCCTTCCCCGCCTTGCGCCGTTTATGGAACTTAGGCAGTTCCCCGTAGGATCTCTGCACAAGCTCGGATTGCCGAGGAAGCTGTTTTGATATGCTCTGTTCATGAACAGGGGTGGGATAGAACCAGAGAGCTGATTATCAGAAAGGTTCAGCTGGCTCGGCTGCAAGTTCTGTAATTGGATGGGGATCTCTCCAACGAGCTGGTTTCCGGACAGGTCGAGGAAGACGAGCGCCCGGAGATCTCCGAGCTCCGATGGAATCAGGCCGGTGAACTCGTTGTTAGCAAGGTTGAGCTGGGTTAGGTTCTTCCATTGCTGGATTCCGGTGAGTAGTTCGCCGGAGAGGAAGTTTTTGTGCAGGAGGAGTAGGACAAGTTCACCAAGTACTCGCAGCGACTCCGGCAATCGGCCAGTCAGTCGGTTCCCGGAGGCTGATAACTCGGAGAGCATTGAGAGTGAGCCAATCCCTTCTGGAATGTTCCCGCTGAACTGGTTGTCGGAGATCTGCAATTTGATTAGATTTTTGGCACCGGCAATGTCGGCAGGGATGCTGCCGGAGAGGGAGTTGTTGGCGAGCTCGAGAGTTGACAAATTAGGAAGCCCCCAGATTCCGGCGGGCACCTCGCCGGAGAGAAGGTTGTTGGCGAGACGGACGCGGGTGAGAGTTTTACATCGGGTGAGGTCCTGCGGCAGGCCGCCCGAGATGTAGTTGTTTATGAGGAGAAGCTCCTGCAGCACGCTGCCGCCGCAGATTGTTCTGGGAATCTCGCCGGTGAGCTGGTTGTATGATATATCAAGAAATCTAAGGGGAGAGTTAATGCCAAGGCTGGCGGGGAGAGGACCAGAAAGCTGGTTCCCAAAAAGCCGGAGCTCGAAAAGATGGGAAGCCATGGCGGCAGTGGTTGGAACAGAACCGTTGAATTGGTTGTCGTAGAGGTGGAGGCTATCGAGGAGCGGGATGGAGAAGATGTCATCGGGGATTGGGCCGGAAAGATGGTTCATGGAGGCGTCAATGCGGCGGAGGGCGGTGAGGTTGGAGAGGCTGGCGGGGAAGCGGCCGGTGAGGGAGTTGTTGTAGAGCTCGATCTGGACGACTGAGGTGAGGGCGGAGAGAGCATCGGGGATTTCGCCGGTGAGGAAGTTGCTGGAGACGTCGAAGTTTGTGAGCTTGGAGAGACGGCCGAGCTCCGGTGGGATTTCGCCGGTGAGGCTGCAGCCAGCGAGCCAGAGGGTATCGAGATTGGTGAGGTTGCTGAGCTGCCGAGGTAAAGGGCCGGCGGCGAAGGGGTTGTATGAAAGATTGAGCTGACGGAGTGTGGAGATGTTGCCTAGAAAAGGGGGAATGGTGTCATTGAGGAGGTTGGCGGTGAGGGAGAGGGTTTGGAGGGAGGGAAAGAGGGAGTAGGACGCGGGGATTGCGCCGGTGAAGTTGTTGCCAGCGAGGTTAAGGTGGCGGAGGAGAGGGAGGGAGGAGAGGGCGGAGGGAAGGGGGCCGACGAGGACGTTCTGGGAGAGGTCGAGGTGGGTGAGGGAGGAGCAGGGGAGGATGGAAGAGTTGGGGAGGGAGGAGTTGATGTAGTTGAAGGAGAGGGAGAGGAAGCTAAGGCTGGGGAGGAGGCAGAACTCGACGGGAAATGGGCCGGCCATGTTGAGTTCGGAGAGGTCGATTTTGGTGACGGTCGGCTGGCCGCCGGCTCCGGAAGAGCAAAAGACGCCGGTCCAGTTGCAGGGGGTTGGGTCACCGGACTTCCAATCGGCGAGGGAATCGCCGGGGATTTCGAAGCCGCCCTTCGCCCGAAGGAGGAGGACGCCTTCTTGATTCAGTGCCGCCGCCATTACCCACAGCTGGAGGAGGAGAAGCGCCGGGAGTGGACTGTGGGTGTTCATCTAAACTTTTTTTCTTCTTCTCTCCCAACTCCGTCTTTGTGTTGGGGTTATCCGGTTTTGAAGAGGAAGGACAGAAGGAGGAGAAAGGGAGTGATCGGAATGGTCTGCCGGCGGTGCGTCCTGGTGGAGAAAGAGAGAGCGACGGTTGTTGAGCTCCAAATGGAGGGCGGCAGCGCCAAGCACAGAAAATGATTGATTAATTTGAAGATAGTCTTTTTTTTTATTATTATTGATAAATTGAAGATAGTTAAATTGGGAGTGGTGATGAAAGCATAGCTAGCAACTGCACATTTTTATATTTGGTTTTGTTTTTTATTTTTATTTTTTGGGAAATTATTTTATCATGGGGGAAGGCTCGTTCATGATCTTAAAGATTCAAACTTGTTTTGGCTTGTGTTTGGATCGTGATGGGTGACTTGAAAGTAGAATGGGTCAACACTGATGAAATAAATCAAAGGACCCAACGAGCGCTTTGGCTGTCGGCTAATTTGATAATTCACCCGTAAATCATCCTGTAGCTCAAAGTAGCCACGCAATCACGGGCATGTCGTGGCATGAGAAAGTAGAATGGTGTTTGGATCGTGTTGGGCGACTTGAAAGTAGAATGGGCCAAAACTGATGAAATAAATCAAGGACCCAACGAGCGCTTTTGGCTGTCGGCTAATTTGATAAATCACCCGTTTGATCAAATCGCTCAATGAAGAAATGACCAGAGCTCATGCTGCCTTCTCTTGATCGATCGAGTGTGCAAATCATCCTGTAGCTCAAAGTAGCCACGCAATCACGGGCACGTCGTGGCATGAGAAAGTAGAATGGTGTTTGGATCGTGTTGGGCGACTTGAAAGTAGAATGGGACAAAACTGATGAAATAAATCAAGGACCCAACGAGCGCTTTTGGCTGTCGGCTAATTTGATAAATCACCCGTTTGATCAAATCGCTCAATGAAGAAATGACCAGAGCTCATACTATCTTCTCTTGATCGATCGAGTGTGCAAATCATCCTATAGCTCAAAGTAGCCACGCAATCACGGGCATGTCGTGGCATGAGAAAGCTTTCGTGGGCATGGACGAGAAGTTGGAGCTTTGGGGGCATAATACTATTAGTTTTTTCTTTATATTAATGATAAAGAATGATATTTTGGTGCCTTGATAGAGAATGATCATAATGAACAAGCGAAAAGATGGGATTGAGCGCAAGGAACACCCTAGCAAGATAAATTCGAGCATTGATGTTTTCAAGATGAGTGATGAGTCAATAGAGTGACCCAAAAATCAAGAACACGAGTATTTTTATTTCTGAGTTTATCATTTTTGAAGGTAAAACTAATAATTTATTCAAAACACAAGGCCTTAAAGAGGCTAAAGATTGCAAATTTATGTCATGAGAGACAACTCATTATAAATAACTGAGCTAAGAAAAAAAAAAAAAGGAATGGCTTGTATCCAAATTTCATCTAAGCATATGTTCAAAGCTTTAGTTGCAAGAGAGTGATCTAGCCACCAAGTTTTGAGAGCGAGGACAATAGCAAACCTTCCTCATCAGAGAGTCACATCAGAATGTTTATTGAACCCTTGAATCACGTTCGCTGCATTAGATTTTAAAATTCAACTAGAAAATTAAGCCACAATGTCGGATTAGCTCTGCGCCAGCCTTGACTGCAAAACACTCAATAATGTGAGGAGAGAACCTCCCATGAAGGCGTTCAGAAGCCTTTGTGAGAATAATACCATCATGGTCATGGTAATTAACCACACCAATGTCAGTATGATCTTGCTCTTCTCCAACTGCTATATCAACATTTAGTTCGACTTGCCCATCTTCTAAAGGTATCCAGCACCTTAGTGCTTGAAGGGACAATGAGAGAGGCTTTGCCTCCATGACATTGCAGTGGATGTAATCCCTCAAAATTCTGCCAGCTCGCTCTATCATCTTCTCGACCAAAAAAGAAATTTCTCAAAGATTTGAGAGTTATATATGTTAGAACCTTCTCTAACACCCCTTGTCGAACAGCTGCTCAACAGCAGTCCCTTGTCGAACAGCAACTCAACAGCAGCCCCTCCCCAATCGTCCTTTACAGGAATAGATGTCAGATGTGAGAGACTAAACCTACTATGTCTCCTCCTCTCCAAGCTATAAATAAAGAGGGGATTGCTCTCTCTAAGGACCCTTCCTTCCTCTCTCTCTCTCGAGCTGAGCTGTCCCTCTCTCTCTATCCCTCTTATACTCATTCGGTCTCCATTTAAAGATCAAGTTTTGTAAGAGGAGGTTCGATTAGTGGATTCAAATTGCCTGGACGGCGTTGTGATTTTTCCCCCGGACACTCGGATTTTCACGTAAAAATTGTCGTCTCATTTCTCTCTATTGTAGCGCAATTTTTGCATCAACAATATATGAGCCAAACAGACTATAAGATTGCACTAAAAATTGCAACATCATCTCCGCTGCCTTTCTCAGCAACAAGATAGCAGAAGATTAGCAATGTAGCAAGGTCAAAAGAAGTCATACTTCAAACCTCTTGAATTACATTTTTCCTCATCTTTCTTTGCATAATGGACAATGTGATTCATTGATCACATCATATTTCAATAACGCCTCCTCAGTTGGAAGAGTATTATAGAAATGCTCACCAGGTAAGAATCTTCAATTTGCTAGGAATCCTCGCGTTCCAAAGTTTCTTTCGCCAACGTGTTGTTGTGCCGTCTATAATGTAATGTTGATCTAAATAAAAATGCAAAAGTGGGTGAACAGAGTTTTTGAGCACTACAAACATGTTTTGAAGTTAATGTATTCGAGCCTAGGTCGATTAGATGTGAAGTAATATGACCTGAAAATGAGTGTCGCTTTTGTACCGGTGGTTGACTAATCTATTGCAATCACGTCATTAAAAAATTATTTTCTAAAGCAATTGGAATGCACTCTAAGTGCCTGTTTGTTTGTAAAGTTTAAATATAATAAGGTTAAAATTAAACTTAGATAAAGATATTTTTTTATTAAAAATTGTGAATAATGTGAAACAAAGTTAGTTATTATGTTAGAATATGTGAGGGATGTGATATAAATTAATTATTATTTTGGTAATATGTGTAGGATATGAAATAAAGTTAATTTTTAATATTAAATTTTATGTGTGACATAATATACCTGTTTAAAATTAAACTAGATTAATTTTGAATTGTCAAACAAACAGAGGCTAAGTGTTTTAAGTAATTTAAAGCATCTTAGTGCTAAATTCTAAACGAAGAACCTCATCTTCTCCCTAATATCAAATCTAGAAAAGGAATGTGATGTTGTTCTCGTAACTTCTTTCTTGGTATTTCACATATTTTCTTTCTATTTTTCTTTCATTTTTTATGCTTTGGAGAGGGAAGATTGAGCGGTTTTTTTTATGAAAATAAAGTGAGTTTTCGAGTGAATTACATAACTAGACGAGTGAAATGCAATTAAAAGACGTGTATTAAAGTAAAGTATTTCTTTAGTATCCTAGTGAAAAGGAGTTTTTTCGTAATGAAATGTTTTGGGAATCTCCGAGTGAGACGGTAAGATGGATATAGGCACAAAAGTGCTGAATTATATTATATTAATATATTATTCTATCTGTATTTACTTTTGCTTCTGCTTGCTTTTAAATTTTAAATTTTTGGGACAATTACCTGCATGTCACACAAATCTATTAATATTACACAACACACATTTTCTTCACAAAATTTACACTATAGATTGTGAAGAAAGTGTGTGTGATGTAATACATGAAGATTTATGTGGCATGTAGGTAATTATCCCTAATTTTTTTACTTCAAAATTTCAAGTTTTTTGAAATTATGAAATTAAGATTTAATCTATTGACTGAAAATTTAAAAATTTATTCTCCCTCCATTAAATCAAAGACAGATGGTTTTTTAAATAAGAATAAAAATTTTAATTTCTTAAATTTTAGTTAAAAGACCTAAATTTTAATTTATTGACTTAAATTTTGTTTTAGATTTAAAATTTATTCTTGAAATATTAAGTAGGATAAAAAATGAAATTTAATAACTTATGAGTTATAAGTTTTAAAATTTATACTTGACAGATTAAGTTAGATAGAAAGATTTTAAAATTTAAATTAAATACTTAATTTCTTAGGTGAAATGAAAGATTTTAAAATTTAAATTAAATACTTAATTTCTTAGGTGAAATTTTATTTTTTCAAAATCTTAAAGGCCAGAGTGAGAGAATTTAAAAGCTAAAATTAAAATTTATTTTTTAATTTAGATGGAGAAGAGAATTTAAAAATTGAAAAGCTTAAATTTCTTAGTTTTTTGAATTTTTAAAATTTAAAATTTAAATTTAACATATATGAGAGAAAAATAGTGGGAGCCAGCTGAAGGATGTTATTTTCATTAAAAATTAGTCTTTTAAAATTATTTTTCAATTATTATTTTAAAAAAAATCAAGGAAAAATGCCAAAACCAACTTCAAGGCCCAAGAGCAGTGCAACATTTGACAGTGATTAGTTATTTTGGTCAAAATTAAAATAATCATATTAAATATTTTAATTTATTTAAAAAATTTAAAATTGTTTAAATAATTACATATATGTTACAAAAAATTTAGTCACTATTATAAATATTTAATATTATATTATTAGTCATTAAAATTATATAAAAATTATAATTTTTATTGCATATATGTCAGTATGTCACAATCGTGTAACATGAGTTATACATAAGATGTAATTTTCATATAATTCTAGTAGTTAATATGTAATATTAATAATCTGGAAATCAAATACGTAAAATAACTAAATTTTAATGGCATTATATAATCATCCAAAAGTTTTTCTATACCTCATCGTATATAAATTCTAATATTAAACAATAACAATAACAGAGCCTTAATCCCAGATGAAAAACGCATCGTTGTCGGGTCCCAAGTCCCGAATAAAAAACGCGGAAGGTTGTGTTAGGCAATCGACAGCCAGCATAAAATTTGTCGAATCAATCATGACAAATTCTAATATTAAACAATCAATTTATTTCAAATCTAATAAAATTCTCAATAAATTAACCAATTGTATTACACATTCAATATAATTTTTAATACAATTAACCTACTTTATTTTATATCATATATATTTTTTTAAAAATTATAATTTTTTTCGTATCATTTTTTTCTCCAAAGTTTGAGACAAAAAAATTATCATATCTTGACTTATTGGCTATTTTGGCCATTAATTTCCCTTATGTTCTAAGGAATCTATCAGGTTCATGTTGCTTTCACTTGTTTTATATATGATGAGCAACCTAAGATTTAATTAATTAATTAATTAATCCTCCATTTTATTTTATATGAGATAATTCCAAAGTTATACTTATCATGTTCATGTGGATTACATGTTCTACTTCCCTTTTTTATGCTCAAAAAATTGATCTCCATAATCTATTTAAGGTCTTGTTTGGGCCCGAAATTATTTTGATCCTGACTAACACCAAAATAATACTCGATTAAAAAATAATAATAATAATAAATAAATTTACATGATATCCTATATAAATGCTAATATAAAAAAATTATTTTATTTTATATACTTAATTATTTTTAATAAAATTATCAATTTTATTTTACATCTTTAATGAATAAAATATTAATACTTTTATTAATAATGATTATGTGAAATAAAATAAATTATTTGTATTAATATGATAAATATTTATTTATTATTATTTGATTTATTATCATTTTGATTTTGAGCATAATCAAAATAGATCTTAGCATAATTGAACTTAGAGCTCCAAGAATTTTCATATGGATTGCAAATTACAAAACATAATCAAAGAACTAATTTTAATTCTCATGTCAATTTACTTGTAAATTTGTGTAATAAATAAGGATCCATTTGAAATCACTCGCTAATAAAATCAATCATCGAGTGTAAAATGGATTGCGATTCCTAATTTTCTTAAGATTACACCTTCAAATGTTTTATTTTGGGTAGTCGGAGTTAGAGCTATAAATGGGACCAAGTTGAACCGAGTTTAATCATGTTCATATTCAAGCTTGTTTATAAACAAGCCGAGCTTTCAACTACTATGTCCAAGCTCAGTTCAAGTGAGAAGTGGTAGCTCGAATACGAAATTCTCAAGTTCAACTCAGCTTGAACTCAAAATAATTTAATTAAACTCGGCTACTAAAGCCAACTTAAAATGCATTCTGATTTCTGAGCCATCTCAAAAATAAATTATATTTATATATCTTGTAATATACGATGCGCACACACGCATATTTATATAATATATAAAATTATAAAAAATAAAAGCACATATAAATCTATATTTATATATTTATTAAATAATTCATTTTAAGTTAATTCAAATTTATTTCGAGTGAGCCAACTCTATCTTAAAATTGACTCGAAATAGCGCTCAAACTCGAGTTGTTGCTCAACGCTCAACTCAAAATTATTCGAGTTGAGCTCAAGTCAAGCAAATTCTCGAGACTTTTCAGCTTTAAATTTTTTTTATGGCCTTTAAAAATATATTAGATATATAATTTGTGTTAGATATATTATCAATGTCAATAATATAATAATGATATGATGACGAACGATTTACGGTGATTTCACGCCAGTGCAGTGGTGTAGTCAAACGTCAAAGCGTAGACTATGGACCATCTTGCACTTTTATTTGAAATTTTCGTCGTATTATTAGCATTTAATGTTTTTTTTTTTTTGTTTTTTTATTTAGCATTTAATGTTAATTATCGTATATTATTGGTGTTACTACAATTTGGAATCTTATATTATTTCATCATTAATTGTCGAATTAGGAGTTAATAGCAATTATGTCCCCCTAATTTAAATTTATATGCATTTAAGTCCTTTTATTTTTTTAAAGAGATAATTACCTACATGCCACATAATTTAATTTTATTTATATCTTACTCATTTATTCTTAATTAATTATGCTATGTACACTCAAAACATTACAAAATCTTACATACACACATTTGAGTTAAAACTTAATCAAAATCTATTTGAAAAAAAATTTTCTGTAAGTAAATCATTAAAATTATATTTTTACTCATAATGGTACATATTTTTTCTCTTCCTCAATACCACACTAAAGCGTTGATTTGTCGTAAAATCAACTCACGTCGCGGATGTCTCCTTCCTTTGTCGCCACCTAAACATTAAGATTTTCACTCAAAATATATTTAAATATCCTTAAAATAATACGATGAACGGCCCAAATTTTTTGTAATCTAACTATAATTAGGTTATTGAAAAATTATGATTACTTATTATAATAGAAATAAATTAAAATGCGTGTATGTAAGATTTTATAATGTTTTGAGTGTGTATAGAATAATTAACTAAGAATGGATCGGTAAAGCATAAATAAAACTAAATTGTGTGGCATATAGTTAATTATCCTTTTTTTTTAAATTAACTAAATAAATATTCTAATTTAAAAAAAAAGGATAATTTCTAATTTAAAAAATACATAAAAAAATATTTTAATATTAATAAAAAATTCAATAAAAATATTTTCTTTAATTAATAAATTAATTTGATTAATTTAAAGTTTAAATTAATATTCTACATGAAAATAAAGTTTAAATTAACTTATCAATTAGAGAAAATATTATCTAATTAATATCAAAAGACTTATGTGTATTTTACTTTAATTTGGAAAATTTATTCGGTAAATTTAGAAATTAAAAAGACTTAATTGCTTATAAATCTAAATTAGAGGGACCTATTTGATATTTATCATAAATTAAAGTTGAGTTTTGATGTTATTATATTGTGTGACAGGTCTTGCCATTAAAATCATACTTCTAGGAAAGATAGTTGGATGGTGATTTAAAGAGTAATATAATAAGAAAGGCTGGCTTAAATAATTAAGAATTAAGTTATAGATAAACTGCATATCGATTTCAAAAAATTTTCATTTTTACGTATCAATTCATAGATTTTAAATCATAACATTTTAGTCCCTAAAATTTAAATTTTTTGCATGTTGATCCTCAAATTTTAATTGTAGCTGTTGACGTAGGATGTAGGGGATCCCAAGAAATACCAAAAAAGAGAGAGTTCCGGGAGACGGCGGCGACAGAGAGGTAAGCCTGTTAGCGGAGGCTTAAGAGAGAGAGGGAGAGAGTTCGGGGCATCCAGAAGAGCACACAACAGTTTAAGGTGGTTCAGGGAGGAAATCCCCTACGTCCACCGATCGGTCAGCGAAGAGATTTCATTAATGAAAAAGGGTAGCCGTGAGAGCTAATACAAAGAACTTACAAGAGAAAGAGAGAGGAAGAAGGAGAAAAAGAGAGCTTTTCCTAGTTCTCAAACTCTTATTTTACAAGAGGTGATAGAGGAGGGGTTCTGCTCTTCCTGGGTGCTCGATGCCGGATCCTCTGCTTGAAGACTGTTCAGAGGTATTTGTATGCAGCAGATGGTGCAGCTTTATCCTGATTTTCCGAAGAAAAAGGAGGTGAACAAGCTCTGAGTTCGCGCCATTTGTTGGTCGCCAGAGGGACCAAAAGCAGCAAAAGGAAGATGCTAACTTTTAATATTGGTACTGCTTGTTGGAATTTTTCAATGAGAAAAAGAGAGAGGAAACTGAAACTAATTGCTGCAGATTGAAAGGAAATCAGAATACTTTCATTAACATGAAGCATTACAATTTAAAGCTTAAAAAATAACAAATTCCTGAAAAATAGCCATGATAAACTGAATAACTAACTCCTAAAAATAAGAAACAAACTTGACTCAATCAAACTCTAACAAATTCAGCAGTCCTAAGCATGTATTCCAACACTCCTCCTTGCTTTAGGAGCTGCGAATACCAAGTTTCTGCCTTAGAAACTCAAACTTGCTGACTGGAAGTGACTTTGTAAACAAATCTGCCAATTGATCTTCAGATTTGCAATAAACCAGAATCACAAATTTTTCTTTCTGCACTTCTCTTAAGAAAAACAACTTGATGTTAAAATGCTTAGTTTTCCCATGAAACACAGGGTTATGGGAAATGGTAATGGCAGCTAGGTTGTCAACAAAAATCTCAGTACTTTCTTTCTGCTCCAAATTGAGATCCATTAAAATCTTCCTCCAAATCACAGCATTCTTGATCATGACGAAAGCATTCTTTACCTTGAAATCCCTGACTCGGAGGAACTTCAGCAGGGCACTGCCTCTCTTCTCGTCGTCGAGAAGAGGAACACCCCAGATAAATACCTCCTCCGCCGGCGACGCT
>JAEMOT010001807.1:0-19452 GCA_019297695.1 Apostasia ramifera | reverse complement strand
TATATATATATATATATATGTATACATATAAATTCAAAGAAAAACTATAATGTACTTTGGCAGACGTTCATCTTAACTTGTTAATTATTAAAAAATTAAATGTATTTTAAATAATACACAAATTTAAATAGTAAATAATAAATTATCTAACTCTTTTTTTCCTATTTAATTTTTCTAAGTGCAATCAGATATTTACTATTCAACTTTCATTTTCTGTTGATAGCAACCATGTTTTTATCTCCTAGAAATTAATTGTCGAACCTCGTTTACTTTCTCAGTGAAAGTGGGTGGCAATTGAAAGGACTTCTTAAAAAATTTTATATATGAAAATTGTTCGGATGATCTATTCTCCCAGAAATACTTCCTTGAAGTTTTTTTTGGGGTATTTGTCGAACTCATGATATCTCAAACACATGAATTCTTGAATTGTTCATAAGATTTTTTTTTTGGGATCCTGAAAGATTATGATGTTTTAAGGCACTTGGCATATGATGACCTCCTCATGTCTTTTCAATTGTTGGGTAGTTCTCTTAATCTTTTTTTTTTTTCGATAAGACTTCTTGATTTCTCTCTTTATTATGAGGCTATTTTTTTCTAAAGATGTAATTAGGCCTTATTTTCAAGCCTTAATACGAATAGCTGAAGCTCAAGAGCATTTATTGACCCTAATGTTTGATTTCTGATCATCTTTTATTGAGATATATCACTAAATTCTTATTAGTCTTATTTGGTTCCACTTCTTTATATTTTTATTATTTTTCTCATATTACTTCATCATTTATTTGACCGATCGCTATAACTATTTGATCGTACTTCAACTTATCATTTTATGATAAAAATAAATAAATATGAGGAACCAAAACGAATAATTACGTCATCTATGCTTCTTCCTCATTAAGCTAGTGCACCAAAACAATAAAGATTCTTATTTTTAACATTAAAATTCATTTTTGCATTTTGCACAAATAATATAAATAAAAAGAAGCCTAATATATATATATATATATGTATGTATGTATATATATATATATATATGTATGTATGTATGTATATATATATATATATGTATGTATGTATATATACATATTCTTCAAAACAGAGCTTGCACATTACCTGTAAGGGCTGAGCACGCCGGCGGGGACCCGGACCTTCCTGGTGAGAGGCTTCCACGGCTTATCCATGAAATCCGGCACGCTCATGCTGCCGTCATCCTCGTAGCTTCCGGCCTCCGGCGAACAGAAAGCGTTGCCGATGCCGTACGTCCCCTTCGACTCGAACAGCCACCGGTTGTGGTCGAAATCGCCGGTCTGGCTCCTCACCAGCATCGACTTATTCTGCGCTTTCATCACCGACATCCTCCTCTCCAGCTTCGACGCCCCCGCACCGCCCCTGCCGTCGTCGTCTCCGGCTGCTCCGCTGCGCCGGCCCGCCCGCTTCGTCGCAATGCCGCCGCTGTATGTCGGCGGCATGTCGTCGGACTTGGAGCTGGCGGTACGGGAGGCGGCGTAGGGCTGATTGTCGGGGGTGGGTGGGAGGAGCACGGTGTAGTTCATGTAGTCATTGGCTCCGCCGGAGGAGGTGGAGGTGAGCTCGGGGCCGACGTCGACCTCCTCGCGTGGGAGGCTGACGATGCGGCCGCTGGAGGTCCGGCGGGCGAACTTGACGGAGGATCTCTTTGGCGGCGGCGACGAGGATGAAGACATTGGTCTCCTAATTGGGGTTAATTTCTTCTCTAGATCTAGAGAAAATACATGATTAGGTTTGCGCCGTGAGAAGGAAGATGCCAATGGCGGAAAGGGAAGGGAGAGGCGAGATGGAGGGAAAGGGGAAAGGAGAAATGGCGGAGAGGAATTTGCGGAAGGGGAAGAACCGAAGAAGGGGAGAAGATGGGCTGGGACTGTAGGGGTGGCAAAATGGGTCGACGGGTCGGATTCAGGTTGAACCCGAATTCGACCCAATATGAATAGCCTCAATTCAAATTCGATCTATTTATTAAATAAATCAAAATCTATGATCCGAACCTGACTCAATTAATAAATGGGTCTGATTGACGGGTCGATCCGACCCATTTATAGAGTATTTTTTAATAAATGCCCAACTCGAGTTCACAGATCGGATCATATATTGTTAAATTTATAAATAATTATTTTACTTTACGAATACAAATATAATTTTTTCTAGTTATTATTAAATTCCAATTAATTAAACAAATTTCAAAAAACAGTTATTAACAACTTTGGTATCGCTCAAAGGGACATTATATTATTTAGATATTCTGATAATTAGATATTATTTTTTAATAATAATTTTATAAATTTTAAAATAATTTTTTTTATATATTATTAAATTAAATAATTAATTTTTAAATAATTTAATATAATATTAAAATAATATTAAATTAAATACCTCTTAGTGCTAATTATAGATCAGACAATCTCTTAAAGTTATTTTATAGTGACATTGACTCTTTCCATTTTTATTGTAACAAAAAATTTATTGAAGTGTGGAGTGTAGATCTCCTGCATTATAAACATAAAAAATGAACATGATATAAATTAATAAGAGAAAATATATGATATAATTTTTCAATATACTAATTAATTCTCTTATTTGAGATCACGTCCAAGTAGATCATAGGTATTAACAAAAGAGTTCTAATGAACAATTTTTTTTTTAATTAATAAACTATTTCAAATGAATATAATATTTAACCTTATCTAAAAATTATAGAAAATATTCTTTATTCGATATATTTATTAATATTAAATGACCAAAAGATTAATGTAGTTAATTTAAAGATTAGATGGACTCAATTGTATAGAGGGCAAAACTAAAATAGCTTAATTGCTATTTACCTTTTATTTTAATATAAAAATAAAATGTAAAATTACTTACAAGCCACACAATTTAGTTTTATTTATGCCTTATCCATCCATTCTTAATTAATTACGTTATGCACATTCAAAACATTACAAAATCTTATATATACACATTTGAGTTAAAATTTAATCAAAATCTATTTGAAAAAAGATATTCTGTTAGTAAATCATTAAAATTATATTTTTACTCTTAATGATACATATTTTTCTCTTCCTCAATACCACAATAAAGCACTGATTTGTCCTAAAATTAATTCACGTCGCGGATATCTCCTTCCTTTGTCGCCACCTAAACATTAAGATTTTAGAATTTTCACTCAAAATATATTTAAATATCC
Source organism: Apostasia ramifera (assembly GCA_019297695.1). Classification (NCBI taxonomy): domain Eukaryota; kingdom Viridiplantae; phylum Streptophyta; class Magnoliopsida; order Asparagales; family Orchidaceae; genus Apostasia; species Apostasia ramifera. Next base: position 16,235 of record JAEMOT010001807.1, on the reverse strand, counting down.
TTAAAATAATATGATGAACGGTTCAGATTTTTTGTAATTTAACTATAATTAAGTTATTGAAAAATTATGATTACTTATTATAATAGAAATAAGTTAAATTGTGTGTATGTAAGATTTTATAATGTTTTGAGTGTGTATAGTTAATTAACTAAGAATGAATGGGTAAGGCATAAATAAAATTAAATTGTGTGGTATGTATTTAATTATCCTAAAAATAAAATGTAAAATTATTTATATATTTTTAATATAATAAATAAATAAATTTTATTTCGTATTTTATATAAATTTTAAAACGAACAAAAAAAAATTCAAAATTGATCGCTGTTTTCGCGTGATAAAAGCGGAGCGGCACAGGTGGGCAAGCCTGGGCCAAAGCTGCGTTCACGGTAGACTTCGTCGTTTCCGTCTTCCATCTGATGTCCCTTTGCTTTTTATTCCTTTGCGAGATCTCACTAAATTCTAGCGTTTGGAGCCTAGAGCACTACTTTGTTTTCTTTGCGCATACTGGCCCTGGCATTCCATTATGAGGAAGATGGTCTCAATGTTAATCGAATTCCAACAGCCGATATCTAGGGTTGGGTAATTCCTCTCCTTCCCAAGATAGCTATTGTTTCACTTATTGTTTGCGCTACAGCTTCTCAACGATTTGTTTCTACTTTGTGACTCTTTAATTTCAACCAGTTAGTTAATGTTAGGGTTGTTGAATGGTTATGAAGGCGGTGATGATGCAAATTTGTATCTAATGCAGCTCCATGTTCTCTTTACTCTTTTGTATTTTGTTGGCAAAACAACTTACTGGTGTGTAACTAGTCAAAATTACAGTGGTAAAGTATGGATCTTACATAGTGGGATTGTCAAGATGTTGCCTTTTTGCCTCATGGGCAATTGGTTTTCCTTTGTTTAACCGTAATAATTGGATTGGAGGTTGGGTTAGCTAACCCAGGGTATACTAACCCCATTAATAAACCCTGGTTGTGTTAAGGGATTAACCCCTGAAATGTGTTTGGTTGATAACTTGGGTTATCCTAGGATTCTGTTGGTTGTTAATGACTTATCTCAAGTTATCCTAGAACTTCTCCTATGGAGTGAGAGATAACTCAACTAGTGAATGAGGTTAGGGTTTCCTTAGGTGGGTGTGGGGTGGGTTACTAAACCTGTGTAGGCCTGTAGGGATGAGCTTCTTTTAAAAGCGTTTGGTTGGGTTAGCTCGGTTAACTCAGTTAATCCAGTTAACCCAGACCATCCAAATTAGCCATTAGGAATAAACAATTGAGCTAAGGGACCATCATAAGATGGTCTCAGCATAAAGATACAACAATAGTTTTTACAATTGCAGATGGCATGCATTTTGTCTATCAAACTCAAGTACTACATTGGGATGCACGCCCTTCAACCCAAGGAAAACTCTCTTCTACCACACTTATTGATATGCCTAAGGGTATCCTTACCAACAATGGTTTTGATCCTTAAAAAAAAACAGTTCTGTGTTTGTCATCATCCTAATAATTGCCAGAAAACCTTGTTTTTAGGGGAATCTAAAGTTCTTGGTATGCTCTCACCTACCTATACAACAAATCATGTCAAGAATAGCAACAAGCAATGGAAAATCACACATCCTAAAATCATTGCAATTTGTAATAGGCACATGCCTGGGACATCTCTTTTATTGGCAATAGTACGACAACAAAATTTAATATCTAAGAGTAGATCTCGCCTTACAATTTACATAAAAAAGTGTTCGCCTTACAATTTTCACAGCAATTTGACCTCGGTACGTATGCATTAGCCAATGTCATGAAAATGAAGTGATATAGAATAAATGAATAGAGATGATGAAAATTATTTCATGAAATACTAGAAAGATCTTACAAGTGAGACTGTATAAGCATTACAAATCTCTTTGTCTCCAAAACAAGTGGAGTATCCCACTCTCAACCCTTCTAAACTACATGGTGCTTTGCTTGTTAAACATCCATGATGAAGCCCACTTCATCCATTTGCTCACTTTCCGACTTTGCTGCGCCAACTATATCATGTTCATCTTTAAAGGCCACTTTCTTTGTTTAAGGATTAGTGGCTCGATAGTATTTCTAAATGGGCAAACAGCTTTTTAATGAAGGTTGTAAAAATACAATCAATTTTACTGAACTCAGCACCCAAAAAAAATAAAAATTACATGAAGCATGAAGGCAAGTTGCTGGCGGCTGGTGGTGTCTTGGGGGCTAGTGGTGTCTTCATGATTAAATACTGAGAAATGTATAATAAAAAATGTAAACTGGTAAGTTTGTTAACCATGTAAGTTCCATATATTAAATTGAAATAGTATTGTTGTTATGATAATGAACTAATTGGTAAAGCATATTTAGGTTCTTGTGTTTTATGTCAACCTTTACTTTTATCCCTTGTTCTTGAGAGGTTTTTTATCAAGTGCCTATGTTATTGAACAAATTTTTACTTAGATCCCAAGATTGATAATCTTCTTTTTGTCACTTCATAGTCACTTCCTAATTGTGTTGAACTACATGAAGATCCTGCTTTAAGTTTTTTATATTGGTGATAAACAAGTTGGCTAAGCATATTAAAGGTAAAGTTCTTTGGTGCATGTTTTTGTAGTATAGTTTTCATACATAAGATTTATGAAGATGTTAATCAAATATTGAAAATTTCAAGGAGCATCTTAGAAAAAAAGGGATTTCATTGGAGTACAAGTAAGACTATATATGCTTGAATATCAAAAAAAAGAGAGACTATATATGATTGTATTACCATAAAAAGGAAGACTATATATGATTGTAGGTTTAATGTTTTGAAAAATAAAGTAGTGACAGTAAGATTTCATCATTCTTTTTGTTCTAAATTGATGGATTAGTAGCGAACAACATATATTGAAGTATTTTATCCTATTTTCCTTTCAAGGTGGCATAGTGCACCCAAATCATTAAATCACCCTGCTATAGAGTGAAAAGCTCTGAGCATGGAGGGTTTATATGAGAGACATTACCTTCTTGAAAGTACGTGGATCAGATTTCGCAGTTTCCTAGGATATGACTATGGAGGCAATAGTGAGGTTCCAAGTGTTTAGCATCCATTTGAGCACCGCATAATCCAAAGCTTTTCATTCAGAGAATTTTACAGCATCAATATGATATGAAGGAGGTAGATCCAAGTGAGCAATTTTGTCATATGAGCCTAAAAGGAACCGCCATAGTAGATAGTTAGAATCATTAAGTTTTATAGATTTTCCAATAATAAGGAAGGATTTTGAGTCGAGAGTTGGAGTAAAAGGTGCAATCAGTGGAAGGACGCTTGTGTGAGCTAATATGAACGGTTGTAGTAAGCGAGAGGAGAAGTTCGTTAGGGAGGGACATGCTCTTAGTGGTTTTTCGAAAAGTAGTAAACAGGTGAGTTGACCTTTAGCTAGTGAGCGGATCTTGTCATTGCTAGAATGAGCTGAAAGGAAGACCGAGATCACCCGCTAAAGAAAGAGTGGGGATCTGGGGACAGAGGTCCCAACTTTCATGTGTAGGAATGCTAGGGCAGGAGTAGGCGCAGGCACACAGAAGATGGAGGGAGCATGTGTGCTAGGTCAAGCATGTAGTAAGACCTCAAGGGACACAGATAGAGGGTCCACAGGTGGCCGCGCATGGAGCTGGCTTAGCATTTGCAATGTTGAGAGATGCATGTGCGAGGGAGAGTTGTAACCCATGTGCGTGAGAAGGATAACCGAGGGAAAGGAGAGCATTGGGTGCTGGTGTGACTCGACATTTGAGCATGTGGTGGAGAGTCACCATCGGCGAGATTCAAGTTAAAGTTTAATTGAAGTTGCTCTAATACTAATTGTCTTCTCTAATCTAATTGCAATAAAGTTCTCTCTTAAATATTAGGAGAGATGAGGGGCACAATTAAAAGAGAGATTTAATATATAAAAAGATTTGCGACAAGTTGAATAGTCTACTAAATAGTGTAACAAATAGCTATGGAACAAAGATAGCTTGGAGGAGATTTGGCAAGACATGATGATGGCAGGAACATGTTATTCTAAAAAGCTTCTGCGAAGCGTCCTTCTATTGGAAGGTCTCGATCTCTCGATCAATAAATGTGTGAAGCTGCAATGAGTCTAACAAAATGGATGTAGTGTAATAATATTATTGTGAGACAATTGTAATGTGAATTGGTAAGTCACTTGATGTTAACAAAAGCTAGGTAGCTATTGAAGTCAACATCGAAAACCCTACTGGCTGTACAGGGTGCTTACAAGGGGCAGAGGCCAGAGGGAAATAGTTGAAGGCAAGTTTGGATAGAATGCCCAACCTTTTTGCTTCACACGCAGAGTTTATAATGCCTTTATTATTAACATTAAAGACAATTCTTTATCAAAACAAAAAAAAAGGACAACACTGGCTTGCTGACTGGGGTAATACAGTCTAGAGGTATGATTTTTTGTTTTATCAAAGTGAAACTTTTCTCAAAACACAGAGAAATGCTATTTGGGAAATTTCATTCATTTATGTGAGACATAGCAAATGAATGGTGATACTAGTTGAGAAAGCACAGTAATTATATTTCTCAAACCATCATTAAGTTAGTATTTTTTCTGAAAGAAACAATCTAAATATGATTTTCCTTTTAGTACTTGTTAGTATTTGCGTCCTGTAAACAATATAAGAACTGCCAGCAGTAACCATATCATGTAATTATCATGATTTATTAGACCATTCTTAGGTTGCCATTAAAGTTTTTCCAACAGAATTAACTTCTCATCTTTGAGTAATGCCTACCCTTTCCACCCAACTCCCCCTCAAAACATTCCTTACCTATTTATGCAATCCATTTTCAACTACTTTTCATGCTGACCCTGTGCTAATATTTCTGTTTTGTATTCTAGCTACATTGATTTCATATAGATAATAGAATATTCCCGAATTTGTGGACTTTTTGTAAACTTAATTTTTGTTATGTTGCTATAAATGTTCTAGTTTACAGAAGCTATTGAGAAACAGGAGGCTATTATCAACTGATTCGAGCAAAGTTGATGAACCCTTAAAGGTCGAAGAAGCAGAGACAGTAAAACAACAACCACCTGTAGCGGATAAGGTAGTATAATCCTCATAATTCTGAAGCTAATAATTTAGGTGTAATGCATAGGGTGGCTGTGTCTGTATGATGTTATTGTTCTATAATGAGTGCGCTAAGGGCTTTGTTGCAGTTACTTGTTTTGGGTGGAAATGGCTTTGTTGGTTCTCATGTCTGCAAAGAGGCTTTGCACCAAGGCTTTCCAGTTTCAAGTTTTAGCAGGTATGCAGTAGGATGCCCATTCCTTAAATAATTGCTTATTATCTACCAATAATAAAGTAATGTAACGTATTTTGCGTATGGCAGTCATTCCTAAAATGCATTACAATAGTGAAATTTATCTCTCCGTCATATTTGCTATTTCATTACAGACTTTACATTGTTACCATGTAATTAGCTTTTCAATTTCAACTTTAAGCAGGTATTCACTTAGGGTATTTGCAAGCTGAGAAACCTTTACGAAGAGATCTCTCCTATATGGTAAGTTCGTACCCAAAAACCTTGGTCTCTCGCACAATCGAACCCCGGTTTGTCCTAGTATATGGTGAAGCCATACCTAATGAAGCTATGATCTCCTCTCTATAGGGCAGCATCATACCATAGGCTTCTTTTCATATCAGGTGAAACCGTACTCTCACCAAAACCAAGATCTCCCATGGTCTCAAGGTCTAAAGGAAAATAAATACTATTAGCTCTAGGAGCTCTCATTGGACTCTATGTTTGATGATGACAAACCATTGAAAGCATGGATTAACCCGGTTTCGAGTGTCCTATTTAGATAGGTACTACACATGTATATAAGTGCTAAAGAAGCTTATTGAAAATCATAATGAATCAAGCTCAATAAGAAGATCACAAATAACAAGCAAAGAAAGACACAAGTTGGGATATAGATGAAGCTTGGTAGAAATTAGGAATATATACGACATTTTGTAAAAGAAACGAAGATCTTGGCTTGAAAACAACCGCTTACTGAAGAACTTATAATCAGCTTGCATATGAGTCTTAAATTTATTTCTAACTATATATGTAAAATTTCATAAATGAATAACAAATCCTTCGTGTGATCATAAATTATTTTGATATTTAGATAATTAAATATAATTCATGGTTAAAAGTGTGTTATACTATAAAAAGAATTAACTTGAATTAGGATTCTCCATCAAAGTAAGGCAACCTAATAACAAGGAAAATCTAAATCTTTGTCCAGAAGTTTGGTCGTTTTAGCGGACTGTTTGAAGGCCGTTATATAGTAGGCTCAGTGGTAACCTTTTTGCTTGAATGAGGTAGATTGTTCGACTTGTAGGCGGACTGTTCAGCCTTTCATAGAATTGATATTTTGATCATTTTTCTTTCTAGACTTGCTCGATTTGAAACATATTCTTTTCAAACGATAAGAATAGTTTGAAGGGTTTTTAAACTCATAAATTGATATTGGATAGACATCTTATATGTTGGGGCAAACAACTTGTAAGTAATCTTTTCCAAAAATGAAACTATGAAATCAATTTGAAGGAGATTCATCTTAAAAGTGATTGACACATTATTCAAACCATGCAATCTCAAATTTCTTAGTAGACTCCTCATTGCAAATCTGCTCCTGTAAGTAAGTTCTCTATTGCATCTTGTTTTCTTTTCATTAAGGTCTTGGGTGACCTTGTGTGGGTAGTTTAGATCCCATTCTTTTAGGATTTGTCTTGGTTTTGATCTTAGCCTTACAAGGAGAGATCACAATAAGGTATATTCACATGCTTCTATGATTACAGTTTCTTTGCGAACTTCTATAAAGGAGTATAGGTTTCTTCGCCTGTTTGCAAAGGAGTAGGTAGTTATGCCTTGTGTAAAGGAGCCTTAGGGGTGGAGTAGGAGTTAGTGCTGAACCACCTAAAAATCATTTTCTCTAATATTGTGATTTTTATAGACTAATTTTAACAATCGAATTTCTTTTTCAGATTTTGTTTCCTTTGAAATTTTCAAATAGAACTCAATTTTCCTCTAACTTGGGTGTGCCTAACTCCACAAATACAATGTGTAAGATTTTTCTTACATATAATATAGTGAGGAGCTTATGAAAATTGCAACAATGGATGACTCCTATCCTTCACATAGTATATGATATGCCAAAGCTTTGTGTTAATGTTGTGAGAAAATTTTTAATTTGGGTGTTCAAAGGGAGTTTTTCAGATGTAATGTTGTTAAAAGTCTTAGTTGAATTTCTTCATGTTCCTTTTACGGTGTTCGATCATATTTCATATTCAAAACTCAAATTTCAAACGTTTTAGATGCAAATGGAATTGAATCAAGCAAAGCTGGAATTAACATATGGTTATATTTCATTTTGTGTATAAAACAAACTGTTCGATCGTAGCATTTAACCTTCCTGTTAGTTCAAATTAAAATTATGGAAATTTTAGTTCAGATCAAATCGTTCGATTGCAAGTTTGGACCTTCTGTTCAATTTTAGTGAAAAAACTCGAACAATTAAATCTTTGTTCTTTTTTAGTTCAATGTGTCCATCGAATTATTCCGACGATCTATTATATGTGTTTGACTATGAACTTATCACATTTATTAAGCTCGAAGAATTAGAATTAAACTTTAATTCCTTTGTTTTAAGCACTTATCTTAAAGCACTTTGATGTGTATGTTCATCATTAACATCAGAATGCATTTGCCATACTTATAATATTAAAAAAATTCTTCAAATCATACTTTTATTGCATTGTGTTTGTACACTTTTATTTAGGTATTTAAAAATAGTTTTATGAGAACGTTGCACCTAGTAACCTTCTTAAAATGTACTATCCTTACATAATGTTCTATACGAAAACTAAAATGAAGCTCATCACAAGATTGACTTAAGCGATCTAATTGGCGAAGGAAAAAAAAGGCTTTGAGAATTTTATTTTTTATTTTTTTTGAAATGTGTATAATGAGAAATAAAGGTTGTTATGTTAAAAATTATGTAAGATATGAAATAAAATTGAATGATGTGTTGAAAGTATTATAGGTTGTGATATAAAGACTTTTAGTTTGAGTTCAATGTTTTGTACTTTTAGTATTTTGAATGTTTGGACAACTCAAATGTTTAGAACTTAGATTTACCTTTGCTTTAGTTATATTTCAATAATTTTATCGAGTTTTTTTTAGGATTAAGTTTCTTAATTATAACGTTATTTCTTTTGGTTTTCTCCTTTGTTGAATGGCCATGAAATACTATGCTGAAATCTATCTGCATTTCTTGTCTTGCATCTATGAGAATTTTTTATTTTTGAGTTTGGAAGACCACATAATTTTCTTCTCATTATGGTTGAGGTCATCAATATTTGTCTTTACAATAATAACAATCAAATTATTCCACTGAATGCAGTCGGGAACATAAATCATTTGTTGTTATTATACTTTATCAAATAACAACACTTCATTAAGCTTCACGTATGCAAGATTGTTTTGTATAGTCTTTTGATATCTTATTTGGTCTTCTCCTTTTACTTGACAAGATTTAATTTCTTTTATTGGAGCTTTTATTGTCATACGGTTTATATGTTAAAACCATCTAAGTCGTTTCTTTCATAGTTTATTTGAATTGAGGATACTCCAATTTTCTCACAGATATACTTATTTTTCATTGTTCTTTACTAACATTCTGTTTTGTATGAATAAGTAGCTGATTGTTGGAATATTATTTGATATTGCAACAATAACAAATTAAGCCTTTATCTTACTAAGCGTGATCGGTTATATGAATTCTTTTTTTTTTATTGCACTCTATCAAATAATAAATTTTTATTTAGCTCTAAATATATAAGGTTATTTCTTATAGTTTTTTGCTATGTCTTTTTGGGTCTTTCTCTTCCTTTTTTTATATGAGAAAGATCTAATAATTCAATTTTCTTTACTGGAGCTTCTATTGGCTTATGACTTATATGTTCAAACCATCTAAACTAACCCTCTCTGAACATATCTTCAATTAAGTCTTCTCTAATTTTCTCGTGGATATATTCATTTTTTATCTTATTTTCTCATCCACTTTAATATCCTTATTTTTATAAAATTTTCCCTTAAGTTTGAGTAGATTTTTTCTATCACCCAATATGCTAGATTTATTTCTCTAATTTATTCATCCTACTTAGGCTAGGTAGATCTACTACAGAAGCTGTTTATTTATTGAGAAATTTAATGGAGAAGTTTAAGGAGAGAAAGAAAAATTTACATTTGATTTTTATTAATTTGAAAAAAACTTATGATAAAGTCTCAAGAGAAATACTTTAGAGAGTTTTAGAAAAGAAAGAGATTTGCACTGCTTATATTCAAGTTATTAAAGACATGTATAAAGGTGCTGTTACCTGTGTTCGGGCACAAGAAGGTTTGACTAAGGATTTTTCTATTACAGTTGGATTACACTAAGGCTTGGCTTCAAATCCATATTTTTTTGCTTTGATTATGGAAGTCTTGATTGAACATATTCAAGATAAGGTGTTTTAGTGTATGCTCTTCACAGATGATATTGTTCTTGTTGAGAAAACTAAAGAGGGAGCTAAAGCGAAACTATTACTTTGGAGGAATGCTCTAAAATATAAAGGTTTTCATCTCAGTAGATCAAAAAATGAATATATAGAGTGCATATTTAGTCAAGAAAGAAATACTTATATTGGAGATGTGATAATTGGTAATCAAATTGTCAAGAAGAGCGAGCGCTTTAGATTTCTTGGATCAACCATTCAAAGTGATGGTGAAATAGATAATGACGTCATTAGCAGGATTCAAGCAGGATGGGTAAAATGGAGAAATATTTCTGGTGTGTTGTGCGATAAAAAAATTTCATCTAAACTTAAGGGTAAATTTTATAAAACCATAGTAAGACCAGCAATGATATATGATGTTGAATGCTAGCTTGCAAAGAGAAAATATACAAATAAAATAAATATTGTAGAAATGAGGATGCTAAGATGGATGTGTGGATATACACGAAAGGATAGAATAAGAAATGAGTATATCCGAAAGAAAGTTGGTGTTGCACCAATTGAGGATAAACTTAGAGAAAGTCGGCTTAGATGATTTGGACATATAAATCGCGATTAAAGCTCCAGTTAGAAAAAATGAGTTTTTTGATCTTGCCCGTGTACAAAGAGTGGGATTAATCGGCTTTATAGTGGGATTAAGGTTTGGTTGTTGTTGTATTCATCCTACTTAAGTCCTGCTAATAATATCATCTGTTTTACCGTTATTCTGTATGATCGATTTAAGATATCTAAACTGTTTGCTTTTTCTGATAACTTGATTATTAATTGTCATCTTCTCACTATAAATGCTTCTTTCATGATTAAATTTACATTTCATATATTCGATTTTTGATCTACTAAGACAAATTTTTAGATTCTAATTTATTTTTTCACAAATTGAACTTCATTCTAGTCTTATTAATGAGGAAAATATCATCTGCAAAAAGCATATATCAAGTATATCATATCAACTATTTGACATTCTAAAAGGATAAATTAGATAAGCAATTAGAAGAATATCTTTAAATTGTTAACCATATAGATATTGCATATTCTTAAAAACTACTAGTATTTGGTTCTTCGTCATTGTCATTTTAAAATTCAACTTTTTTCCCATAGTGCTAGATAAGATAATATATATTGTGGTGATATCTTGGATTGAAATTTTGATTTGAATGATTAATTTATGTGCTAGCGATGTTAATTTTGTGGCCTATTGAGTAATTATCTTTTCATCTATCTATTAAACAAGAAGTAGGTCACAATTCGTTTGATTCACAATTGCTGATCACACCATTTTACTAATGTTCTTGTTACCTTTCAATTTTTTTTTTCAATGTAAGCCACTGATTGGGCTGGTACACTGTTAAAAGTAATTATGTTATAGAGAAACGTTGATGATTGTTAACGTCCTTCTATATCTTCGTCAGATCTGGAAGATCCACTATTCGAGAATCTTGGGCAGATGAAGTTGTCTGGCACAAAGGTTGGCTTTTATGGAAGCAATAATGTCATTGCTTTTCAAAATATTTGATCTAAAATGAAATGTTATGTTATTATTTGTTAGGAAGCCTTCTTGATCCAGATTCATTAAAGGATGTCATGAATGGTATCATATCTGTGGTAAGTGGATGCTGCTTATTTCCAAGTGGGTTTTATTTTTTGGTATTAACACACCTGAATCTGCATGTTATTTATAAATAATTAAGGAAAATTACATATATAGTATTCTGTAAGTTTTTATCTGCATATTTATCACTATTTAAAATTTATTTATGTTGGTGTTGTCCTGTAAGCTTAGATGTTATATGCCACTTAAGTTAACCATGATTACGAATAAATAAAATATGCGTAAAATATTCCATTTGTAGTCGTCACTAGGCCAACACTATCCCATGATGACCCCACTGGGTTTCTTATTGCTATAATCTGGTCACCGCTAGCCGCCATGTGTCGGTTGCCGTCGTCGGTCGACTATGGCTTGCAACCATGTTGTCGGCCATTGTTGACGGCCTTGCTGCCCATTGCTGGACATTGGGCCTTGCCCGTTCAGCCATAGAAATTGAATAAATTTCATCATTATGGTTATATCTAGATGATGAATAGATTGCAAAATTAAAGTGCTTCATGTTTATATTAAGCATAATTTATATAAATGAAATAATAAAGCTCTTGATTAAAAATCTTGGGACAATATTAATAGCGTAAGGTTGAGGCCGTCACATGCTGATTGTTTATTGCTGTGGAAATTACATACGTTGAACTCATCTTCGAAACTACCTCAAGGCATGTTTGTCTTGTAACTCTGGGAAATGGGATTCTTTCAGTTCAGAAGGTCGGTTTAGATCAGCTAGTTGTCGAGTTTGACCTATCTATTTTATGGCCCCATTGTTTTTATTCACAATGAAATCAGAACCACTTTTGTGGGATTAAGGCTTTTATGAAGTTATTTGCTGTTGTTGTAATGAAGTAAGAACCAGGTACAAGGGGATGAGAAAAAGGATATTCCGGATTATTGATGCCCTAAAATACATAAGAATAGAAACTTTTATTTATTTATTTTATTTCTCATTAGTTATGCATGATAAAACTTTTTTATGCATATGCTTGTGTAATTAGATGGATGGATATTCATATTTATGTTGTATGTAACTTAAGTCATTGTGTTAATGAGTTAGGGTTGATATTCATATTTATGTTGTGTGTTCTTTCTTCCATATGTTGGATGAACTAGAGGCCGTATGCTCATTGCATTTATCACCTCTCTCATCCATTCATATACTTTTACCTAAACAAACTTTTAATAAACTGTGTGCTGTCAACACCCTGGAAATTTTCTGAAATTTTCTGTTGAGATCTGCATCTTTGGTGGTAATTAGGCTGCTTTCCTCTTTTATTATTATTTTTTATTTTTTCTTTAATGCTTCTTTATCTGAACTACTTGGTGCAGATTTCATGTGTCGGAGGTTTTGGATCGAACTCTCATATGTTTAAAATTAATGGGACTGCAAATATTAATGCTATCAGAGCTGCTGCAGAGATGGGTATTTACTTTTTAATAATTCGAATTTTCTGGCGTTATTAGTTTTTGTTTGATTTTGAAGCTTCTTAATGTTAGGCGTCAAAAGATTTGTGTATATCTCAGCCGCAGATTTTGGTTTGGTCAACTACATGTTACAAGGTTACTATGAGGGAAAGGTACTGTAGTTGCCTGTTAGTTTAATATTTGCTACTGTTTATAGATTGAAATTCAAACTTTTTGGGCATGTAATTGATGGCCCTACAGCTGTTCATTTCATTTAGGTTGACAGATTCAGCTGTTTACTTGCTCTTTATGACCTATGCGTATAGTTGGCAACTTGACTTTATTTTTATTCATGAAACTATGTTGTAACTACATGTGAAAATGTAACTTGTTGAGTTTTTGAATCTTCTCTGATGAAGGCTGTTCTACATTGTAGCAGCCCACCATAAAATGCAAGTTATTGGCAAGGAAATTTTTTGTTGATTGGATTCCAAATTTTCCTTCTGACTTTCTAAGAAATTTCAGTCGCTGAGTGTGAGTTCTAAACATTTAGTAAGTTGTTAAATTCAATTATTTGTAGACTATGTCCCGTAATTATTTACTTCTGAGTAGCATTGTGGTACATAAACTAGCAAAACTGAGATGGAAGTCAAATATTTTTTGTGTGCATGCTGAGGCTTCGTTATGGTTATGTTCTGAAGCTACGTGAGTCTTGTGCCTTCGTTGCACTTTTGGCGTGATAATGTTTCTGCCTGCTTTGTAGTTTACTTTTGATTATGTTGGAGCTTAGCAGTGAATATATTTGACTGAAAACAGCTTAAATACCAAAGTATAATATTCTCAATTGAGCTTCCAATACAACTTTAAAGCATGTTGACCAAATTTGGCAATTAAGTGCAACAGTTTAACCATCTTAGAAGAATTGGTGTAACTTTTATTCTGAAACACACTCTTTGTATTTTTGTTTTGGTAGAGAAGTTGACCTTAATCTTGAATTTGACAATTAAAGGTTAGCATATTGGATAATTTTTTCTATTTTAAACGCCCACATAACTTGATGCAAGTAACAAACATTTTTACCTAGACATTTATCATGGATGAAAGGGAATGGAAACAAATTCATTAAAAGGTAAACATTTTAATGTGGGACAATATGCAATTTTAATATTCAAAATTGATATGAACATTTGATACCAATTTATCACAATTAAAAATAATTATTTTCCACAGTTAATTTATGATTTATAAGAATTTTCAATCTTTTAGCCTAAGCCAAATGTAATTAAATCAATCTAGATCGATCTTTCTAATTGTTATTCTTTCATCTGGGTGTGGCTGATGGGTATATCTTTGTCATGAATTACATTCACCCACAATAGTCGCACTGATAGATCGATGTAGATTTTGTTTGTGTTGTTTAATTTATCTAATATTTTTGACATAGGTAAATTTGTTATTATTTAAAATTAGTTTTATTAATTTGTTCAAGGGAAATGTTTAGTACCACATTGTTTATTTAGTTGTTAGATTAGAATTAGCCCCTTGAAAATAGTGTCTCTAATTGAGCATTTGGTAGATATTAGTGGATATAATTTGAATTCTAGTGGGTTAATAATTTTACGAATGGACCGATATCTCGAAAAGGAAGGGGTGGGACCTCACGTGAGAATCCTAAAATCCTAGTTATCTCAAGAGAAAAAAAATTCTTTAGTTGACTTCCAGTCTTCCTTAATGTGTCCAATATCTCACTATAGCCTTAACCATCATTTTATTTACTACAGTCATTATTCGTTTGCACAACTATTCTTATGCGAATTCTCTGTATGAAGAGAATTGTTGAGCATGAGTATTTACACTATTGTTATAACATCACAATCGCCAGTAGCCCGAACCATTCTATTATGTGTCCAAGTAACTAACGATCGGGATGTTAGGGTGTAAATTCTACTACTTCTAACATTGATCTATAATAATTTCTTTTGCTGTCTATAATATATCATAATTAACAATTTCACTTTATACATGACTACATCAAATATGAATAACTTTAGAAGATCTCTTAATTTGTAATCTCAAGTATACCAATCTATTCTTCATTAGCTTCTCTCCTTGACTCCTGTTATGTTATGCTAAGTCTGTCATGTTTTATGCAGGAGTCCGTTAGAATAGACTCAGTATGCAAAAATAAGAGTTGAAATAAGCATGATAAGAAATAAATATTAATATTGAATACTCAAATAAAGTTGCACAAGTATGCACATCACTTTACATATTATCATGATATCATTCACAGGTATGAAGTTTAAGTAAATATCAAGTAAAAATTATTACTAAAATTAAGTTACGTTTCAATCCATTTCTTAGCTCTAATTTTTTGGTTTACGTCTCAACTTCTTTTTCCACACTTTGTATGCCATCACGTCATAGTCCTCAATGACAAAATAATCATAGCCTTCAGTGGCAGGTTGGGAATCGTCATGCCCTTGTGAACAGCTAGAAACTGTCATTAGATGCTGAAGCGTCAATCATGATCAGCTCAAGCTAAAGTAGGATGTAAACCCAAACAAGAAACTTTTAATTTGTTGTTGCATGTCAAAATATTTTATCTCAAAATTTTATTTTAATTTCTTATTCTAAGTCCTTAGCTTGAATTACCAGTTTTTAATCACAAGTCCTCTAGACTAAGTGCTCTCTAGACACCGAACTCTTTTTGATACGCTAATTTTCATGAGATTCAATTATCAACACATGGTTCAAAATCTACCTTTAATCAACATATATTATTTTTGCTCAAACTAGGGAACAACATACTCAAGGTTATTCACACATTCTGTTATCTGTTTATTAACTCCTTGGGCAATGACACTTTCTATTCCTTATTGTTTGCTTTGCCGCTAGTTCAGGCCTACATGCATGATTGTGCATGTCATAAAACACGTCTTACTACTAACATATGTTCATATAATAAAGTTCTGCACATGATATTTATGTACATAGGCTTGTATCATTACCTATTATCAACTGTAATTAAATTAAGTTAGACATCATGCTTAACTCATCATATCATGTAATTAAAGTCTATTTAACTGTATTAGCCAAATCATAAATAATAGCATGTAACACAATGTGCATCGCCACTTAACATTCATGTAAGTGATCAGCTTCTACTTCGACTAATTAGAATATTTATTAAACAGCTGTTCTAGGTCAAGGATTAAACACCAAATTTGTAGAGGATTAAGCTTTCCATCTACCAATTTTGGTAACATTTGAATATCATTGCTCTAGCAAGATCCTATCCAAAGGCACAATTGTCACTGCAGAATTTCTTAATAGATTCCTTTTTTTTTTAAATTTCAAGCTAATAGAAAATCTCTTCACAGTAATAATTTGGATTCAATCAAAACATAAAAATTGTAGATATAGAAGGGAACTAAAGGCATGCCAAATTGCAAATTATTCCAAATTCTTTTGATACTATCTTTTCCCGTAGATTTGATCCCTATCAGGATTTAGTGGAGTCTTGACAGTTTTGCTTGATGGGTTTCAATCTAATTTTATACTCAAATCTGTTTGGTGGGGACAGATCAGCATCGAATTGGATGGCTAGGATGACGTCATGTGCTGAATCAAAA
>JAEMOT010001806.1:62802-101695 GCA_019297695.1 Apostasia ramifera | reverse complement strand
GACCGGCGGAGGAGGAACAGGCACCCCCGCAACCGGCGGGAGAGGTACAGGAGCCGCCGCAACCGGCAGAAGGGGAACTACTGCGCATACTGGCTGGGTCTGTCTGAGGATTACAGCCTGCTGCGCCTTGAGGCCGGTGACCATGTGGATAAGGTTCGCGAGCATCCCCTGGAGCTCTGAAACATGGGTGCCTCTGGAAGAGGAAGCAGATTCGGCGTGACGCCGGGAAGTTGAAGCTGAAGCCCTATCGTCCGGTGCTCGGACAGAGGGTTCTCCTGCGTGCAGACTGCGGGCGGCAGAGTTGGTTTTGCGCGTTCTGGCCACCATCTTTCCAGGTCTCAATGAAAACACCAGAAGATGTTGACGTAGGATGTGGGGGTCCCAGGAAACACCAAAGAGAAAGAGAGTTCCAGGAAACGGCGGCGCACAAAGGGGTTAGCTTGCTAAGGAAAGCTTAAAGAGAAAACCGGCTTGGAGCATTCAGAGAAACACACAAGGGTTTAAGGTGGTTCAGGGAGGAAATCCCCTACGTCCACCGGTCGATCAGCAAAGAGGCTTCACTAATGAAAAAAGATAGCCCTGAAGGCTTGTACAGTGCTTTCTTGAAGAAAAGAAGAAGAAGAAGAGAGGGGAGCCCCTTAGTTGGGGCTCTTGATACAGTGAGAATTATCTTAGAGGGAGAGTTCTCTGTCGCTCTTCGTTACCAGTTGCTCTCTTTTAGATACAGTTAGAGCTCCTTGCCTCCCCCCCTTTGCCTGAGGACTATTCAGTGGTATTTATAGCCGGTGGGGTGCGTAGCTTCACCCAGGTTTCCCGGTGAAATAGGTGATGGGTAAGCTCTGGAGCCCCCGCCGTCCGCCTGTCACCCAGGAGACCTGAAATTGTGAAAGGAAGGTGATAGCATTTAATACTAGTACCTTTTCTGGGGATTCGTGACTGCTGGGGCATACGAATCCTTGATCTGCGGGTCTTGGGGATAGGCGCCTTTGTACGGGGAACGGCGTGGTAGGTGGAGCTGATTGTGACAGGCGGTGCTCCTTACCCTCGTGCTCGAGATTATCAGGGTTGCCCTGGGATATCGGGAAACGAGATTAGGCTGAACCCTCGTGGCCGATGCTTGACCTGGTCAAGAGTCCTGCAAAGTCAAAAAGATGAGTCAGCAAATCAATCAATCAAATGGAGGCCAGCCAGGCGCCACGTGTACGGTCAGGATGCAGCGCAGGAACCACGTGTTAACAGTTAAATTATTTACATGTTATTAAAATAAATATTTATTTTAATTACGTGTTGATAATTTTATAAAAAATTATTGAATTATGTATTGTGTAATATTTTGATAATATAATATAATATTAAGATAAATTTGATGCCTTCTCAATTTAATTATTAGATCCTTAACCACACAAACATTACTTTTATCAATCCCACACATTTATGCATAGATTTAACAACTAGATAGATAAATAACTGCTGCTACGTAGTGCTTGTTTTCACTGGAAGCAGATGTTGATCCTATATAGCATAGCGCAATATGAAGACGAGTCCGTTGAAATGGTTGTCTGCAGTCCCAAAGATGCGTGCTTCTCTAAGGCAGAGCCCCGGCAATTCATTTTTGGCCCAAGCTCGACACACTGGCCAGAAATATTATACGCCATACTGAGTCACCAGTATGTCCGCCGAATCCGAACGGCCGCCGTTGAGCCTCCAAAATCCGGAGTGCCGCTGTCCAACGGTCGCTGTGGGAGTTGTAGATCGCCAATGCGTCATTGAGCAGGGTACTCACAGTCTCATAATTGCCCTCCACAGGGACATTAAACCAATCTGTGCTGCTGGCCATGGCAAAATGGAAGATCAGGAGGACTACGGTGTGAGAGAGAAGGAGGAGACGATGATTGCTGGAAACCATGCATGATGGTACCTGTCGTCTAATTTGAGTGCGAGGAGAGGAGAGAGCTGTGAAGGGCTTTTTAATTACATCGCGCAGGAATGAGGAAAAATGGCCGGCCAGTTGCTTGCCGGCTGATCATATTAGCTGGTGTACAGCGTAAAAGTTTTAAATGGCCCACATGCATAATTAATTCATTTTCAGTGTAATAGTGTGACTACGAGACACCACGATAATAAACTTTTATCATAGGGGAGATTATATATAAAAATATTTAACTTTAACAAAACAAATCTATTTATCTCATATAACGGAAGCAATATAATTTAAATAACAGGTTGAACTATAAATAATATGTTTAACACATATTTATTTATTCATAGATTATAATTTACATCTAACTTATACAATAAGAAAAATATCAAACCGATATACAAATCCTCCCCTGATTTAGTGTTCGTAGATCTCTCGTGTATTTCATTCTTTACCAGTACCTACCAATGAAAGCATCAGTCCATCGACCCCAGGACTGAGTAGGCAATAAGCACTAACTTGTTAAATAAAAATTATTTACAAGCAAACATACATCATACTTTCTTATCAGCATAAATAACAAATAGTCAAAGATAGTTTGACAGTCATAATATAAATGCTGATGTTACATTAGTATTTATATTAATAATACGCTGCAAATCCTTTTTATTCTTTAAACTTTTATCTTTCTGGCCCCGGTTTCTTAGATTATGCCTCAACTGTCTCTTTTCCATCATCACATATGCATAGGATTTTTGGCAACTCCTATACCCCGCAAATGAAGGAGTGCCACATATACAATCATCCCCGCTAGTTGGCAGGTTGTTTATATCTTGGCAATCATTCTCGATATTTGGTAGGTTACCACATGGCATGGCTCGAGCATAGGCAAGAATATAAACGCGATAAAAAAACCCTTTTTAATTCATTATCGATCTTTAAAACATCTTTATAATCACATTTAGTTATTCCAAATCTGCAAATTACATTTTGTCTTTAAACTTGATAAACAACTCAATAATGCTTTAAATACACATCATCATGCTCTTGACATTTTTGTAAATTTATTTCAACATAGAAATCAATATTCTATTCTACGATTAATTAATCATGCAGCTTGATCAGAAATCATACATATAACGAATCATTTTAAACAATAATAATTCTAGTAACATAGATTTAACCATAAAATAAGCATTTAACTGTACATGCTATTTTTAATTCAACATAACGTATAAAATCACGTATATCAATTTAACTAATTAATTTATTGATTTAATTTAAATAATAACTTAGAACACTTGACTATCTATTATATGACATGTTGATAATTCGATGTAGACAGAGAAATGCGAGCAGAATATTGGGACGAGAAATAATCTGCGTCAATTCCTTTTTCCTCCCCTTCTTTTCCTTCTTCTCCTTTTTCTTCTTCTTCCCTGCTGGTTGGAGTTGCAGCTGCTGCTGCTTCGCTGGCTCGAGCAGAGGGAGAAATTGAGAGGGAGAAAAATTCCTCTCTCCAACACACGGCAGCATGCGGAAATTGGGTTGGCCGCATGGTGGTTCCAGCGCATGCTTATCTCATGTAAAATTGCATTTTGGTCTCCATATTTCTATTCTCTTATAAATAGATCTAAAATTATTATTTTTTAGTTTATAAATATTTCGTTTGGGTTCAAAATAATTTTAATTTTAAAACTCCAAATCATTATTCTTTAGGTGTCACAATTCTCCCCACTCTTTGCAAATTAAGCAAAGAGATCTGGATAAAACTTCTTCATTTCATTTTCAGATTTTCAGGTTGTTTTTTTTTCAGTCTGATTGCTCCACAAGACTTTAATCATAGGAATCTTCTTATTCCTTAGTCGTCTGACATCTCTTGCTAAGATTCTAATTGGTTTCTCTTTATAGTTCAAATTTGATTTTATCTTCATCTGCTTTGGATCAAACTGAACCACTTGTGAAAAATATGGAACATATTTTCTCAATATTGGTATATGAAAATATTATGTATTTTCTCCAATTCAGATGATAATGCGAATCTATAAGCTACAACCCCAATTTTTTCTATAATTAGAAAAGGTCCAATATAATAAAGCTTTAACTTACTAGCTTTTTCAAACTGCACTGCACTTTTCATTGGGCTGACTTTAAGAAATACCTGATCTCCACTTTAAATTCTATTTTCTTATGTTGAGCATCATAATATTTTTTTTGTCTATCTTGAACTATGCGCAGTTTCTCTCGTATGAATTTTATCTTTTCAGTCTGCATTCCAATCAAATTTAACTGCTATTTGTGTTAGTTTTGTAAGTGACAATGTAATCCGTGAAAAATCTTTTATAAATTTATGATAGTAGCTAGTCATTCCCAAAAAATTTCTTATTTTTGTTACACTGATTGGCTTTGCCCATTCCATAATTGCAGAAACTTTCTGTGGATCAATAGATACACCTTCTCCACTGATAATGACCCAAGAAATTCACACTAGATAACTAAAAATTTACATTTTGAGAATTTTGCATACAGTTTCTTTTCCTTTAACTTCTGTAACACCAAGTGTAAAAATTTCGAATGCTCTTCTTGATTCTTTGAGCATATCAGTATGTCATCTATAAAAAAACTATAACAAACTGATCAAGATAGGGTTGAAATACTCTATTCATTAAATTCATAAATACTGCAGGAGCATTTATTAATCTGAATGGCATTACCAAATATTCATAATGCCCATATTTGGTTCTAAATGTAGTTTTAGAAATATTTGTTTCTTTTATCTTCAACTGATAATATTCGAATATTAGATTAATTTTTGAAAATATAGATGCTCCTTGTAATTGATCAAATAGATCATCAATTCTAGGTAAAGAATATTTGTTCTTAATTATCACTCGATTTAATTTATGGTAATCTATACACATTCGTAGACTATCATCTTTCTTCTTTACAAATAACATCGGTGCACCCCATGGTAACCCTTATCTAATAGTTTCTGCAATTGAGTTTTCAATTCTTATAACTCAGCAGTTGTCATTCGATAAGGAGCTTTAGAAATGAGTTTCGTTCTTGATATGAGTTCTATAAGGAACTCCACTTCCCTATTTGGGGGTAATCTTGTTAAATCTTCAGAAAATACATCTGAATACTCCTTTATCACTGATATAGCTTGTACCTTAATTGGCTCAGATTTAACATTCAGTGCCACAGCTAAATATGCTCCATATTCCTTTCTTATTAATTGATGTGCTTGAATGACTGAGACAATTAGAATCTTCCTCCCATAATCATAATATACTGCATCTGAAGATTCAGGAATATGAACTTTTATTTTCTTTTCTCAACAATCAATAATTACTTGGTGTTCAGATAACCAATTCATTCTTAATATCACATCAAACTCAGTTATAAGTACAACAATCAGTTTTGCCCAAAGCTCCTGATCTTTAATCTTAATCTTTACTTCTACAAATAATTCCACTCCTATAGTGATACTCGTAGGTAATGCAACATGAAGTACTTCATCTAATGGGCGTGTTTCTAGTTGCAATTTTTGTATGATACTTTCAGAAATAAAAGAGTGTGATGCACCAGAATCAAACAGCACAACTACTGGTGAATTATTCAGAACAAGCATACCTGCTATGATATTCGGTGACTCTTGAGCCTCCTGACGTGTCAATGTATAAACTCGAGGCTGAGCACCTTGTTCACCAGGTCTAATAGCAGTATCACGTCCCCGTCCTAATGCACCTGCAGTTCCACCCTTACCACCAGATGTGGAAGCCATAAAAGCTGGAACTTACTCTTCACCCCTTGTTGTTATTTTCCTTGGACATACTCTGAAAAGATGACCTACTTCACCGCAGCTCGACATACCCCTCCATGAAGTTTCCCGCAAGTTTGACATCTAGGTCTTCCATAACTACCACTAGTGCTTGCAAACACAGAAGCTCCACCTGAACTAGACCTCTTTGATGTCGGTCCTTGGTACGCTTTAGATGCCATAGCCTTGCGTTTTCCCAATGCTTCTCTTCTGACTTGCCCCTCCAACTGATCATGTTCCACCACTACTGTTGTTTCTACCAATTTAGAATACACATGTTGAAATGGTACAATAGCTGCCCAAATTGACAGTCGCAATCTTGTGCGAAATAATCAACCTTTCTCTTCTTCATTAGGTACCAGTGCAGGGGCAAATTTTGCTAAAGCAGTGAATTTTGATTCATTTTCCGCCACTGTCATATCTTGTTGTACCAGATGACTTATTCCCTTCTAGATTTATCACGAGCAGATAATGATACATACTTCTCCCGAAAAGCTAATAAGAATTCTTCCCACATGATAGAATCAACAAATCTACCACTAAAGAAGAGT
Source organism: Apostasia ramifera (assembly GCA_019297695.1). Classification (NCBI taxonomy): domain Eukaryota; kingdom Viridiplantae; phylum Streptophyta; class Magnoliopsida; order Asparagales; family Orchidaceae; genus Apostasia; species Apostasia ramifera. The sequence goes on along the minus strand of JAEMOT010001806.1, from coordinate 95,403 downwards.
CTATGATGTTCGGCCCACCAATCATCTATTGTACCTTAATAACAATGGCAGCTAAAGATACTTTACGATCTTCTGGACATCTGATTCCTTCAAACACTTTTTCCATTTTACAAATCTATTTTTCTGCAACCATCAGATCAGTGGTACCCTCAAAATGCTCAGGCCTCATTCGTTGGAACAGCTCCACTACTCTTTTCATGTAGGCCTCTCCACCTTGAATCTGAACTGGCTGTGGTTGTCTAGTAGTTACCTCCAGCCTTTCAACTATTGCAGTCACCATCCAATCCAATTGTTTCTTATTCAATAATGCTTCTTGATCTTGGCCTGCTTCCTGTCTTGCAGGATGCCTAGTACTACCAAAAGGTTGACCAGTAGACATTCTCTTACAATCATGATCGGTTAGCACAACATAATATATACTTATTAATTTATTGCCTACTTAACAGGTACTGTGAGTGTGTGATCCCAAACGACTTGTTCCCAAGATTCGTCTCTCCATAAGAAAGATAGGATCATGCTCTGATACCACTCTGTGACGTCCCTCTTACGGGACACCACAACAACCTTTTATCATAGGGGAGATTATACATAGAAATATTTAACTTTAACAAAACAGAACTGTTTATCTCATACAGCGGAAGCAATATAATTTAAATTATATTTAAATAATAGGCTGAACTATAAACAACATGTTTAACATACATTTATTTATTCACAGACCATAATTTATATATGACTTATACAATAAGAAAAACATCAAACCGATATACAAATCCCCCCCTAATTTAGTGCTCGTAGACCCCTTGTGTGCTTCATACTTCGCAGAATAGAAGATTTAGTTTGGGATATTAAAAATAATTTATCAGAACTTCTAGAACAATTTGAAGAGTTACTTCAATGGGCCAGGAGTCTATTATATCCTAACTGTAAAAAGTTTACTAAACTTTCTATGCGCTTATTTAACTTAAAGGCAGCAAACGGTTTAAGCAACAAGTGCTTTACAGAGTTATTTATTCTTTTAAAAAAGGTGTTATTGGCTCCCAATCAACTTCCACTTTCAACATGCAAAGCAAAAAAAATACTTCGTAAATTAGGAATACATTATAAGAAGATCAATGCTTGTCTTAATGATTGTATTTTATATCGAAATGAATATAGTGAATTAGAACAGTGCCCAAAATGCGGAAAATCAAGGTGGAAAATGTGTGCAAATAGTCTTAAAAAAAATGGTATTCCAAGAAAAATTATGTGGTACTTGCCTCCGATATCACGCTTTGTGAGACTATTTCAAAATAAAAAATATGCTAGAAATCTTACTTGGCATGCTAATGATGAAGGACATATATTTGATCAAATGATGCAATACTCTGCCGATTCACCGCAATGAAAATCTTTTGATATTAGATTTCTAAATTTTGCTAAAGATCCGTGAAATTTAAGACTTAGGCTGTGCAGTGATGGATTTAATCCGCACAGTATTCAAAGTACTCAACACAATTGTTGGCCTGTTTCCTTGGTTATTTATAATTTACCTCCTAATTTATGTATAAAACTTAAATTTATTATATTGACTTTGTTGATATTTGGATCGAAGCAACCTGAAAATAAAATAGATATTTATCTTTCTCTATTTATAAATGATTTGAAAAAATTATGAAAAGAAGGAGTGCAAACATATAATGCTTATCGGCATGAAATATTTTCATTAAAGGTAACATTTATTTGGACTGTGAATGATTATCTAGCTTATAGTAACTTGGTAGAATGTAGTGTCAAAGGTTATTATGCATGCGTTATTTGATAAAACTAATGCACAATATTTAGAACATGAAAGAAAATTATGTTACATATGTCATAGAAAATGGTTGCCTCAGAATCATGTGTTTCGTAAGAAAAAAGCTTTTAATGATCATACTAAATTCGGAAGGCTCACGCCCACTTACTGGAAAAGATTTAGTACTGCTTTTGAATACTATAGGCCAAGATCCCCCCAAAATAAATTATTGAAAAAGAAATTATTTTTTTTTTACCTTGAGTATTGAGAATATTTGCATGTGCGTCATAATTCAAATGTCAGACATATAGAAAAAAGTGTTTGTGATAGTGTTATTGGTATGTTATTAAATATCCTTAGAAAAAGTAAAGATAATGTAAATACACGATTAGATATAATTAGCATGAGAATTTGACAACTTGCTTCTAAGGTTCATGGTAACCGAATATGTCTTCCACATGCTTGTTAAACATTCACAAAAGAGAAGAATAAGCAATTATGTAAGATTTTATATGAATTAAATGTGCCTGAAGGTTATTTTTCAAATATAAAAATTCATGTAAATCTTAGAGAATTGAAATTAATTAATTTAAAATCGCATAATTATCACATATTAATGCAACAGTTGTTACCTGTGGCTATCAAAGGGAGTTTGGATATTAAATTTCACGGTGCAATAATGAGACTGTTTCTTCTTCAACTCTTTATGTGTAAAGATTGTAGATCCTTTTAAGTTAGATACTCTTCAAATTATCATTATTAAGACACTTTGTGAGTTGGAGATGTTCTTTCTACCTTCATTTTTTGATATTATAGTATATGTACTTAATAGTTCATTTAGTAAGAGAGGTACAATTTTATGGACCTATTTTTCTACGGTGGATGTATTTTTTCGAGCGGTATATAAAAATACTCAAAGAATATATTCGTAATCATTATAGGCCAGAAGCTTGCATGATTAAGAACTATGTGGTGGAAGAAATCATAGAATTCTGCAATGAATATTTACATGATAACAACCCAATTGGAGTTCTTATTGATCATACTGTAGTTGATGAGTATGAAAGAGGCATTACATCACGAAAGTCTCATGTTGTAGATATTAACATGTTAAGGTAGGCACATTTATATATTTTGCTTAATTCAGTGGTTGTAAATTCATATATTGAAGAGTATAAAGAATAGTTGCGAAGTGAAAATCCTTCATATGCACGAAATAAAATGTGAATTCAGAATAAACATATCAAAGAGTTCATTGAATGATTTTGATATCATATATTTATATTATTATATAGATCAAAAGGTGATTGCTTACCGAATCACAGTGTAGTGAAGTTTGATGGATATATTATTAATGAATATCGATTTTTCACTAAAGATCGAGATAATAAGCGAGTTGTTCAGAATAGCAGAATTTTTTTGATTGCTTAGACAATGTAGATATCAAGTATAAAAGATAAAAATTCTTACATCGACGACTTATACTACTATGGTGTCATTAAAGAAATATGAGAACTTGATTATATTAATTTTCCTATTCCATTATTCAAATATTCATGGATAGATAGTAATGGTGGAAGCAAAATTGACGAGATGAGTTTTACATTAGTCAACTTTAATCGAATTAGTTATAAAGATGATTGTCTCATTCTTGCAAATCAAGTTAAGAGTTTTCTATGTTGAAGATCCTAATGATTCACAATGGTCAGTTATCTTCAATTATAACCCTAGATTCATCATAGATGAAGATGACCATGACATTACTCACCAAGAACTGTTTGGATTTATAAAGAGAATGCCTATGACTGTGTATAATAATTCTGATGAAGCTCCTACATATTTAATTGAAGGTGAAGTTGAGATTGAGGTAGTAAATAAATCTAGAAAGAAACGAAAAATGAATAGTTAAAAAGACTCAAGAAATAGCAAATAGTAAATTTTAATTTAATCCATTTATTATAAATATTTTATTATATTTGTATTAATTTTTTCTTGTAAAAAGCTTCTTTAAATTTATGTTACTAATAAATTTGTAGATTGATAATGAACCAGTCCGACTCTTCGACCTCAAAGAAAAAAAGAGAATTGACTCAATTACTAAAATTAATAACAAATAAAAAGGATGATCAGAAATTAACAATTGAGATAGTCAATGGTTTGCCAGTACCTGGGAGAAATACAGATCAGTTGATGAGTTTTTTGGGACTAGTAGTTCGTTATAAAGCCCCTATCTCATGCATTAACTGACGTGAAGTTCTAGAATCAAATAAATAGATAATATGTGAACAAAAACGGTAAGTTATTTTCTTTATTTTTTTATTAAAAAGTATATGATTCATTAATAATTTTATTTTATTTCTTGTAGAATACATTTGATGGAGTGGACGAGCTACATGATAAATTATTCGTTCATGTGAAAAAATTATGGAGGACATGAAAATCCTTTATGTATAAAAAATTTATCGAGCATAAAGATGAAGATGCTCGATATGTCATTCCCGAGGAATATAATTTTATTTCTCAACAAAATTGAAATTTATTTCTCAACTATCATATCTCTGAAGAATTTCAGGTAATTTTTTTAATTTTATATCTGCTATCTGAAATAGTTATAATATACTTTAATATCTTATGTAGAATAAGAGTCGCGCTGCTGTGAAGAGAGCAAAGAGTCAGAAGTACTATCACACTACCTTAAAGAAACATTATGCAGGTTTAGAGCAAGAAATGATAGGGTTAACATACTAATATTTATTTTTAAAAATAAGTTAACTTAAAAAATATGATTATTTATATAAAGTTATTTTGAAAAAATATTTTATAGTAAAAAAAAAATTGGAACTCACGATCCTATTCCTAGATCAGACTTATGGAAAGCTGCACATTAAAAAAAAGATGGTCGTTATATCAATGCAGCTTCTGAGGAATTAGGGAACAAGATTGTAAGTAATTTAAAGTTTGTATATTATACTTATTGTAAATTTGTAATTTTATTATTTTATATGTAGGACGAGTTGGCCACACAAGCTACCCAAGGCACGATTCATCCTAAAAGTAGAAATTGTCACATCCTCATTTTCATGGACCAATTATCTTTAGAATAAGAGGTGACTTATAGTCAGGATCACAGGACAGATTATAAGAAAAAGATATCTTTATTAGTCTCAATATAGGATTACATAAATTCAAACACTAGGTAGGTCACTCAGAATAACCTTGGACTAGAATACAGAGAGATAAAATAATTAAACTGAGAGATAAAGGTAGATATCGGTGGGATCATATGGGATGTAGGAAAATATCTTTCCTGGAGATTTTGCAGTCTTCTTTTGGTAACAGATTATTTACCTAAAAAACAACAGTCAGTCACACAGACCGAGTAAACGATCTCCACCTTACCACAGGCCAGGTGAGGTCTTATAGCTCAATTCACCAACAGATCAGAAATCTTATCACCTTACAATATTATCATGTTTCATATTATGTATATATATTGATATGTATAAATTTTATAATAATAAAAGATCAGAATCCACAGATATACGTCACCAGTGTGATAACAGAAGTAGCAGATACGTCGTCAGTGTAACAATAGATTTAATAGATATGTCACCAGTGTGACATCAGAATAACAGGATGCAGGTACGTCCCCCACACGACGTCACGCATTCAGAAGGTGGTTCGTCAACCATCGGGATCCCAGCGCATCATATCATTATATATCTCAAAATACATGGGTCCAGTGTTACCCAGTATAATATATCGATATAAAGCCCAATAGAATATCGACATAAAGCCATGCAGAATATGTAGAATATACATAATATAACTCACAGAATATAATTAATATTATTTTATATATTTAGTTATTTTAATTTAATTATCACAATGTCCTAAGTTCAGTGAAAATCGTTTACTTTATTATCATATTAAGGGGTCTTCTTTCAGAACCAGTCAAATTCATACAAAGGTACCTGTTCATTACATATACACCAAAGTAAAATAGGTATGAAAAAAGAACTCTTTCTATTATTACTGTCAAAAAATTACAAGTTACAGAACCACTGCCCTTACAAGGAAAATAGGCTACCCTCTATCGGCCCTATCCAAGAGTCTGAATACTCGATGGATAATCTCGTTAGATAGGTCGAAACCTTCTTCCTTGTAAGTAGGAGCGGTGGCCATGCAAGGGAAAGGATCCACTTCTTCAAGTTCAACAGAGGTAATCTTCCCCGCTTGAACTAAAGCGGAAGCTAGTCCCTCCCATGACCGCCTGATCCCTTCTAACCTTAATTTTCTACAAACTAAACTCGTCTTGTAAGCCTCCACGGCAGCCAAGGACTTCTCTGAAATGATGATTTCTAGCTGACCGACGGCTTCAACGAGCTTATCCTGCAGGGCTTTATTGTTAGTTTCCGCAACGGCCAAGGCAGACTGATGAGCCGCAACTTCTTCCTGCAACTTGGCCTTCTCCTCTCGCAGATTATTATTCTCTTCAAGCAGCTTGGCCTTCTCCCCCTCGACGGCGTCAAGCTCTGAAGACCTTACCCCGAGCTCGGTCCTCAGGGCCTCTATCTCTTCATCCTTCCGATGAAGCTGAGACCCTTGCTCCAGCACTTGCTCTTCGGTCCTCAAGGCCCTGTTCAGAGCCAAAGGCAAGCGAGCAAGGACCTACAAGCAAACACAAAACGAATCAACACACAGGGTTAAAGCAAATAAGAAAGCCTGAAAAATCCTCACCGTGGTAATCCTGTTGGCCATTCCCGAATATAGATCTGGAGTGAAGGTTGCTTCCATCTTCTCCTCCATATCTTGGGCCACCAGACTACTCCCTAGGGCCAGACATATCTCTCCTCGATAGGTTTGACCCTTATTCTCAGCTGGCACGGTGAGGACTGTCATTCTTCGATCAACTCCTGTCGTCCTCACCGCCAACTTCACACCTATGTCCCCAAAGACTCTGCTGAAATTGGTGCTGTAAGGGGGCTCTACACTTCGCTGCCAGTCATGCTCTTCCCCGGCAGCGAAACCCCTCCCCTCTGCACTCCTCGCCTTCTTTTGAGGGGGCTCAGATTCCATGTTCCCGGAGGAATCTCCTTTTCCTCCATGAACCTCCAGTGGGACCAGAGCCAGGCAAGGTCCCTCCGCCTTCTCCTTTTCCTGGCCCCCGACAGCCTTATCTCATTCCTTCTTCTCCCCCATGACAACCCCTATGTTACCTTTGGGGGTTGCCTGGGGTTTGGCAGCTGGCATGGGTTCCTTACCCTTCCCCGTGTAACCCAGCTCAGCTAATATTTTCATGTCGTCTGCAGTGTCATCAGGAGAGGACACCACATCGACGACAGCTCCGCCACAGACCGACTCTGGAACCCTTATTTCTTCCCCCCCCCCTTCCGCGGCTACTTCCCTGCTGAGTTGGGTGGCTGGGTGCCCCCTCCTGACCCTCTTCATCGTAACTACACCAGAAGGGGGGTAACTTCTTTCAAAATGCTACACCCCAGTGCCTTGGCATGTAAAGAGACATCATTCTTTACATGCCTTAGGAAATCTTTCAAGGGCCAGCTCTGCCCCTTCAGCTTCTCCAGGTTCCTCAGGGTTTCCTGCCCTAACACCCACTTCACATCCCCAGAAAATTCAGGAGGACACACCCCAGGCGTCAGAGGGATTCCCAAGTCACCTCCAACGAAGAAGTAGTAATCCCTCCAGTCAGAGTGGGAGCTACTCGCCCCCGAGAACATCGCCTTCCTCATCTTCGATCGAAGAGCCAGGCACCCCCCATACCCAGGCACCGTCATCCAACTGAACAGACTCCTGAACAGCGTTAGAGTCCACGGTGTCCCTTGAGCTTGTAACAGCTTCAGGAAGGAATACACGTAGGCTACGGCGTTGGGCGAAAGCTGTGCAGGAACAAGTTGGAAAGAGTTCAGAATCTCCCTAAACTCCGGCTGCGGCGGCAACATCAAGCCGTACTCCACCTGAGCACGGTAAACGCAGACGGCTCCTTGGGGGGGGGACGGTTCGGTCGAAGATCGGCGGAAGGGGGGATAATCGTCAGGTTGGGATTTCCTCTAAAATCCCTGGTGGTGTTGAGCACCTCGTGCTCCATCAGGAGAGATTCCTGATAGCTGGAATCCTTGTAGAACTGGGTGGCTAACTCAGCCCACTCGATATCTCCTCCTCCCATGGTCAAGATTCGCTAAGGGAAGGGCGAAGCTCTCTCTTTGTCTCTCTTAGGGTTTCAGGGGACGAAAGGGCGCATCAGCTGCCCTTCAGGCAAGTTCTCCTTCTTAAAAGGAAAACGGTTGTACCCTTTTCGTCTCCTGTCCGTCTGATCTACTTAATCAGAGCGCGGAAGCAATCAGACCGCCCGTACTCCCTGACAATTTCAAGAATCGAGGCGACGCACAGGTCTCGAGGCGACGCACGACTTCCCAAGCGACAATTCTCCCTGTCCCATCGTGTATCGTCCACACGATGATCCTACCATCGTATACGAAGGTTCAAGGGATGGGTATTTCCTCCCTTATGACTTAGATCCTACCGTCGTGTACGAGGGTGCGAGGGATGGTCATTTTCTTCCTTATGTCTGATACTCTAGTATCGTGCGCAGGGGTAGCTGTTTCATCTTTTTACTTAGAAATTTTTCTGAATTCATTTACTAAGTCTTTACTTTCACTTACGAATTCATATTCTCTTTTCGCCAACTTCGTGGTACCTGTCTCAAACACGAAAGAAGAGACATACAAGCAAGAATTCATTCATAGCAAGTTTTTGAAAAAGAAAAATACATTTTCATTGATGATAAAAATTATTACAAATTCATCTTTGTCCTCACATGTCTCTCTCATGAGTACAGGAAAAGAACAAAGATAAATACAAGGCTTCAGAACTTAAACACCTGGTCTGATAATTCAGACCTCTTAACCAAGGACCCCTCCTCCTTGAGGTCTCCTCTTCTCTGAGTCCTTTCTTAAGGTTGTCCATCCGAAAAATAAATCCTTCAGATGCCCCAGAAAGAAAGGTCCCTCTCATCCCTTTTACCCTGAGTTCCTTCTCAAGGTTGTCCATCCTAAAAATGGATCCGTCAAGTGCTGCAGAGGGAGGGGATTCCCTTTTCAGACTGAGGAGCTAGTTGAGGGGAAAAGCAGGTCACTTCTGATTCCCTGGTCGATCTTGCGGCTGAGGAGGAGAAAGCATTCGTCCCAACCATCTGGCCCCAGGAGGAGTAGTCTGACCTTCTTCGGGACTTGCCCGGGAGGAAGCTAGCTAATACCCCCAGCCTGCATAGGACTTTGGTGGAGGAATCTCCTCTGGGCAAGGGCTCTCAGCGTCGAAAAACTTGTCTGGCCCCTTAGGACCACAGAAGGGAAGAACCGCTGGACCTCTGATGTTCTCTTGATTCAAGATACTTACATCAACCAATGTCTGCAGGAGAGCATCAAAAGCAGCCTGACTCTTCACATGGTGACCCACCGGTGAGGCACTGACAATCTTCACTGCCCTCCTCACCGCTTCCTCTAGGTCCTCCATACGCCGTCCCCACCATCCAGAGCTATTTTCCACTAAGGCCCGCAAGGAGTGAACTTCGGCCCTCAGCATTTCTTCCCGACAACGAGCTTCGGAGATCGCCTCCCTCGCCCCCGAAGAAGCCTCCCTGGCCTTGGCAAGCTCCTCCCTTAGCCTCTTCCTTTCCTCCCTCAAAGCCTCCCTATCATTGTCCAAATCCCTTATTTTTTTTTGGAGGTCTTTGACATGGGCAGAGTGGGCTTGATTCACATCCGCCAGACTGTAGTTAAACTCTCCTCTCGCAGTCTCACTTTTATTAGCCCACTCAGCATTAACCTGGGCTAGGGAAGCCAACCTATCCTCCATTTGGTACATCTTCCCCAACTGCTCCTTCTGATCAGCCAGAGAGCGCTTTGTAGCTTGAGACAGAGCGCCCTCCAATTCTCTTACCTCCCGAAGACAGCGGGCTTCCACATCCTCCTTGCCCTTCAGAGATTTTATCACCTCCAGAGCTTCAGAGGTGTTCCCCAAGATCTTCTCCTCCGCCCGCCTTATCTCACATAATCGATCTCCCATCATACTCCAAACCCCTTCAGTACCAAAGGCAGCACTGGGAGCAGCTGGGAGGACCACTCCCTTCTCCTTAGTCGCCTCCTCCATCTTGTCTCCTGGCCCTTCAATACCAGGAGCGCTTGTAGAGGCGGTAAGGAGGAACTCTTCCTTCCTCTCCTTGTTGTTTTCCTCCTCACCCTTCTTATCCTTCTCTTCCTTCTCCTTGTCATCACAAAGATCCAATGGAGGGAGAGAGACGAGGAAAGGTTTCTTTTTCTTCCCAGAAGAGGAAACCGGGGCATCAAGTGAGGAGGGATCGCGAGCCAGCAGGAGAGCTTTCTTCACACCCCCTTCAGAAACCCCAAACCTAGGAAGGAGTCGCTCAAACTCTTCGTCCTTGAGAAAGATCTTCCCAGGGGCTAATCTCTCTCCGGTGGCCGTGTTACCCACCAAGGTCACTTCCTTCAACTCCCTGGCCTTTTGAGGCGGCTTGACGGGAGAGTCGAAAATAATCACCACCTCAGCAGCCGCCGCGTCCACCGCTTTTTGAACAGACTCCAGGACTTGCGTTAGAACGCCGGCAACCTTGGCTACCGGGACCTCTTCTTCACCAAGAGCAGTAGCGGCAGGAACTGACATCTCCGGTTGCTTCCTTTCTTCGGATGACTCCGCCGGTTTCTTTTTTTCCGGAGGAACAACCTCCGGCAGGGTTTCACCCGCTCTCTTCTTTCTCTTTGAAAAATTCACCAAGGCAGTCCACTCTCCTTCTTCGGCCATCTCCTCTCTTTGGTGTTTTCCGCTCTCACAGAGGAAGATTTCAGAGGGTGCAAGGATACGAATCGGCGGGCGGCGCCCCCATCTTATCCTTGCAGGCCTTGGGCAGCGCGTCCACCCTCACGACGGTTCGCATTCCAGGACCCATATCAATATTCGCGCCCTGACAATGCGGGGGGCTGATGTTAACACGTGATTCCTGCGCTGCATCCTAACCGTACACGTGGCGCCTGGCTGGCCTCCATTTGATTGATTGATTTGCTGACTCATCTTTTTGACTTTGCAGGACTCTTGACCAGGTCAAGCATCGGCCACGAGGGTTCAGCCTAACCTCGTTTCTCGATATCCCAGGGCAACCCTGATAACCTCGGGCACGAGGGTACGGAGCACCGCCTGTCACAATCAGCTCCACCTACTACGCCGTTCCCCGTACAAAGGCGCCTATCCCCAAGACCCACAGATCAAGGATCCGTATGCCCCAGCAGTCACGAATCCCCAGAAAAGATACTAGTATTAAATGCTATTACCTTCCTTTCACAATTTCAGGTCTCCAGGGTGACAAGCGGACGGCGGGGGCTCCAGAGCTTACCCATCACCTATTTCACCAGGAAACCTGGGTGAAGCTACGCACCCCACCGGCTATAAATACCACTGAATAGTCCTCAGGCAAGGGGGGAGGCAAGGAGCTCTAACTGTATCTAAAAGAGAGCAACTGGTAACAAAGAGCGACAGAGAACTCTCTCCCTCTAAGATAATTCTCACTGTATCAAGAGCCCCAACTGAGGGGCTCCCCTCTCTTCTTCTTCTTCTTCTTTTCTTCAAGAAAGCACTGTACAAGCCTTCAGGGCTATCTTTTTTCATTAGTGAAGCCTCTTTGCTGATCGATCGGTGGACGTAGGGAATTTTCTCCCTAAACCACCTTAAACCCTTGTGTGTTTCTCTGAATGCTCCAAGCTGGTTTTCTCTTTAAGCTTTCCTTAGCAAGCTAACCCCTTTGTGCGCCGCCGTCTCCTGGAACTCTCTTTCTCTTTGGTGTTTCTTGGGACCCCCACGTCCTACGTCAACAATAACATCTAAGTACCTTGAATTTGTCAGATTCAACTTTGTGGTCCTTTACTTTCAACATATATACTAAAATATATTTTAATTTTTTTGAAATTTTTACATAAAATATATTGATTATTATATTGTATTAAAAATTTACAAAATCAACAATATGATAGAACTAAAAATTATTTTGGAGTTTGGTCAATCGATTAACTACAACTACATATAGCTGCTTACAATGCCTTAAGACATTACAATATCGATTATATTTTATAGCAAATTATTTGAAGACCTTCGACCCTCTTATCTATGACTAGACCAGCATGTCAAACCAGTTTTACCCGGAATCGATCCAATAAGAATTGGAATGGCCCAGAACTGGTTGAATCGGACCTGTTCTGGTTAGTTTTGGGGCATAGAACCGGACTAGCATGGTTCTGTGCACCAAAATTGAATAATTGATTCAGAATCGGACATCACTGGTTCCTATTTTAAAAAAAAAGTAATGGGGCAGGATGGCAGCAGCGCTAGTTGCTTAACATTATTTTTTTTAATATACTGAAACGATCATTTGAATGTTACTAGCTGAGCCAGCAATGATAATTTTAGACCTTTTAATTCATATTTAATTTCCTGTAAATTGAAGGACTTATATGACATATTCTTCCACAATTTTTATTAATTTTTAACTTCTTTTGCTCTTTCAAAAATTCTGAAACACATTTAAATGGCTCCCTAATGTCAATTCGTTGTTGTTTCTTCCACAAATCACCAGCGGAATGCAGATCCAGATTATGTTCTAGAACTCGACGTCTTCCTTCACTCGGTGAGAGCTTTGATAAAACTTTAGAACTTAATCTTGATTTATCTGCAAAACATAATCTTGAGGTAAGTGGAGATGTTGGCATGAGACACTGGTCTGTCAACTCAATCTTTAAGTGTCCAACAAGTCTCGGAAGAAATGCAGTAAGGTATGAGAGTTTTTTGAATTACAAATTAAATCAATAGTAATCAGTAGAGACCAGAATACATTGTTGTTGGCAAAATTTGCAAAAACTAATATTCGTATAAATAAGGTGGTACGAGTGGTGTGCTGGTACATTTAAGAAATACTTAAATTTCACAAGCTTGATGAAAAAATTTGTCAACCTATTACTGCAGAGGCAAACCGAGCATAATTAAATCCACTGAGTGGACTATGCCATGGTTACTTAGAAATGATAAGACATGTCGAGGTATAGTTCAATTCATTGAAAATTTTTAGAATATATTATTCAGTATTTACAACTTCAATATAATCATGTTTCTAGCCTCTAGACATGCACTTAAAAAGATTGTATGTCAATATACAAAAAAAATATGAAATCTCTTATTCAACACCTGACTAACATCACTTGTAGGATTAGTTTAACTTCTGATATTTGGACTAGCATAAATATGGAAAGTTACCTAATTGTTACTTGTTATTAGATTGATGGATAGTGAGAATGTAGAAATACATATTATCATTAGATATATTAGATAAAAATTAGGTATATTAGATAAATAAGGCTTTGTGAATACATAGAATGATCTCCGGTCAAATCTCCTCTCTCTAAATCCCTTCACTTTGAAGCTGAACCAAAAATTCCTTAACCTTAGGCAAAGCTCAATCTTCTATACATTCTTTGATACTTAGTGGAACCTTTATTTCCTCAGCGTGACCGCGTGGACATAAGAGAATCAACTTCGAACCACATTAACTCTCTCTCTTTGCACCTTACCTTCCTCTTGCTTCACCGCCTCGACTGATCAGGATTGCTAGCTTGTTCATGGCAAATTTTTCCTGTCAACACTTCCCAATTTCTTGGATGCACTTGCTGCCCCTAAACCATATTGGTTTGAGGTGGAAGACTTCCTTCTGGTCTTATCAAAGATAGTCAGAGAAATTAGCCAGGTGAAGGACCTGAGTATGTGGAAACTCCTTTGCCAATCAAAATCTCCAAGGGATCAATCAAGCCTTTCGAATATTACATTATTACCCATCCTACTGTTCCACCAAGTGAAGGGACCGCCTAAAAAGCCAAGATAAAAAACGATTGCAAAGATTCATACATTCACAGAAACCAATATATGCTCATCTCTCTCCGCTCCTTGTTTTTTTGTCTTGGTATAGTATATCATTAAAATCTCCAGCACATAACTATAAGAACGCCTTGGTTCTGCCGAGCTATTTAAGAGCTTGCCAAGACCGACATTTTTGAGCTTCAATTGGATCCCCATAGAAACCCATGAACCTCCAAGGCGTAGAATCATGAGCACGCTTAATAACCGCATCAATGTGGAAAGATGAGAAACTTTGCACGGAGACATTGATGTTTCCTTTCCACAAGTCCCAATCCTCCTTTCTGACCCATGCTACTCACCACTATAGCTCCATCATACTTGCAAGAAGATTTGAGTTTTTGGAATCAACATTAAACATCTTTGTTTTTGAGAGAAAAACCAATAGAGGTTGATGAGATCTCAGTTTTTTAAACCTCAAACTGCTCGGGGGTCCTCCTAGCCCTCAATAGTTCATAATATAGATACTTAGTAAATAGGGAATAAATCCAAAATGCATAGATTCACATGTTACAGGAAGATTGTTGGGATACAAACTATACTACATTGGATATTCAAGAACTTATGGGGCGTGCTTGACTCTATGTTTTTTTAATGTTATGCTATCTAAAGAAATAATTATGTGATTTGATGATGTGTAAATAACTTTATAAAAAATTATGAAGTTTTTACTTAAAAATGACATCAAAATATCAGGATATCTAAATAGTATAATATAATATCATGATAATATTAAACCAAACACATTGATGGTGTTAATATAGAAGGGTTGGTCCCTACCTATTGGACCGGGCATTTGGGTTGAATGACTGTGCATTCACTTGTATATTTGTACCCATATAGTATTACTTTCACTGTAAGATTGTTGGTCTCTACTCTCCATTTCTATTTTACTCTTTTGTTTTGTTGCGCTCTGTTTTGCCTTGAATCTGTTAGGGTTTGCTTGGGATAAAGTCTCCTATGTAAAAGATCAAGGCCCTTCAATTGCGTGATGAAATTGTGCATGAACATCATGAAACTTTGCTTACATAAACAATAATTTCCATCTATTACGAATGTGAGATAATTTCTTGTCCCATTTGCTATTTTGTAAGCCTATTAGAAGCTACAAATTATCTTCAGCATAAATGGTCTAGGAAACCACTCCTTATGCCCATCAAACTAATTTAGATGCCTTAAATTCTAATCTGTTTGATATTCCTAATCAGCTATCTGGTTTGAATCCCAGACTGTTTTATGTTACATAGATGTTTCGGGGTCCAGAAGCAGTGCCCCAAGCAGGATAGGGCTAAGCATATTTTGAGAATTTAGGCTCTGTTTCAGGATACTATGGAGATTCCAATTGGTTGAGGGCTAGGAGATTGATTTATTCTGTTTGAAGCAAAGCCGGCCTCCTTTCTGCATTTTCAAATTGTCCATCCAGTAAATTTCTCTAGTAACGGTTGCTTAAGAACTTAAACCTATTATGGATGACCTCAGAAAACATTTATGTTTGCGTGTATACTTTGATTTCCATTTCATCAATTTCCTAATAGAACCATATGGTTATACCTCCATTCTCATCTCTTCTTATAGTTTGGTGAATCAATGATTTCATTCATTGCTCTTTATTCAGCTAGCAGTTAGTTGGCTGTTGTCTTCATGTGAACATTATGATCGCTTTAACTGCATTCTACCTTTCTAGCCACCTTTCATGATATAAATATTATCCAATACTAAGTTTGTAGCCATATCTTCAAAGAAAATGGATAGTGGTAGTTTCAGATACCTGCAATTATCACTCTTTTTTCTCACATCTTTCATCCTTCAAATCTCTGCTGTTTCCCAGTGGCAGCAGAGATCTGCAGTACTGGTTGGCACTGTGTACTGCAACACTTGTTTTCAGCAGGAGTCATCCAATTCAAGTCGCTTCATTCCAGGTTCTAGTAGAAACATCAGGAAAATACAATTAATCTCCAATGTGAAATCAAACACACCTTGTTTTACGACTTACACATCATGAATGCAATATAATTGATAATTGTGTACTAAGTACAAATGATACTGACACAAAAATAAATGAATCTTGAGATTTATTATTCATAATCATAACCGATGAATTTGCAAAATACCAGCAATTTGATTTGTTGATCTTCCTCAGGTGCTTCAGTAGTAGTAGAATGCTGCATCAATGAAGGAGACTCTCACTGCTTCCGGAAAGAAGCTCGGACAAATCGGCATGGAGTTTTCCAAATTCGCCTACCCATCGAAGCAGGCCGAAGCCTCAGAATCATAAAATCCTGCTCTGTGGAAATGGTGAGAAGCAGCGAGCCTTACTGCTCTGTATCTTCCTCTGTTTCTTCTTCAGGTCTCCGGCTAAAATCAAGAAGGAAGAATGGCACTCGTATCTTCTCTGCAGGGTTCTTCACCTTCAAGCCTCTTAATCAGCCGGAGCTCTGCTACCAAGAGCCTGAGCCTGCATCTTTACAGGCCAGAGAGAAGAGGGTAAAGCCTGAATTCTTCATCCCTCCACCAATTCCAGCTCTGCCATTGCCGCCGAATGTCGGCGGGATGCCTCTACCGCCGCCTTTCCCGTTCTGGCCATCGCCACCGTCGTTGGGCAACGTTCCTTCACTTCCAAGCACAGCGCTGCTACCTGGTTTGCCACCTACGGCAGCGGCTCCGCCGCCAGCACTTCGTTTTCCTCAGTTCCCGTTTCCGCTGATCTTCCCTGCTAATCATCCAGCATTCCCTTCACGTGAATCTTCATACCCATGAAGGAATTGCGTCAAAGTAGTAGGTTGCTTACCTAACCGCTGATAAACACTATTTAGTTTCTAATACTAATACCTATCTATCAGTAATATGCGTGCCACCATGTAATATGTATAATAATAAATTGTATTTAATTGCAGTGTAAGAATATATATCCTTTTCTGCATCAATTTACTC
Source organism: Apostasia ramifera (assembly GCA_019297695.1). Lineage (NCBI taxonomy): Eukaryota > Viridiplantae > Streptophyta > Magnoliopsida > Asparagales > Orchidaceae > Apostasia > Apostasia ramifera. The sequence continues at coordinate 78,716 of JAEMOT010001806.1, read as the reverse complement.
TTTTCCTCATTTTATTCTTCTTTTTCTTATATAGTCATACAAGTAACCACGAAATCTCTGCCAACGGAGTTCTCGAAAACTCTCCCACCACAGATTTTGTAGTAGCTTACCCCTTTAAAGCAACAAGAATGAGACTCCATTGATTTTTCAAGTGGGGTATTGAAAGTACCTCTACTTTGGGGTTTTACTCCCACTGGTGAAGGAGTTGGCAGAGTTTTCTCCAACAATCTCTTTAAAATCTTATCGACCAAGGGTGACATTGGCATAAGATTCCCTTTTGGTTCCACCCAAGACTTGATTTCATCACAAAGACCCCTTCATTAATGAAAAATTCCCTCATAATCTCCATGACTTCTGTTTCACAATGATGTTGGCAAGCTCCAAAGGGATTCCATCTACTCCAATTCTGATCATCATCACATAGGCACTATCTGGCCAAGGCTTTATCGCTACAAAAACACCTCCACTAAGGTATAGGCTATTTTCTAAGTCAAATACCTCTGCAGAAGCTTTCAAAGGCCTAAAGACTCATTGCTAGTCTTTTCGACGTTTGTCAAATTCTATTACTCCCTTCCCTAGCTTGATAGATTTCTATTTACCGACAATAATTCTATGTTTGTTAGGGATTTAGAAGACCTTTCATTGTTCCTTGAACATTTTGCTTCCACAATTCCTTGAGCTTCATGTTCCATCTTCTCATTAAATGCGAACAGTGACCTCAAGTCTTTATCTTCACAAAACCTATGCTTTTGTTAACTTTAGTTTCAGTGTACAGAGAAATTTGCTCGGACAAAATTCCCTCTTCTACAAATCCTTATCCCTCTACTTATCAACCATTACCGTAAGTAGGATTCATCATCTTTGAGACTGCCAACAGTACTCTATCCTCTACTGTCTAACCACTTATTAATTAATAAATTTGTCAAAGAAGCTACTACAAAACTTTGGCTTCTCAACTGCATAAATTGCTGTCATTGACATTTTTATTGATCAACCAAGGAACTTCACATTGTCACTGCTCCACTTAATGCGCAGATCCTTACAACAGATCTATGCTTGACGCGCAGGTCATGCAGGTCTTGGCCGTGCACTCGCTCAAGACCTTGCTCGCATGGGGTAGCTCAGCGGCTCGCTTGTGCGGGCTGGCTCATGTGGGCCTGCTTCTCGCACAAAATGGGAATTAGTAGTAGTGATGCGGAGGTAGAAGTGGAGCAGTGCAGAGGCAAAGGTAGAACTTGACCGCACAGAGGTATTGGAACCAAGCTCTAATACCAAAATTAATGCAGAACGATGCAAAAGAAAGCGACTTCTGGAGGAAAGAGATTTCAAAAATAGAAAGATAACTAAAGTTTCAAGGATTCTTACACTAGGCTTCCATACCCTTTACCCTTCCCTCCCAGAATCCCTAAGCTAAAACATTTCAAAGCCAATTATACAAAATAAATTTCATTAATCAAAAGTCTAATCAAATATTCAAATATAATTAGAGATTTTTTTGAAGGAGTGGTGGACTCGGAAGATATTTTTGTCTTGCAGTGACAAAGTTGGTGGTTGCGTCAAAAAATTGGGAATGGCCAAAGAAAGAGAAGAAGAAGGCGGAGGAAGCTATGGAGACCAAAAAGCCAACAGAGGAACTGGAGGGAGAAGAAAAGGAAGGAAATGAAGGAGAGTAGGGGAAAGGTGAGGGAAGTTCTTCTGTTGACAACAAAAAGATTGACAGGCTTACCCTCACCTTATGTTTCAAGGGGAAGAAGGTGCTGGAGGAGCCCCCCAAAAAGAAGAAAGTAGTCTTTGATCCCTGAACTCTTCGCCCTCTAAGTTACTGGTGATTGGCGCAAGGGACTAGCACCATCTAGCTTCAGGGGTGAGAATAGAGATCAAGTTCATCGCCAAGGACCGAGATTTTTTGCCTCCACTTGCCTTAGAGGTTGAAGAGAAGGTTAGCCCTTCTCGATGACGCTGAGCTCACGATGGTAAGGGGCCTCCGGATGAAGAGCTTGGAGGACACCTTGATCACGGTCTCCGTGAAGGACCTCTTTGGCAAGATCGTCGATGATATCCTTTTGGTGAGTAATGGTTTGTCCTTTAGTCTAGCTAATGGTGATCACTATTCCTATATTGATTCTACTCCTTTCCTTGGTTGCATACTATGGGACGTCTCTCACATCTAATGGATAGGACAGAAGAGACGAGACAAACCTAGATCAAGTCCAAAAAAGCATCTGCCTCTTGCAACAAATGAACAAGTTGCAGGTGGACAAGGCGGATACGGAAAGCCACATCCGGGACATAGGCTTGGATCATCGGAGGATGAAAATAGACCTTGCGAGTTTTTTGGCCATGCCCTAGATATTAAGATTGGGTTAGGCAAGCCATGCAGTGAAGCTCCGGGCTTCGCAAGCCGAGGAGGTGGAGGGAGCTCACGGTGGTGAAGAAGGAAGCAAAGGCCATGCGGGATGAAGCAAAGACATTAGTAGAGGTGGCTCAACTAAAGGAGAAGTCTCGCTTTGTCCTAGAGTTCTCACAAAAGATCATCCAAGCTTTGGAGGAGAAGGCCGCCACCGAGTACCGAGGAAGTCTACCCTACCTGAAGCAAAGAGTAGCAGACATTAAGTTAGGCTAGGAGGCCTTAGCCAATGAGACTCCTCAACCAGGAGAAAGTCCACACACATCCGCTACTTGCCGCCAACCTTCTTGATTATGACCAAGTTGTTGAGCCACTCCGGATACTTGACCTCATAGATGAAGGTAGCATCAAAAAGTTTACCAACCTCTACTTCTATGGTCAGGGCCTGTTTGCCTACCATGCATTTCTTCTACTTGATCGACTTAGATTTCTTAAAGACATTTAGGTGACATACTATGACCTCCAAATCTATGCCCTTCGTACTAGATGGGTCCCAAGAGAACACATCAAAGTGCTAGGAAAGAAGTTTCATTATTTTCTTTTGGCGCTCTCTATTAAGAGTGGAAGAAACAATTACAACTCTAGATACTTCTCCATTTAGTGTTACACTGATAGGGCCCTTTTAGAGCTTTAACATTTCTCTAGGATCCATCTACTCCACCATAAGTTGGAAGGTGATCTAAAAGCTCCGGAGCGTGTTATTTGAGTCTCCTCGAATGGTGACCACTCGCGCTAATGTGCGGAACAAATTATGCAAAGGTGGAAAGTGGAGATCACCACCTCAAAGGCATTGAGCATGGTTCGTCCCAGGATCATGTTGTACCTAGACCTTGCCTTCATGCGAACGTTACTAGTTGCATGGAGGAGACAGAGAATCCGTAGAAACAAAACCAAGGGGGTGGAACCATTCCCCAGAAAACCCGTGGAGGGCACTGTCAAGTTGGAGAAGGTCTGTGATCCATATCCCCATCTAAAGAAAAGTTGACTTGAAGAGGATGACAGTGAAGCTCCCGGAGTCAACGAGGACTCGTCAGACGTTGCAGTTAGCGATTCGGGTTGTGGCCATGACTGGGTCTTCATGGCAGTTATCTCGGTTCGAAAGATCCTCCAAGGAAAAGCTGAAGGGGATAGAAGGCATAGGCAGAACAACAACACTACCAACTTCGGCCAGCTACCTCTAGCCAAGTTGGGAAAGGTAGGAGAAGATGGCGTTGATAATCCTAGTCGTCGACCGGTTAGCCAAGTGAGGATGGGGATCTTGAGCACAATGCCGCCATAGACAAGATTAGGTTGAGTTTATAGAAGGAACTCTTGGAGCTTTCCTTCATCTATGAGTTTTTCCAAAAGTGCCTTCAAGGACATGAACTGATAAGTGGGATGCTTGTAAACCTAATGAAACTCACAGTAGATGTTCGGGTAAGCCCTACAAAGGTGGCCAGCAGCAAAGACTTCAGTCAAGGGCTAACTAAACTTATAGCATTGCCTGCTAATTCTCCCTTTTCCATCGATCTTCGCCTTCTTAAAGGACTTGTCCTTTAGTAGCAGAATTTCTCCCCCCTCGGGCTTTCACTTCTACACCTCTGCTGATGGGAGGACAATTGAGGCTTTTTCTCTGGTCGCTATGTTCTCCAGCATGATAAACTTCTTCGCTCGGGTCACCAACTTGGGGATATTGTAGGACTTGCTGAGTTGCAAGGACTTAACAAGGTCACTGTCCTTCTTTAGCCCCCTTCAAAAGGCATATAGAAGGACAATGGGGCAGAAACCATCAGCCTGAATCGCAGCGGTGGAGAAGCCATTGACGTGGCACAATAAGGGTTCATCCTGCCCTTGCGTGATGTCAAAGAAGACTAAATCGGAGTTGTACACCCGTGTGCGACCGATGAAATAGGCTAGGACCTCCCTGTTGAAGTGTCCATATGATTGGATGTGGTTGTAAACCAGTACGAAGGAGTAAGCCATTAGGTAGAAGCTATGAAGCACCGATACTCTGTAAAGCCTAATGTATCCGTATCGGAGATTGATACTCCTTGATACTCTACCGATATGTATCTGATACGCCATGTGGCGTATTAATTTTTATTTTTATTTTTTTAAAATTTGATACTTACCTAATACTTGTCCGATACTTTTCTGATACTTTCTAATATTTCTAATTAGAGAAAAAAATATTAAAATAATTATTTAACCCACACAATAAAAAAAAATCTGATGTATAAAACATAACTCATGCATCGACTCAAATGTAAAATTAAGATACACCAAGTTCATGCAATTGAAATCACAAAAAGCTTCACGTACGCAAGTGTTTCGGCAATAGAAAAAATATAATATCCAAAAATAGCCGCGCCATTTACTTTAACTAATCTTTTTTTGCGAGCTCACAGATACTAATATTATTTTTGCTTTTTCCGCTTTAACAGATATTGTCTTTGCTTCTGTTGAATGTCAATCATTTTTTTAAATTACTTTAATCAAGCTCATATTGTGAAAATAATAAAATTTTGACCTTATTTATTTTATTTATTTATTTAGTTTAAAGACTCAAAGAAAAGAGAGCGTGTATCTACTTTGATCAGATTAGTATATCTGAGTTTATGTCTCATCTATATTATTATCAATTATATCTCACTTGCATCGAGTTAATGGATTTGAGTCAAATTTAAATTGAAACTAAAACAAATCTACTGATGTATATTTAAACTCTTATCTCACCTAAATAATCTGTGAAAAGTTCAAAAATAATTAAATCAATTTTATAACATTATTTCAATAAAATTTTTTTAAATTCAACAGTTGTTAAAGGATATTTTAATTTTTCAACTTGAATTATTTAAAATATTTTTTTAGTGATATTAAGAACATTTGAAAATGATAATTAATTTGAAAAAAATTTAAAAGATTTTTTTGAAATTTATATAAACAAAATATATAAGTCATTCTGATCTGCTATAGAGCTACACCTTAAGCATGAGAATATGACGTATTATACACACATTTATAACATTTGAGCCTGACGTATTGTATTCGTATTCTACACCTTATTTTTTTAAGTTTGGTGTATTATCCTATTCGTATTATATCGTATTCATATATTCGTGATGTACACATGCTTCCTAGGGTAGAAGAGGGTAGACTTCTTGATGCGGGACAGATGAATGACGATGCAGTTTAGAGATCAACAATTTTATAAAACAGATTATTCACAAACTAATGCTAAAATATCAGAGAATAATTTTGTAATAACTGAGAAATTAATTAAACTCACAAAACTGATTTCTTTCAAAATTTTAAATAAATTAGATCGAAGGTAATTGAAAAATTATCAATTCAAATTAGAGAGCAATCCGGTTTTCAACAAATCAGAAACAAAGAACAGGATTAACGATCTCACAATATTTAACTAACAGTAATTTAAATTCACTCAATAATGAAAGGTGTGCCAGGTGAAACAAATTTGAGCAAACCACAAGCGAGTAAAAAAATCCAAATTATTCGAATTAACCAGATTAAAGGCTTTATTGAAATTCGTACCCGAGTTAGATAATCCAGGGACCAAATAATAATTTTCTCAAATTAGGGCTCGGCAGCTGTGCACGGTCGCGACGTGGGGCACGGACGCCCGGCTCGGGTGTGCGTGGGGCGCAAATGCAGGCGCGCACGGGGCGGTCGCACCCAGGAGGCGCGGATGCAGGCGCGGACTCGGGCGCGATCGCAGTCGTGGGCGCAGGCACGGTCGCAGGATTGCACGCCGGCGCCGTTGCAGGCACGCACGAACGCCATTGCATGCTTGCTCGCGGGCGTCGTTGCAGGCTGCTCGCGGGCGTCGTTGCAGGCTGCGAGTCAGCCCAAGCAAGGCGGTAAACTTGGCGCGCACGGGATGCCCGGTTAGGGCGGCATCGAGCGGAGCTATGTGTTCGCGTTGATGTAGTCGGCAGGGGCGAGTCGCTGGTGATGTGGAGGCGTGACGACGCGATCACGTCTGACCGGAGTTGGCGAGATGGATTCACGAACACAGGATAATGAACGGAGTGAGCGAAGATGAAACGAGATAAAGGCTGATGGGTGTAAGACGAACGGAATCGACCCCGGAGGTGAAGAACGGGAGCGGGTGGAGTTTAGGGATTCTCACTCAAGGTCCAAGCCCTTTTCTATTCGGAATATCGATTCATTCCAGAATCAATAATCCTAAAGAAAAAACACAAGTCAAATTTATCCAACATTAGAAAAATAAGAATAACAGAGAGACGTTTATATATACCTCCATATAAACTTACTCAATAAAAAAAATACATAATGTTAAAAATTCCTCACACAAATGAAGAAATACCAGATAACATGCCTAAAATAACAATAAAAAAAATAGAAACAATTAATACAAAATAAATGCGAGAAATAAAATCATCCCAAAATAGAATCTCCAATCAATCAGAATGAATGAGAGATTTTCAATCACCAAGTTAGCGATCCGCAGCATCCATCTTTCCAAATCTGCTATAATAGTCAATCGATCCAGATCGAAGTAACGTGATTAGATCTCGGCCGTCGACTGTAAAGACAAAGTCCCAATTTCTTCTATTTTCTCCCACTAAACAACAAAGTAGAATTATTTGTCAAATCCCACGACCTCGACGCTCATAGTGGATAGGAGTGAGACTCGACGACTCAAAGCGTCCACGACTTTATTCTCAATTTCTGCTTTGTGCTTAAGTACAAAGGTGTACTCTTGCAGGAATTCGACCCACTTCGCGTGCCTTGAATTTAACCATTTTTGTGAGTTCAAGTACCTCAGGGCTTCGTGATTAGAGAACAGAATGAATTCCTGGGGTAAGAGATAATATCGCCAATACCTCAACGCTTGTACTGCAGCATATAACTCTTTATCATAAGTGGAGTACTTCTGCTTAGCCTCGTTCAACTTATCACTAAAGAAGGCAACAGAGTGATTCTTGGGATAGTACATCACCGATGCCAACTCCTGAAGCGTCGCATGAGACTTCAAAAACCTTCAAAAAGCTTGGAAGTCTCAAAACTAGAGCTTTTGTTATCCTAATATTTATTTCTTCGAAAGCTTTAGCAGCAGCTTCATCCATTCGAATGACCGCTTTCAAACACAATCGGTAATCGGAGCTACGATTGTGCTAAATTCACGGATAAATCTACAATAGAAAGTCATCAGTCCATAAAAGCTACGTATATCATGAATGCTCTGAGGAGCTGGCCAACTAACTATAGCGTTTATCTTTTCATGATCAGTAGATACACCCTCAAATGATACTATGAAGCCTAAAAAGATAACTCAATTAGTCATAAATGCGTATTTATTTAAATTTGCATATGAGCTATCTTTCCAAAAGGCTTGACAGATTTGAGATAAGTGTATAAAATATTTTTCCCTAGTCCTGCTATAAATTAAGATGTCATCGAAATAGACCGCAGCAGAAATGCCAATAAATGGTCGCAGAACTTGGATCATCAGCCTCGTGAAGGTGCTGAGAGCGTTAGATAACCCAACGGACATTACTAACCACTCATATAAGTCATCCTTCGTCTTGAAGGCTGCCTTCCATTCATCCTCTAGACGAATTCGAACTTGATGATAGCCGCTCTTAAGATCGCTTTTAGAGAAGATAGTGATTCCAACCATCATATCAAGCATATCATTTAGGCGGGGAATGGGAAAACAATACTTGACCGTGATTTTATTGATGACGCGACTATCTACGCATATCCTCCGCGATGTGTCTTTCTTTAGAGTCAGAAGGGCTAGAACAGCACAAGGGCTAAGGCTTTCTCGAGTGAATCCCTTCTGGAGCAGTTCATCTACTTGCCTTTTTGACTCGTATGTTCAGTGGAATTCAAGCGATAGTGTGAAAGATTTGGAAGCGTTGCTCCAGGCATGAGATCAGTCGCGTGCTGGATATCTTGCATTGGTGGTAAGCAGTCAGGAAGATTTCCCGAGAACACGTCAACAAATACCTTAAGTATAGGAACTGCTTCTGGTGGAGGCTCAACCGATTCACTCTCCTTTACTTCCTTAACAGCAACTGCCCAGCTTAAGAAATTTTCATCTATTTTCCTCTCGAACTCTCGAGCGCTAATCAAGTGAAGGTCTTTCTTTTTTGAGATCTCTTTCTTACTTGAAATTTCTCTCTTACTGATGGCCTTAGGAGGAGAAGTGGTGGGGACACCACGATCGACCGTCGATTCATTTCTGACAGAGTTTACCGTCGACGGTCAATATCATTTAATGAATTTGATTTTTTTTTTAAGGAGATCATAAATTTAAGTACTAATTACTTTATGCAGCTTTGTAAATTTAAATTTCTTTTTTTAAAATATATAATATAATATTTTTTTAATAGCATTTCATTTAATGAATTTCGCATAATCTATTAAGTGATGTTTCAGATTCATAAAATAGATTTATAGACTATTTAAAAAATAAAATTAAAAAATTAAAAAATTCAAATTAGTCTAGTAGAGGTCCAATATCAGAGATTTGCAAATTAAATTAAAAAATAGGATAAATTTCACCCAGATTCTTGAGTTTAAGAATTAATATCACACAGGTCCATATTTTTTAAATCTATCATCCGAGGTCGCTGGCGGTGTTGTGCGGCCGTGCGAGGCCGCCGAAGTCGATGCGTGACGACGCGGCTGCTGATCTGCTGGAGAGAGGGAGAGTAAGAGTATAATAGTAATTTTGTATATTTTTTAATAATAAAAAAATAAAAAAAAACTTAGATGATAATTTTTGAAAACCTAAAGACCCGGATGATATTTTAAAAAATATGGATCTATGTTATAATAAATCTTAAATTCAGAACCTGATTGAAATTTGCCTTAAAAAATATTATCACTGAAGCTAATTTTGCTAGCTCATGCCTAGTTGACGTTGACGTGACCGACATGAATGATACTGATATATTATTTAATTAAAATAAAAAATATATTTATTTACTCAACGTAAAAAGTAGCGCCATCTTCTACGGTCTCTGGAGTCTTCTTAGGCGAAAAATACTGGCAGCGCCGAAGCGACGCCGGTTCTTGACGTTTCGACCCGACGACAGCTTGGTGGCTGCAGGACGGATCCCCACACCAGGATTTAATCCGGCTTGGGGATCCTCGGCGAGTCCTGGTCGATCTCCTCTGGTCCAGGAAGGTTATACGGACTTTTGAGAAAGAAAGTCGCCGCCGGAGTAAACGTCGTGCACGACTTACAGCCAACTTAAATCAGGGCGTAAGCTGCACTGCTTACAGCGAGATAAGTCCTGCGCAAGCTTCACGACTTACAGTGCCTGTATGTAGGCCTGTAAATGGGTCAGATCTTGATCCGATCCGTGATCCGAACTGATTATCTTATAAAATAAAATAAATAAATTTTTGACCAACACGATTATCCCGAAAAATCGACCTGCTCTGTTTAAGTATTGCCAAGTCGGATCTGGGTCGATGCTGATCCGACCTGAAAAATTAAAATTCGACCCGAAATTTATAAGTATGAAATTATTTTACGTATTTATATATTTATTATTTAATTGCACGTGTTAACTATTGTTTTATTTTATGAAGGTTTTAAATGTGACTATGACCTATAATTATTAAAGAGACTATTGCAAGTTATTTTAAGTGCATTAACCAGGAATTACTTACATTATAAAGTGAGATTAATGACCACAAATATTTTTTACAGTTGAGATGAAATGTTTAGTGGTAGCTTTAACAGAATTGCGCTTTATTTTTTGTGTAATATATCAGTGATCAAAATTTTATTTAAAAATATAAGAATATATGTACAACTAATATGTACAACTAATAATTGTAGTCATTAAAAAAATAGTGTTCGATTATGTAAAGAAAATTCTGGGTCGACCCAAAATCTGATCCGAAAATTCGAACCGTGGCGGGTCATGGAATGGATCTGGGTTAACCTCGATCCAATCTGATTTTTAATCCGATCCGAATATATTGGAATCGAACCCGGGTCGGGGTCAACCCAATCCAAATTCGATCCATTGATAAGCCTACCTGTATGTCAGTGTGCGAGGTTCGTGGCTTACGCCGCCTGTAAGTCCTGCCCGAGGTTCGCTACTTAACTCCAGCGGAGTACATGACTTATGCCGGGATGTAAGTCGTGCACGTGATTCACGACTTACTGCATATAAGTCGTGCACGTGCTTCACGACTTACTCCCTGATCTACGTCGTGAACTTACAACGGGAGTACGTCGTGCGGCCTGTGCATGACTTCAGCAGGAGTAAGTCGTGCGGCGGGGCGGGCGCACGACTTCAGCGGGAGTCAGTCGTGCGGCCTGCGCACACTTACAACGGAGTAAGGCGCGACTTACATGGAGTAAGTCGTGCGCCAGCTGCACGACTTACTCCGCTGTAAGTCGTACTCCGAGTAAATCATGTGGCTGGGTAAGTCATGAGCATTTCCTGTAAGTCGTTAACCGTACGCACGAGTCAAAAAGCGCACGACTTATGGGTAGTGTGTAAGTCGAAATCGGCGTGCACGATTTATTCCAGTCCGGCGTACGACTTACAGCCAAGTAAGTGCCCACGACTTATAGGACGAGTAAGTCATGAACCTTTGCGTACGACTTATAGGAGGGGTAAGTGTCAAGTGCCTGTTGCACGACTTATTGCCCGTGAGTTAAAATCGTGCACTTTTAGGACTTACTCCTGCTTGGGTAAGTCGCACCATCGACGGAGTAAGTTGTGAATCGCACACAACTTTCCTCCCACTGCTTAAGTCGTGAATCGCGAACGACTTACAACTTTTTCTTATCATCTTCTCAACATTCTCGAGCACATTTGGTTCAAATTTTTTTTAACCCAACACAAATTTTAATTATAAAAATTAATTTTATTTTACGTTCAACATAAATATAAATATTAAAATTATTTTTATTTCATATTTCATAATTTTTTTAATATTATTTTTTAATTAAATTTATAAAATAAAATATATTTTATCGCTTTTTTAAAATTAAATTTTTGAATCAAACAGGGCTAATGAAGGCGCATAACTTCGACTTTCTTAGGCCCTGTTTGGCGCGAGGATTAAATTAGGACCAAATCAGGACCAAAATAATACTAATTTAAAAAACAATAATAATAATAAAAAATAAAAAATTTTAATCATTCTACATAAATTTTAATATAAAAAAAATATTATTTTACATCACATACTTAATAATTTTTAATAAAAAAAATAATTTTATTTTACATTCTAGATCAAAATACTTGATTCAAATATTTTGATTAGGATGTGAAATAAAGTATATATTTTTATTAAAAATTATTGAGTATGTGAAGTAAAATAATATTTTTTTATATTAAAATTTGTATAGAATAATTAAAAAATTTTATTTATTATTATTAATATTATTTTTTAAATTAATATCACTTTGATTCTGATTTGATCCTCGCACCAAACAGGGCCTTAGTTCCTCTTTATCACTTGCTGCACGACTCTAGAGTTCATGCTCAAGTATCATTACCATACAGCTAAACTCATGAGTTCCTTAAAATTAATATATGAAATATTATTTTAAGTGCAACTAAAATGATTGAGGGTATAATATATTAAATGTTAAAGATTTTAAGTGTAAAATAGACCGCTTGTTCTCACAGGGAAAGAAACTTGATTGAAAAAAAAAATAAAAAATTTAATTTGTCTATTTCTAAACAACAAAAATTTCAGTAAAATACATTCAATCAAAATTCTAAAAAAATACATCAAAAAAAAAGTCCAGGCTATCCAGCTACAATGACAGAACACAATATTCGTTTGTTCAATTTTTCCACACATCTTATACCACACACACATATATACATATATTTTTCACTAAATACATTTTACTAATTCTTTGGAGCTAATGATTAATTCTGAGACAATATTCAAGAGAAAAAAATGCTTTTGAAGCATTTTGTAACAGATAAATTATTATATTATATTTGATAAATATTATTTATGTTATACATATAATTTTGAGTCAAATCAAATCATATTTTGACCAAATTAGAACTAATTCGAAATGAACTTCGAGCCAAAGTCCTTAGTTCATGATTCAATTTAAAATTTTTAAACGAATTTTAAGTTAATTTAAAAATCGAACGAGTTTCGAGCGATTTTTGAGTTTTGGATATTTTTAACACCATAGTTACAGGCTAAAAAATATCATTTCATTTAATTAATTTCCCTTCATTCTATTAAAATTGATTTATAGACTTTTTAGAAAATAAAATTTTAGATTCATAAATCGAGGTCCAAATTCAGGGACCAGATGAGATGTACTTTTGTAAATTAAATTAAAAAAAAATATTATCAGTGAAGCTAGTTTTGCTAGCTCATGCCTAGCTAGTTGATATTGACGTGACCGACAAGAAATGATAATGACATATATTTAATTAGAATAAAAAATACATTTACTCACGCAAAACGTAGCGCCTTCTTCTATCGTCTCTGGAGTCTTCTTAGGCTAAACTAGCAGTGCCGCAGCGACGCTGGCTCTCGACGATTCGACACCGACGACAGCTCCGTGGCTGTAGGACGTATCCCCACAACAGGATTCAATCCGGCGTGGGGATCGTCGGCGAGTCTGGTCGATCTCCTCTGGTCCAGGAAGGTTATTCGGAATTTCTGAGAAAGAGTCGCCGGCGGAGTTACAGATGCGGCGTACGTCGTAACTCCGGCACGACTCAGGACGTAAGTCGTAAACCACGCGCACGACTTACAGTGCACGACTTACGGGCTTAAGTCCTGAACATCGCGCACGACTTACGTTCCCGGTAAGTCGTGCGCACGACTTATCGGAACGACACGACTTACGTTCTTGTAAGTCGTGCGCACGACTTACAGCCGGGTCATGGCTTACAGTCTTGTAGGTCGTGCGCTTTCCTGTAGCAAGACTTACTGGAAAGTTAAGTACGCAAAGATGAAAATTTAAATGGTATACTGCATGCAGCTGAAGTCAAAAAGATCCAATTGAATCTAATTTTTTTTTTATCTTGAAATTGGAAAATTACATCCTAATTAAAATAGAGCCATTAACTTTTTAATTTTTTACCGCTATTCACATTATTCCAAAACTCTGTTTTTAAATGTTTTATTAGAATATTAAAAATAATATTTTATTTTTAAAAAATTACATATATACCACTCAATCTTTTATTTTCAGTTTAACTCTCAAATTTTCTGAATATTACATATTTAGATTTTTTAAAAATTTATTGCCACAATATATATACATAAAAGTTTCTAAAATTATTTGTTAAAGCATGTGTTATATTTTTACTTTTTAATATTACAAAATAAAAAATAAAATAATTAACATGTAAATAAAAAATTACAAAGTATGTAATAAATGCCTTTATTTTTTCATTTTAAATTAAATAAAAGATGAAAAAAATTACAAAGAGAGGATTCCTTAACGATTAAGATTATTTTTTTTTGAAAAATCAACATCAATTTACAATGCACTTTTGATCTACAGAAGCATATGCAATCTAACCAAATTTAAAATATAAATTATTGTGCAATAATAAACACCAATAACTTATATCTTAAATAAAATACCGAAACAGAATAGCAAAATCATCGATTTACAAATCTATCAAGTTAATGCAATGCTACCATGTTTGAAACTCAAAGCAGAGAGTGGTGTTTCTCATAGCTCGTTACGGAATGAACTTGTTCGAGAATCACAAGATTTCAAGTTTAAACCAAATAATCACCACAATTTACTAATAAGTGAGGAAAATTTTGGTGTCAAGGGTGAAAAAAAAACCCACAGCAGAATAGGACCTGAAGTTTTGAACTTCGATAAAACTGATAAATATTATAAAGTCCCAAATAAATGCTGATATACCAATTGAGGAACTTAATCAACAATACTGGATATCTACATAGAAAGCAAATAATGAAAACCATGTATGCAACCTTGTCTAAAATAGGGATTGGTAACAACAAAAGTAATCAAACTTGAGAACAATAGGTAACAATGAACCAGAAAATAATTCCTCCTTTCAACCTTATGGGAAATTGATCATCAAGGAAGGACATTCAACAGTAGCATGCGACGAGTTTAATTAGCCTGAAGGCCCACTGTTTAGTGTGACAAATATGACATGTAAATAAGATGTGATTTGCAGTTAAACAAAAAAAAAGGATATCAACACAGGTTTCAGGAGTAAAAAACCAAGAAACTGATAAAAGCGACAAGAATAGGCATTTGAATGCATTGCTATTAAGATCCCAGATCAGTCAACCAACTAAAAAATCTACGTGTAAGGTGTGGTAAGAACTGACAAATTAAAAACAAAAGGGCTACCATCATGTAAAAGAAAAGAATGGGAAAAAGGGCTTTTCAAGGAATTTGAACTTCCAAACGCTTCATTGGTTCAATGTTATTGTGATGCAATGCATATTATTTGGAGATATTATGTATTTAGTTTGATGACATGGTTAGATAATAATTATAAAAAATTATAAAATTAATATCTAGACAATACAAGGATCTAATATTGAACCAAACACCCCTAAGAGAAAATAGAATCATCATTTGGAATACTTTAAATAATAAGTTTTGTGTGATCACAGCACACATAGATGGTAAAACATTAAGCCTTGTTTGGCAAGCCCAAAAATGGGCAAAAAAATATCTTAATAATATTTTAAATTTATTATAAATTTTAATAACTTTATTTCACATCCAACACAAATTCTAACCTTAAAAATCAACTTTATTTCACATCCAACACAAATTCCAACCTTAAAATCAACTTTATTTCACATCCTACACACCTCCCAATATTAAAATAAATTTCTTTCCCATCAACTCTATAAAATAAAATATTTTCTCTTTCCTTACCCAAATTCATCCTCCAACCAAACAAGCCAAGATTGTCATCTTCAAAAGTCAAGACCCTTTATCAGTGTTTTACACTAAACACTTCAATCAATGTCCTGGATAAGTCAAATATGATCATAATTTTCATTTAGCAACTGCCTTGATTTTAAAGAGTCTGACAATAGTCATAGGGTTGTTTTTGTTTCAACAAGAGAATGAAGGGACAATGAAATGGAATAAACATGTTTTCAAACAATGACCGGAACACAAACATTTTTTCACATAGTAGCGGAACACAAGAATTGGATCTGTGAAGTCATTGATCCCATCGGTGAGAGGACCATTATGGAGGAAGTTATATTGGCACTGTATGATGGATTTCTTTGCCAGCAAGTGAATGTAAAGGATGAGATCGACTAAATCCCACATAAGTTTCAGCCTAAAGCATTTTCCCTACAAGGGTGGCTTCATTACTAAGCATACAGGTGTCGCTGGAGGCAAACGCTGCTATGTTTTCTTTGGCCAATAACAAGGCGCATGACATTGACGCGATTACTAGCTCCTTCCTAAAGAGCTAATGGACTATAGTGGAGGGGGGAGGGAATGATGGTTATTAGGGCAGTTTAGCATGCCATTGATACATGTTCT
>JAEMOT010001806.1:3274-62773 GCA_019297695.1 Apostasia ramifera | reverse complement strand
TGAAAGAACATATAATACCACTTAATGCAATAGAGCAAGAGACTTCTTTTCTCGGTAGACAGGTCATGGACAATTGCATTTTGGTTTAGGAAATCATACACAAGATGCAGACTACAAAGGCAAGAGATTGCTTTATAATGGTGAATGCTGACAAGAAGCAAGCATATCATAGGGTCAACTAGGATTTTCTAGAAAATATGTTCACTTGCTTGGGTTTTTTGTTCAGTGTAATGGGTTACATGTGTGTCAAGGGAACTAGGTACACCTTGTTCTTGGATAGTGGTTCGTAGAGGTCTAAGGCAGAGGCCCACTCTCACCATATCATTTTATTCTCTGCTCAGAGCTACTCTCTAACCTAATATATTTAGAAATACAGAAAAGTTCCTTCAGAGGCATTTGAATCTCAATCAGGGGACCCACCCACTCCCACTTTATGTTTGCTGATGACATTTTGTTGTTTGTTGAAGCTACACCAACAGCTATCGATACCCTCAAGTCCACAATGGGTAGATATTGCTTATCCTTAGGACATGTTGTAAATCTCGACAAGTCCTACATCATATTTAGTAACACCATATCGAGAAATAGTAAGCAAGTGGTCAAGAGAAGGTTTAGAATAGAGGAGAGCTAGCAGTGGTAGTATTTGGGAATGCCCCTCTCTAAACATAGGTCGATCAAGCTACATTACAATAGTAAGAGGTAAAATCTCATCTTGGAGTGTTAGGAAGCTTACATTGGTAGGCATAATCACTCTCATCAATAGAGTGTTAATTTCCATTCCTGTTTATGCTTTATCTCACACCCATGTACCAATACGTGAGCTAAATGCTATCAAGAAAATCATCGAAACTAATTGTGGAGTGATGATGCTGAACAAAGGTGATTCACTATGTTTCTTAGGCGAATGTAAATCAAAGAGCCTATAAGGGTTGGGCATCCCAGATTTCAGAAAGTGGAGTACACTTGTGGTTAAGTATGTAGCTAAATATCGGGGGAAAGGCGAATGCAACTGGAGACATAGTCTTCGGGTAAAATATACTTCTAGACCGCACTCATTTGAAATATGTCATGGTGACTCATAGATTTGGAGTCATATTTGCATGGTAGGTGATGCGGGACGAAAAATGAGAAGAATATATAAATTTATAATCAACAAAATTAATTAGCAAAATATTTTAATTATGTGCAAATATCAATTTATTTTCATTTGACGATTTATTTTCGTTCCACTCTCACTGCTATTTACCAACCTAGAAGCCTGCAAGGAGCCACACGTTGCTCTAATGATTCCCTTCTCTTAGTCTAACTTAAATTGTAAGCTTGAATTTTGATTGTTACAAGATGCACCAAACTGCGTGAGTTTGTTTATTCAGCTTGCATGTTATTATTGAAATGAAATTTGTACTTTAATATTTTTATAAGTTAAATGTGATGATAATATGATTTATGAGATAGGCCAATAAAGGCTTAAATATGAAGCCTAAGGGGCTTAAATAGTAGAATATTTTTAATTCATATTGTGCATATATTTGTTTTTAAAAGCAATAACTAAGATTAAACAAAAGTTTCTCATAAGTAATTACACATGCCTAGTTTGAGCTTGATTTAATTGATGTTAACGTGATGGCATCCAATGTCCTTTTAGGTTGGTAAGGGTGACAACTTCCGGAAAATAAAAAGTAACTAATGAAAGCTATCGTATATCACCAAGTGATATACTAAGGAAAGGATTACTCACGAGAAAGTGATGATCTTCGAAAAAGATTGAAGTATTTGAGGTAATTGATTAAGAACCTAGAGTCCAAGGTGAAATAAACTAAATTATTAAAATTTTATAAAGATGATCATGATTTTGATTTTAGTGTATATCATAAAAAATATATTTTATTTATTCATGCTTATAAATTATCACAATGAAATCAAAAGCTACAACAAATAAGAAAACTAAAGTAATCATGAAGACTTTAAAACATAGCAAGGGATAGATTAGAAAATTCCATAAGAAACAAAATCATGATTTCATGAAATACACTAAGAAAATCAAATGCATTCTAGTCGGTAAGAGATAAGAGTACATTAATTAAAATGAGCAAAACAATGAAAAGGATTAAAAATTAATATCTTATAACTGTAAAATTAGTTCTGTTTGTGCGAGCATGTAAAAATAAAACAAACAAGCACGGAAGATTGTGAACAATATTATACATAAGAAATCTAGAAAAGAGAAATATTCACAAAGAAGTCATATACTCTACCACCAAATTGATTCCACACATATAAAGCACTTGATTTTTGTTTCAAGCCTGAGTAGAATTCATTAATAACATAAAAAAATTGAGTCTTGTTTTAGAGATTCACATGGCACACAAGTCAATGAATACATCAAAAAATAGAAATGAAAATTTTTTTTTACTCAATAAGAAATAAAAAAACACCATTTATGGAGCTATGTGAAATATGAATAACCCACATATCATTGTTTAACATATTTGCATATAAAATAAATAAAAGATAATAAAACAATCAAAAAATACAAAAAAATATTTTGATAGAACAAAAGAACAGACATTAATTTGCATATGAGAAATGACACAATGCATACTTCAATAAGAAGTAAAAAAAGAATTACTATAATATTAAAGTCCTAAAACATGTCTTTGAACTCACTAATTTTTTAAACCATACAATAAGGCTCTGTTTGGTAATAAGAAAAAAAAGAAGATTTGGTTGGAATTGTTAGTGATTTTTGAAAAATGTGTATGATGTGAAATAAAGTAAGTTGATTATATTAAAAATTGTGTATGATGTGAAATAAAGTGATTGTTTAATGTTGGAATTTGTTTGAGAGGAGATATAAAATAATTTTTTAAGTTTTTTTAAAATAAATTTAAGATTTTGGCCATGGGTAATTTTAGCTATAATTTTTAGTCCATTGCCAAACAGGGCCTAAGAGAATACTCACAAAGCAGCACAAACATTAGTAATAAACTTCATATTCCACATAAAATGCTTGCCTTTGCGAATCAGCAACGACAACGCAAGAGATTGAGTGAAATGACATCGAATAGCTGTTAAGAAGCGGGGAAAAGAGAAGTGTTACACCTGTGATTCGCTGAATGATCTTCCGCGGGTTCTCCAGCTAGGGCGTCGATCCTCCAATTACCGGAGTTGGCTCCGCGTTCCAGGGCGATGGCCGGTTAAAGGAATTCCCGGCGATCAATGATGCAGTCCTGTCAGAAAATACAGAACAAGACAACAAAAATAAAAACAGAGAAGGAAGGAGGAGGAGGAGAAGCAAAAGGGAAAAAAAGTTTATTCATTATTGACACCTCCCGCTATGCATACACTTCTCAATTTATACAGAGCAGATGAATTGATCAGCTAATTAAAATTAATTTATAAAGCTAATGGCAGATGGAGGCGGAGAACAGAGCGAAAGACAAATCCATGCAAAAAGGAAACAATTGGAGCAAACAACAACTTACAATACAGAGAGAAAGAGAAGAGAGCGAGCTGCGGCGAAAAGCGGAGATATTGAGAGATACGGCGAGCGGAGAAGGTCCGACAAAATGAGGGAGAGATGAGAGCGAACAGCAGCCCGACAACAAAGATCAAAGGCAGCAATGCAAAGGCGACGAAAGCAGGAGCTGGATCGAAGCGTCGCAAAAACAGAGGAAGGATTGCGCGAGTGGAGGTGATGGGCGTAACTGCTCCAAATTAGGGATTAATATGAAATAAAAATACTACTTATTCCCAAAGTTCTACGCTGAGACCAGAAGATATACCCAGTGGCTCTACGCACTAGTCCATAAAAGAGGATGTTGGCACCACACTCTGATCTCAATCGGGCTCAGCCCATCCATCACTTTGGTCCCAAAGAGCGAAATGGAGCGACAGGTTCAGGATGGTACCACGAGGCTCTTGATCAGGTGAAAAGACCACGCATTCAAACAACACATGATTCTCATTACAAAATTTGCAGGCTTTATATCCAGAGTTCCTATGGGCACACGATAGCTACACCCAACGAAGTCAAGTTCTTTGCCCGGGAAAAGCTGACGTAGAATACCACCTTAAGCATGTCATCGCGCACTTGTAGAGTGATCCCATTATCATCACATATTTTGGTCTATAGTTTATTTTGTAGCATTTTCATATGATTAGGACATACATGAACATTTTATATTTGTTTGGGCCTTCACAGGGAGGAACCAATGTATTTTGAGTTTATTTTTATTTGAAGAGTGCTATTGGGCTTTTTTTTTGAATTAAAGGCCCAATAATCCTCTTTGCCCAAAATCCCCCTAATCTTAGCCATTAGATCCATCTTTTTGGGATCAAATGATTAGGATTATTAGAATTTGCCTATAAATAATCAAAGGATGGGAGAGAGGAGGAAATTTTTTGGTAATTTTATTTCCCAATTAGAGTTAAGCAACATTTATAGCCAACACCTTCCAATGGAGCCCACCACCGTTGCATGAGATCGTTGTGCTGGCTCAGATAGCACACCCAACATGGGGTGAATTGGGTATTAGAAAATTTTAAATAAACTTTTAATTAATTAGAATATTTGTGAGGCTATTATTATTTAAGTATCAGTTCTTTGAAGCAAGTTCTATATAAGTCTCAAATTCCCTGTAAATCTTTCACAAAAGATAACAAAAGTTAAAGTAATAAATAAAATATTTATAGCAGAATATAGTAACATTTATATATATATATATATATAGATATATTACTTATATATATGTTTTATATTATATATTATTATAAAAGAAAAAAAATGTAGTAAATAAAAGATTAGAAGGTTAGTAAAAGAAAAAGAAAAGAGAATAAGTAAAAGTCAGTAGAGATTAATAAAAGTTAGAATAAGTTAAACAATAAAAAGAAAAATAACTAATTAAAGGTTAATAAGGTTAGTATAAGTTAGCAAAGAAAAAGAAAATGAACAAGTAAGCAACAGTTAGTAAAAGTTAGAAAATGTTAATTTAAAAAAAAGAAGAATGAATAAGGTTAGTAAGATTGATGGAAGAATCACAATATTAGAGTTAATGATCTTATCTTTGGTGCTTTGTAATAAAATAATAATTTGAGTTCATAAAGTATCCAAATCAAATCACCAAAATAATTGTAGAAATGAAAATACCATCACAAGAGAGAAAAACTGTTTCATAAGAAGTCGTACAAAATCATAAGATTTGAACCAGAATAATAATGCATAAATGCTAAGTAGGTAATAGACAAGAGTAGACACACGATATATAATAGTTCGATCACAAAAGTGACCTATATCTACTTCTCACTCATTTTCAAGGAATTTCACTGAGGAGGCATTTGATTCAAAGTTATCTTGATACCATGTTATGTTATTTAAAAAAAGTAATTATTTAATTTAATAACATCTATAAATAATCATTTACAAGATTATAGAGTTAATAGTCAAGAGATGACATCTAGATATCATAACGTTTAGATTATATGACATAACACCGAGACAACAACAAACCAAACGTTACTTAAAGAAAATCCAATAAAAATTGATAAAAATTACGAGGAGTACAAATGAGCTATTTTATAAAATCAAGCTCTCAAACCCTATCAAAAACAAAATGGAAGCTCCACACAATGGAGCAAATACAAGATTACAATAAATCAAAAGACCAACGCAAACAAAAACGAAGTAAAATTACAAGTATATCTCCATATACATACAAGTCTACCAAAAGCTAGATAAAAACTAGTATTTAGCTAAAGTTTTCTTTCTCATAAAAAATTTAAAATTAAAATCTTGGAAGGAAGACAACTAAAACCAACATGCTTATCTAAAAAAGTAAAAATTTAAAGCCAAAAACAGCAAGGAAGAGGATCACATGAAAGAAAAGACAAGAAAGAACAAGAATGAGATCACTTGCTTTTTTCTTGAGCTAAAATCCTTCATAGAGAACTTGATCTGTTGAGAGAGTTGAGAGAGAACCACGTTTTTAAAGGTCAAAGAGAAAGTTTAAAGGTAAAAGGATAAGCCAAGGTGTATATTGTCATAAAGGAAAGTTTTGGTATTTATAGGACAAAAAATGGGATTCAAAAACATTAAGATATGCAATAAAATTTGAAAAAAAAAAAAAAAACTTGAGTAAGTGGAGTTAGTTGGAAAGTATCTAAAACCATAAAATATGAGTATTGAGTACACTAAAAGATAGCGAGTGCTAAAGTGAGTGCCAAAGTAAAAGAGTGTAAGGAAACTATTTTTTGAAATGATTGATTTTCGAAACAATTTGGCAGTCAGAACAATAAAATGACCCATTTAATTCAAATTGCACTTACCACCAAAGTTTGGAACAGTTGAGTTTGGATTAGTTAACTGATCTGAACTTCTCAATCTGTTTAATCATTTTGCTTGATCAATGACCTTCGTAACTTATATTAATTAAAATATAACACAATATACAAAAGTTAAAGCAATATTAAATCTAATGTGGTTGAAGTCATTAAAATCAATATGAGTTCAACATGCCACTGCCGCCACCAAGGCTGTTGAGGCTATAAATATTTCTCATTTTCTATTCTAACAAGCTCGAACAATAGAAGCAAACCATAGTTCCCCTTCAAATTAAAACTAAGATCCATAATCGAGTGACAATTAAATGCAGAAAGCAAGGACCCGAAGATTGGTCCTGCTGCTTTGCCTATTACCCACTTTTTCTCACAGAGAGATGGAAAGCATCATCTAGCATTCAGAGCAATCTCTAAGCACCATCAAGTAGGAGAATAGAAAGATTAGGCAGAGACAGAAAGAAAGGAATAGAGGAGAGGCCGAGCAGTGGAAGCAACCACCGGTACCAGATCAGATTGAAAACCATGTCAACACTCCATCACCGCAAAAGTATAATGCAGCGATGATTCACTTGGGATAGGTTATCTACATCATTTGAGGAACCAAGAATTGATCCGCCCCATTCAGAGCCTCTTCCTCACTCCAATTTATGTTATACCATCCTCTACATACTATCTCCACTGAACTCAAGGACAAGAGGTAGGGATAGCTTCAAGGCAAGCCGAGTATCTTCTCTATGACATTGTTGTGATTTAAAGGCAATTTACATCCAGATTTTTGAGGTAGTCCCTGAGAAATTTAATATTACAACAAGCCTTCAGGTGCTTATTAAGGATTAAAACTAAGAACCCCATTCCAACCGTGTGGGAACTGTTTCCGCATAAAGCCGAGAACCAAAGAATGATCTGCTCCTTCCAGAGCTTTGCTCCTTTGCCTGTTCCCCATTCCTCAGCCAAAATTCAAATCTGTGAGCAATCTGTGAGCTTCAGGTCAGCCGGGAGGCAGAGGAGAATACAGAAAAAGAAAGTGGAGATACAAAAAAGGATCAAGGAGAGCTCAAGCAATAGAAGAAATGATTGGTACCGGATCAGATTGAAAACTACTAAATCACTTGTGAGCCATAAATCGATTTGATTCCAGAACCCTCTGATGTTGAAACTAAAGAGGCATTCGGTTCAATGTTGTTGTGATGATATGTCATGTATCTTGGAATCAATTCCCTCAGATACCACATCTTTTCCATCACACGAGGAAGTAGGAACCGATGTTTTATTCGCTTCCACAACTTTTTTTCTTACCTTCTCCCCCTCTTCTCCTCAACTAAAACACAAAGTCAACCGAGTTTCAAAATCTTGACAACGGAGATGCACGTGTATATGAGAATGAGAGAGAGAGAGAGAGGTGTTTCTATACAAGCCTTTATTGCCATCGCCGAAGACCATCGTTAAGCTAGTGGGCGGAAGAGGAGAAGGAATCAAAAGAGAAAGTAGATGGGGAGAAGGAGAGAGGGGACCTCAACCAGTGGCTCCAGATCAGAATGAAAACCAACATAATCGAGATATATCTAAGCATTGACTTGCCTGGGATTGGTTTTCTACATCACTTGAGGAAGCACAGATCAACCCGCCGCATCCAGAGGCTTCTTCCTCGCTCCAATCTCCCTTCCATCATCGTCTCCATACCACCATCTCCGCCGACGCTCCAGCGGTTACAGAGAATCGGGAATAAATCTAGGGCTGGCGACTATTCAGCTCGGTGCGTACGCAGCGCTTTTTTTTTTCTATTTTAAGGTAGACGGATTAAAATCAAAGTAAAATAATAGTAATTTAAAAAAATAATATAAATAAATAAATAAAATGTTTAATTATTTTACATAAATTTAAATATAAAAAATATTATTTTATTTCATATACTTAATAATTTTTAATAAAAATATAAATTTTATTTCACAACTTACGTCAAAATACTCGAATCAAATATTCTGAATTAAATTATAAAATAAAATTAATATTTTTATCAAAAACTATTAAATATGTGAAATAAAATAATATTTTTATATTAAAATTTATATAAAATAATAAAAAATTTATTTATTTATTTATATATATTTTTAAACTAATATTATTTTGGTCCTGCTTTTGATTCTCGCACCAAACAGGATAAGAATTATGTATTTCGGTATGCCACTTTTAGAAGAAATGTTTTCTAATATTTGTATATATAATTATAAATTATTTCAATTATTTTGGTGATTAAAATTTTTTATGCTTAAATATAAGATGCGCGGCAGATGTTCTTCAATTTAATAAAAATATATATAATTTATAATTATATATTAAAAATATAAAATAATATATATAAATATTTAATTTTATAAAATAAATAAGTAAAAAATTAATTTTTAAAAGTAGCTTATGTAACTTCTTCTTTTATTGGTGAGTTCACTACATTATCCCACTAAATTTGTAATTTTAAATAAAATTGACACTACGTTGATCACAATAATAATTTACTATTATTTTTAAAAGAATACTAATATTTATTAAAAAATACTATCAAATATTTGCTATAATTATAATTATTTTTTATTAATTATTATTTTGATTTTTTTATAATTTTCATAAATATATTATTTAATAAAATATTAATATTTATATAGCGTATATAAAACTTAAATTTTAAACCCAATCTAAATAAAATTTTCTTTCTTCCTAAATTTTAAACCAAATAACTTGGTATAATGGGAGACAGGGCATAGTGGGTATGTTTGGCAATTACTAAAAATAGGTAAAATATTTTTTTAATAATATTTTAAATTTAATATAATTTTTAATAACTGTATTTCACATCCAACACAAATTCCAATCTTAAAAATCAATTTTATTTCACATCCTCTACACCTCCTAATATTAAAATAATTTTTTTTTCATTAACTCTATAAAATAAAATATTTTCTCTTTTCTTACTCAAATTTATCTTCCAATCAAATAAGCCCAGTGAACATTAAGTGGATGTCATATTACCAGTCATATTATTAGAGCATAATAGGCATCTTATGTCATATTACCAGAGCAGTACGTACATAATAGGCATTTACTTTAATAAATATGAATAGTATTATCGTAGTAAAAATATTATAGAAATAAGTAAAAATACTGTAGATGTACTATAATACATTTTTGTAAATTCTATAAATAGGCGACCTTGGGGTTATGGAATAACATCCATCTGAAAATGCAAAACTTATCCTTCTTCTCAAATAAAATTCTTTTGTTTCAAATTTTTATTTATATTCCATACATGTTATGCATATAACTTGGTATCAGAGTCGAAGAACTTCTTTCCTTAATCTGTAAGTAATTTAAATTCATATTCTAATGTTAAGTTGTATGTTTAAATTTTTCTGATCTTAGATCTTCATAGAAATGAAGTTAAAGAACTTTAAGTTCGTGCCTAAAAAAAGTTATTATTTTAAATATTTTATTGAAATCTATATGTTCTTCCATAATCTAGCTTATTATCTTCTAAAGGGCTAGAGAAACATTTAGATAACTATTCATTATATAATAAGTAATTTTAACTGAATAGTAGTAATCATAAGAGTATTTAATTATTTTGTATTATATTTGAAGTGAATACAGTCAATTTGATTTTGATCTAATTTGTATTAAGGTATTTTATTATAATACTCAGATTAAACATCTAATATTTATTATATAGATGTATTTTAGTTAAAATCTAATATTTGATCATTTATTAGGAATATATGATTGAGTTTTAATAAAATACTGGCAATTACACATCTTTTTGATAGTATATTGATCTATATTAACTAATTAGATACTTTTAGAGACTGATTTATGATAAATCAATGTATTTGAAATGAATAGTGATATTTTCACAACTAATCATTGCATAGTAATGAATTTAAGCCGAATACAAGCATTGAAAGAACGATTGATTGCATAATAAGTTATTTTAACTGAATAGTTGTAATTATATTAGTATTCAATTGTTTTCGATTAAAGTTAAAGGAAATACATGTAATTTAACTATAATCTTGTCTATATTTAGGCATTTTAATATAATACTCAGATTAAACAAATATAAATGTATTTAATCTTATCTATATTTGCTATATAGATGTATTTTAGCTGAAAGCAAATATTTGGTGATTTATTAGGGACATACGATTGAGTTTTAACATAATACCAATAATTACACATCTTTTTGACAGTATATCAATATATTTTATTCTATTAGGCACTTTTAGAGACTGATTTATGATAAATTAATATATTTGCATTGAATAGTAATATTTTCACAACTATTTATTACATTAACGATGAATTTAAGCCGAATATAAATATTTAGAGAAAGATTTATTATATAATAAATTATTTTAACTAAATACTAAAAATTATATGAGTATTCAATTATTTTTTATTATATTTGAAAAAAATACAAGCAATTTAAATTTAATATTATATATATTAAGGAATTTTAACATAATACCCTCATTAAATAACCAATATTTGCTATATTAATATATTTTAGTCGAAAGCAGATATTTAGTAATTACACATCTTTTTGACAGTATATCGATCTTTTTTAACCTATTAAGCACTTTTAGACACTGATTTGTAATATATCAATGTGTTTGAATTGAATAATGATGTTTTTGTGACTTTATTGCGTAACGGTGAATTCAAGTAGAATACAAGTATTTAGAAAGTGATTCATTGCATAATAAGTTATTTTAATCGAATACTAGCAAATATTCTAGTATTCAATTATTTTTTATTATATTTGAAGAGAATACAACTAATTTAACCTTTATCTTGTTTATATCAAGGCTTTTTAACATAATAGTTTGATTGAATAACTAATATTTATAATATCGACGTATTGTAGCCTAAAGTAGATATTTGACTGATCTATTAGAGTCATATGTTTGAGTTTTAATATAATACCGGCAATATCAACGTATTAGACTGATTTATGATCTATCAATATATTTAAATTGAACAGTGACGTTTTTAAAATAATTTATTGCATTAATGTTAAATTCAAGCCGAACACAAGCATTTAGAGAACTATTTATTGCATAATAAGTAATTTTAATTGAATACTAGTAATTATACAAGTATTCAATTATTTTTTATTGTGTTTGATGTGAATACAAGCAATTTGATTTTGATTTTATCTATATCAAGGTATTTTAATATAATACTCTAATTAAAAAAGCTAGCATTTACTATAGTTATGAATTTTAGTAGAAAGTAGATATTTGACAATCTTTTAAGGACATATGATTGAATTTTAATATAATGCCAGCAATTACACTTCTTTTTTATTGTATTTCAATTTATTTTAACTTATTAGGCCCTTTTAAGTACTTATTTGAGATATATTAATGTAGTTGAATCGAATAGTAGCGGTTTTACAACTATTCATTTCACTAACATTGAATTTAAGCAGAATACAAAAATTTAGAGAACGATTCACTACATAACAAGTTATTTTAAGAAAATAATAGTAATCATAATAGTATTCAATTATTTTTAATTGAATTTGAAGAGAATACAAGCAATTTGATTTTGATATTGTCTATCTTAAGGCACTTTAACATCTAGTATTTTTTATATAAATTTATTTTAGCCGAAAGCAAATATTTGATGATCTATTAGGAGCATATGATTGAGTTTTAATATAATACCGGTAATTTATATGTTTGACAGTATATCGATCTATTTTAACTTTTTAGGCACTTTTAGAGACTGATTTGTGACAAATCAATATATTTGAATGAAGTTTTCACAACTATTTATTGAATTAACAATGAATTCAAGCCGAATATAAGCATTTAGAGAATAATTTATTGCATAATAAATTAGTTTAACTAAATACTAACAATTATATAAGTATTTAATTATTTTTTATTGTATTTGATGATAGTATTACAATGTGAATTTGATCTTGTCTATATTAAATATTTTAACATAATACTCTCATTAAATAATTAATATTTGCTATATCGAAGTATTTTAGCCGAATACATATATTTGGAGATCTATTAGGAACATATGTTTGTGTTTTATTATCATACCAGCAATAACACATCTTTTTAATAATATATCGATCAATTTTAACTTATTAGACACTTTTAGAGACGCGTTTGGATTAAATAGTGATGTATTTACGACAATTCATTGCGTCAACATTGAATTCAAGCGGATTACAAATATTTAGAAAGCGATTCGTTGCAAATCTAGTCTTTTTAACTGAATAGTAGTAATTATACTTGTATTCAATCTTTTTTTATTATATTTGAAGAGAATATAAGTAATTTTACTTTGATCTTGTCCATATCAAGGCATTTTAATATAATAGTTTAATTAAACAACTAATATTTGCTATATCGATATATTTTAGCCGAAAACAGATATTTGACTATCTTTTAGGGACATATGATTGAATTTTATTATAATACCGAAAATTATACATCTTTTTAACATGATACTTATATTACACATCTAATATTTGAAGAGAATACAAGCAATTTTACTTTAATTTTATCCATATCAAGGCATTTTAACATAATAGTTTAATTAAACAACTAATATTTTCTATATAGATGTATTTTAGCCTAAAGCATATATTTGGCGATCAATTACAGATATATGATTGAGTTTTAACATGATACCTGTAATTACACTTCTTTTTGAAAGTATATCGATCTATTTTAACTATTGGGCACCTTTAGAGATAGATTTATGACAAAACAATGTATTTGAATTGAATAGTCATATTTTCACAACTATTCATTGTATTAACGATGGCTTCAAGCCGAATACAAGCATTTGGAAAATAAGTTTTTGCATAATAAGTTATTTTAACTAAATACTTGTATTTATAGGAGTATCCAATTATAGTTTACTATATTTGAAGATAATATAAGCAATTTGAATTTGATCTTGTCTATATTAAGGTATTCTAACATAATGCTCTCATTAAACAACTAATATTTACTATATTGATGTATTTTAGCTGAAAGTAGATATTTGACGATCTTTTAGGGACATATGATTGAGTTTTATTATAATACTGGCAATTATACATCTTTTTAATAATATATCGATCTATTTAACTTATTAGACACTTTTAGAGACGTGTTTGGATTAAATAATGATGTATTTACGACTATTCATTGCATCAATATTGAATTCAAACGGAATACAAGCATTTAGAAAGCGATTTGTTGCAAATCTAGTCTTTTTAAATGAATACTAGCAATTATACCTGTATTTAATTATTTTTTATTATATTTGAACAGAATACAAACAATTTACTTTGATCCTATCCATATCAAGGCATTTTAATATAATTGTTTGATTAAACAACTAATATTTGTTATATCAGTATATTTTTGCCGAAAGCAGATATTTGGTAATGCATTAGGGTCAAATGTTTGTGCTTCAATATAATACCCGCAATTTCACATCTTTTTGGCAATATATCGATCTATTTTAACTTATAAGGCATTTTTAGAGACTGATGTATGATATAATAGTGACGTTTTTATAATAATTTATTATATTAACGTGGAATTCAAGAGGAATACAAGCATTTAGTGACTATATTTGCATAATAAGTAATTTTAACTGAATATTAGCAAATTATACAAGTATTCAATATTTTTGGCTGTATTTGAAGTGAATATAAGCAATACTCTGATGAAACATTTTAGCGTAATACTCTGATTAAACAGATATGCGACGATCTATTAAGGACATATGATTGAGTTTTAATATAATACCGGCAATTACACATCTTTTTAATAGTATTTAAATCTATTTTAACATATTAGACTCTTTTAAAGATTGATTTGTGATATAGCAATGTATTTGAATTGAATTACGGCGGTTTCACAACTATCCACTATATTAACGTTGAATTAAAATAGAATACAAGAATTAAAGAATGATTTACTGTATAATGAGTTATTTTAACTAAATAGTAGCAATTATACTAGTATTCAATTATTTTAGAGTGAATTTGAAGAGAATATATGCAATTTGACTTTAATCTTGTCTATATTAAGGCATTTTAACATGATACTCAGATTACACATCTAATATTACTATATAGATGTATTTTAGCCGAAAGCATATATTTGGCGATCTCACAAATATATGATTGAGTTTTAATATGATATCCACAATTACAATTCTTTTTTAAAGTATATCGATCTATTTTTAACTATTGGGCACCTTTAGGCCTCGTTTGGTTCGAGCTTTTTTTTTGAATAAGAGAAAAAAAATATTTTATTTTTTAAGTTTAATGAGAGAGAAATTTATTTTAATATTAGAAAGTGTGTAAAATGTGAAATACTTTAAATTCTAATATTCGTATTTGCATTAAATGTGAAATAAAGTTGATTTTTATAGTTGAAATTTGTGTTGGGCAAAAAAACTAGCTCCAACCAAACGAGGCCTTAGAGATAGATTTATGACAAAACAATGTATTTGAATTGAATAGTTATGTTTTCACAACTATTCATTGCATTAACGATGGCTTCAAGCCGAATACAAGCATTTGGAGAATGATTCATTGCATAATAAGTTATTTTAACTAAATACTTGCATTTATGCGAGTATTCAATCATTGTTTATTATATTTGAAGATAATATAAGCAATTTGAATTTGATCTTGTCTATATCGATGTATTTTAGCCGAAAGCAGATATTTGACGTTCTTTTAGGGACATATGATTGAGTTTTATTATAAGACCGGCAATTGTACATCTTTTTAACAATATATATCAATCTATGTTAACTTATTAAATACTTTTAGAGACATGTTTAGATTAAATAGTGATTTATTTACAACTATTCATTGTGTCAACATTGAATTCAAGCGGAATACAAGCATTTAGAAAGAGATTCATTGCAAATTTAGTCTTTTTAACAGAATACTAGCAATTATACCTGTATTCAATTATTTTTTATTATATTTGAATAGAGTAAAAGTATCCATATCAAGGCATTTTAATATAACAATTTGATTAAACAACTAATATTTACTATATCGATATATTTTAGCCGAAAGCAGATATTTGGTAATGCATCAAGCTCATATGTTTGTGTTTCAAAATAACACCGGCAATTTCACAACTTTTGGGCAATATATCGATCTATTTTAATATATTAGGTATTTTTAGAGACTAATTTATGATATATCATTATATTTGAATTGCATAGTGATGTTTTTAGAACAATTCATTTCATTAATATTGAATTCAAGCTGAATACAATCATTTAGTGACCTATTTATTGCATAATAAGTAATATTAACTGAATATTTAAAAATTATACTAGTCTTCAATGTTTCTGGCTGTATTTGAAGTGAATATAAGCATTTTAATTTTAATTTTATGTATATCAGGGCATTTTAGCGTAATACTCTGATTAAACACCTAGTATTTGTCATATCGATATATTTTAGCTTAAAGCAGATATGTAGTGTTTTATTAGGGACATATGATTGAGTTTTAGTTTAATACCGATAATTACACAATTTTTTAACAGTATTGTAATCTATTTTAACTTATTAGACCCTTTTAAAGATTGATTTGTGATATATCAATGTATTTGAATTGAATTGCGGCTGTTTCACAATTATCCACTTCATTAATATTGAATTAAAGCAGAATATAAGCATTTAGTGAATGATTCACTGTATAATGAGTTATTTTAACTGAATAGTAGCAATTATACAAGTATTCAATCATTTTAGAGTTAATTTGAAGAAAAAACATGCAATTTGACTTTGATCTTGTCTATATAAAGGCATTCTAACATGATACTCAGATTACACATCTAATATTTACTATATAGATGTATTTTAGCCGAAAGCATATATTTGACGATCAATTACAGATATATGATTAAGTTTTAACATGATATCCGCAATTACACTTCTTTTTGAAAGTATATCGATCTATTTTTAACTATTGGGCACTTTTAGAGATAGATTTATGACAAAACGACGTATTTGAATTGAATAGTCATGTTTTGACAACAGTTCATTGCATTAACGATGGTTTCAAGCCGAATACAAGCATTTGGAGAATGATTCTTTGCATAATAAGTTATTTTAACTAAATACTTGCATTTATACGAGTATTCAATTATTGTTTATTATATTTAAAGATAATATAAGTAATTTGAATTTGATCTTATCTATATTAAGGCATTTTAATATAATACTCTCATTAAATAACTAATATTTACTATATCGATGTATTTTAGCCGAAAGCAGATATTTGACGATCTTTTAGGGACATATGATTGAGTTTTATTATAAAACCGGCAATTATATATCTTTTTAACAATATATCGATCTAGTTTAACCTATTAGACACTTTTAGAGACGTGTTTGGATTAAATAGTGATGTATTTAAGACTATTCATTGCGTCAATATTGAATTCAAGCAGATAACGAGCATTTAGAAAGAGATTCGTTGGAAATCTAGTGTTTTTAACTGAATACTAGCAATTATACCTGTATTCAATCATTTGTTATTATATTTGTATAGAATACTAGCAATTTTACTTTGATCTTGTCCATATCAAGGTATTTTAACATAATAGTTTGATTAAACAACTAATATTTGCTATATCGATATAATTTAGCCGAAAGCAGATATTTAACATAATACTGGCAATTTCACATTTTTTGGGCAATATATTGATCTATTTTAACATATTAGGCATTTTTAGAGACTGATTTAAGATATATTATTGTATTTGAATTGAATAGTGATGTTTTTAGAATAATTCATTTCATTAACGTTGAATTCAAGCTGAATACAATCATTTAGTGAACTATTTATTGCATAACAAGTAATGTTAACTGAATATTAGCAAATTATACTAATATTCAACATTTCTGGCTGTATTTGAACTGAATATAAGCAATTTAATTCTAATTTCATGTATATCATGGCATTTTAGCGTAATACTCTTATTAAACACCTAGTATTTGTCACATCGATGTATTTTAGCTCAAAGCAGATATGTAGTGATCTATTAGGGACATATGATTGAGTTTTAGTTTAATACCGGCAATTACACATCTTTTTAATAGTATTTAAATCTATTTTAACATTTTAGACCCTTTTAAAGATTGATTTGTGACATTTCAATGTATTTGAATTGAATTGCGACTGTTTCACGACTATCCACTTCATTAACGTTGAATTAAAGCAGAATATAAGCATTTAGTGAATGATTCACTGTATAATGAGTTATTTTAACTGAATAGTAGTAATTATACTAGTATTTAATCATTTTAGAGTTAATTTGAAGAGAATACATGCAATTTGCCTTTAATCTTGTTTATATTAAGGCATTCTAACATGATACTCGGATTACACATCTAATATTTACTATATAGATGTATTTTAGCCGAAAGCATATATTTGACGATCAATTACAGATATATGATTGAGTTTTAACAT
This sequence comes from Apostasia ramifera, assembly GCA_019297695.1. Classification (NCBI taxonomy): domain Eukaryota; kingdom Viridiplantae; phylum Streptophyta; class Magnoliopsida; order Asparagales; family Orchidaceae; genus Apostasia; species Apostasia ramifera. The sequence continues at coordinate 44,915 of JAEMOT010001806.1, read as the reverse complement.
CATATCCGCAATTACACTTCTTTTTGAAAGTATATCGATCTATTTTCAACTATTGGGCACTTTTAGAGATAGATTTATGACAAAACTATGTATTTGAATTGAATAGTCATGTTTTCACAACTGTTCATTGCATTAACGATGGCTTCAAGCCGAATACAAGCATTTGGAGAATGATTCTTTGCATAATTAGTTATTTTAACTAAATACTTGCATTTATACGAGTATTCAATTATGGTTTATTATATTTGAAGAGAATATAAGCAATTTGAATTTGATCTTGCCTATATTAAGGCATTTTATTATAATACTCTCTTTAAACAACTAATATTTACTATATCGATGTATTTTATCCGAAAGCAGATATTTGCCGATCTTTTAGGGACATATGATTGAGTTTTATTACAAAACCGGCAATTATATATCTTTTTAACAATATATCGGTCTAGTTTAACCTATTAGACACTTTTAGACACGTGTTTGGATTAAATAGTGATGTATTATTCATTGCGTCAACATTGAAATCAAGCAAATAACGAGCATTTAGAAAGAGATTCGTTGGAAATCTTGTGTTTTTAACTGAATACTAGCAATTATACCTGTATTCAATCATTTGTTATTATATTTGTATAGAATACTAGCAATTTTATTTTGATCTCGTCCATATCAAGGCATTTTAACATAATAGTTTGATTAAACAACTAATATTTGCTATATCGATATTATTTACCCGAAAGCAGATATTTAACATAATAGTGGCAATTTCACATCTTTTGGGCAATATATTGATCTATTGTAACATATTAGGCATTTTTAGAGACTGATTTATGATATATCATTGTATTTGAATTGAATAGTGACGTTTTTAGAATAATTCATTTCATTAACGTTGAATTCAAGCTGAATACAATCATTTAGTGAACTATTTATTGCATAATAAGTAATGTTAACTGAATATTTGCAAATTATACTAATATTCAACATTTCTGGCTGTATTTGAAGTGAATATAAGCAATTTAATTCTAATTTCATGTATATCAAGGCATTTTAGCGTAATACTCTGATTAAACACCTAGTATTTATCACATCGATATATTTTAGCTCAAAGCAGATATGTAGTGATCTATTAGGGACATATGATTGAGTTTTAGTTTAATACCGGCAATTACACATCTTTTTAATAGTATTTAAATCTATTTTAATATTTTAGACCCTTTTAAAGATAGATTTGTGACATATAAATGTATTTGAATTGAGTTGCGACTATTTCACAACTATTAACGTTGAATTAAAGCAGAATATAAGCATTTAGTGATTGATTCACTGTATAAGGAGTTATTTTAACTGAATAGTAGCAATTATACTTGTATTCAATCATTTTAGAGTTAATTTGAGGAGAATACATGCAATTTGACTTTAATCTTGTCTATATTAAGGCATTCTAATATGATACTCATATTACACATCTAATATCTACTATATAGATGTATTTTAGCCGAAAGCGCATATTTGGCGATCAATTACAGATATACAATTGAGTTTTAACATGATATCCGCAATTACACTTTTTTTTGGAAGTATATCGATCTAGTTTTAACTATTGGGCACTTTTAGAGATAGATTTATGACAAAATAAATGTATTTGAATTAAATAGTCATGTTTTCACATCTGTTCATGGCATTAACGATGGCTTCAAGCTGAATACAAGCATTTGGAGAATGATTCTTTGCATAATAAGTTATTTTAACTAAATACTTGTATTTATATGAGTATTCAATTATTGTTTATTATATTTGAAGACAATATAAGCAATTTGAATTTGATCTTGTCTATATTAAGGCATTTTATTATAATACTCTCTTTAAACAACTAATATTTACTATATCGATGTATTTTAGCCGAAAGCAGATATTTGACGATCTTTTAGGGACATATGATTGAGTTTTATTACAAAACCGGCAATTATATATCTTTTTAACAATATATCGGTCTAGTTTAACCTGTTAGACACTTTTAGAGACGTGTTTGGATTAAATAGTGATGAATTTAAGACTATTCATTGCGTCAACATTGAATTCAAGGAGATAACGAGCATTTAGAAAGAGATTCGTGGGAAATCTAATGTTTTTAACTGAATACTAGCAATTATACCTGTATTCAATCATTTGTTATTATATTTGTATGGAATACTAGTAATTTTACTTTGATCTTTTCCATATCAAGGCATTTTAACATAATAGTTTGATTAAACAACTAATATTTGCTATATCGATATAATTTAGCCGAACGCAGATATTTAACATAATACTGGCAATTTCACATCTCTTGGGCAATATATTGATCTATTTTAACATATTACGCATTTTTAGAGACTAATTTATGATATATCATTGTATTTGAATTGAATAGTGACGTTTTTAGAATAATTCATTTCATTAACGTTGAATTCAAGCTGAATACAATCATTTAGTGAACTATTTATTGCATAATAAGTAATGTTAACTGAATATTAGCAAATTATACTAATATTCAACATTTCTGGCTGTATTTGACGTGAATATAAGCAATTTAATACTAATTTCATGTATATCAAGGCATTTTAGCGTAATACTCTGATTAAACACCTAGTATTTATAACATCGATATATTTTAGCTCAAAGCAGATATGTAGTGATCTATTAGGGACATATGATTGAGTTTTAGTTTAATACCGGCAATTACACATCTTTTTAATAGTATTTAAATCTATTTTAATATTTTAGACCCTTTTAAAGATTGATTTGTGACATATCAATGTATTTGAATTGAATTGCGGATGTTTCACAACTATCCATTTCTTTAATATTGAATTAAAGCAGAATATAAGCATTTAGTGAATGATTCACTGTATAATGAGTTATTTTAACTGAATAGTAGCAATTATACTAGTATTCAATCATTTTAGAGTTAATTTGAAGAGAATACATGCAATTTGACTTTAATCTTGTCTATATTAAGGCATTCTAACATGATACTAAGATTACACATCTAATATTTACTATATAGATGTATTTTAGCCGAAAGCACATATTTGGCGATCTATTACAGATATATAATTGAGTTTTAACATGATATCCGCAATTACACTTCTTTTTGGAAGTATATCGATCTATTTTAACTATTGGGCACTTTTAGAGATAGATTTATGACAAAATAATGTATTTGAATTAAATAGTCATGTTTTCACAACTGTTCATTGCATTAACGATGACTTCAAGCCGAATACAAGCATTTGGAGAACGATTCTTTGCATAATAAGTTATTTTAACTAAATACTTGCATTTATACGAGTATTCAATTATTGTTTACTATATTTGAAGACAATATAAGCAATTTGAATTTGATCTTGTCTATATTAAGGCATTTTATTATAATACTCTCTTTAAACAACTAATATTTACTATATCGATGTATTTTAGCGGAAAGCAGATATTTGACGATCTTTTAGGAACATATGATTGAGTTTTATTACAAAACCGGCAATTATAATTGAGCCAAAAGCAAATATATCGGTCTAGTTTAACCTATTAGACACTTTTAGACACGTGTTTGGATTAAATAGTGATGTATTTAAGACTATTCATTGCGTCAACATTGAAATCAAGCAGATAACGAGCATTTAGAAAGAGATTCGTTGGAAATCTAGTGTTTTTAACTGAATACTAGCAATTATACCTGTATTCAATCATTTGTTATTATATTTGTATAGAATACTAGCAATTTTACTTTGATCTTGTCCATATCAAGGCATTTTCACATAATAGTTTGATTAAACAAATAATATTTGCTATATCGATATAATTTAGCCGAAAGCAGATATTTAACATAATACTGACAATTTCACATCTCTTGGGTAATATATTGATCTATTTTAACATATTAGGCATTTTTAGAGACTGATTTATGATATATCATTGTATTTGAATTGAATAGTGACGTTTTTAGAATAATTCATTTCATTAACGTTGAATTCAAGCTGAATACAATCATTTAGTGAACTATTTATTGCATAATAAGTAATGTTAACTGAATATTTGCAAATTATACTAATATTCAACATTTCTGGCTGTAGTTGAAGTGAATATAAGCAATTTAATTCTAACTTCATGTTTGTCAAGGCATTTTAGCGTAATACTCTGATTAAACACCAAGTACTTATCACATCGATGTATTTTAGCACAAAGCAGATATGTAGTGATCTATTAGGGGTATATGATTGTGTTTTAGCTTAATACCGGCAATTACACATCTTTTTAATAGTATTTAAATCTATTTTAACATTTTAGACCCTTTTAAAGATTGATTTGTGACATATCAATGTATTTGAATTGAATTGCAGCTGTTTCTCAACTATCCACTTCATTAACGTTGAATTAAAGCAGAATATAAGCATTTAGTGAATGATTCACTGTATAATAAGTTATTTTAACTGAATAGTAGCAATTATACTAGTATTCAATCATTTTAGAGTTTATTTGAAGAGAATACATGCAATTTGACTTTAATCTTGTCTATATCAAGGCATTCTAACAAGATACTAAGATTACACATCTAATATTTACTATATAGATGTATTTTAGCCGAAAGCACATATTTGGCGATCAATTACAGATATATAATTGAGTTTTAACATGATATCCGCAATTACACTTCTTTTTTGGAAGTATATCGATCTAGTTTTAACTATTGGGCACTTTTAGAGATAGATTTATGACAAAATAATGTATTTGAATTAAATAGTCATGTTTTCACAACTGTTCATTGCATTAACGATGGCTTCAAGCCGAATACAAGCATTTGGAGAATGATTCTTTGCATAATTAGTTATTTTAACTAAATACTTGCATTTATACGAGTATTCAATTATTGTTTATTATATTTGAAGACAATATAAGCAATTTAAATTTGATCTTGTCTATATTAAGGCATTTTATTATAATACTCTATTTAAACAACTAATATTTACTATATCGATGTATTTTAGCCGAAAGCAGATATTTGACGATCTTTTAGGGACATATGATTGAGTTTTATTACAAAACCGGCAATTATATATCTTTTTAACAATATATCGGTCTAGTTTAACCTATTAGACACTTTTAGACACGTGTTTGGATTAAATAGTGATGTATTTAAGACTATTCATTGCGTCAACATTGAAATCAAGCAGATAACGAGCATTTAGAAAGAGATTCGTTGGAAATCTAGTGTTTTTAACTGAATACTAGTAATTATACCTGTATTCAATCATTTGTTATTATATTTGTATAGAATACTAGCAATTTTACTTTGATCTTGTCCATATCAAGGCATTTTAACATAATAGCTTGATTAAACAACTAATATTTGCTATATCGATATAATTTAGTCGAAAGCAGATATTTAACATAATACTGGCAATTTCACATCTTTTGGGCAATATATTGATCTATTTTAACATATTAGGTATTTTTAGAGACTGATTTATGATATATCATTGTATTTGAATTGAATAGTGACATTTTTAGAATAATTCATTTCATTAACGTTGAATTCAAGCTGAATACAATCATTTAGTGAACTATTTATTGCATAATAAGTAATGTTAACTGAATATTAGCAAATTATACTAATATTCAACATTTCTGGCTGTATTTGAAGTGAATATAAGCAATTTAATTCTAATTTCATGTATATCATGGCATTTTAGCATAATACTCTTATTAAACACCTAGTATTTATCACATCGATGTATTTTTGCTCAAAGCAGATATGTAGTGATCTATTAGGGACATATGATTGAGTTTTAGTTTAATACAGGCAATTACACATCTTTTTAATAGTATTTAAATCTATTTTAACATTTTAGACCCTTTTAAAGATTGATTTGTGACATATCAATGTATTTGAATTGAATTGCGGCTGTTTCACAACTATCCACTTCATTAACGTTGAATTAAAGCAGAATATAAGCATTTAGAGAATGATTCACTGGATAATGAGTTATTTTAACTGAATAGTAGTAATTATACTAGTATTTAATCATTTTAGAGTTAATTTGAAGAGAATACATGCAATTTGACTTTAATCTTGTCTATATTAAGCCATTCTAACATAATACTCATATTACACATCTAATATTTACTATATAGATGTATTTTAGCCGAAAGCACATATTTGGCGATCAATTACAGATATATAATTGAGTTTTAACATGATATCCGCAATTACACTTCTTTTTGGAAGTATATCGATCTAGTTTTAACTATTGGGCACTTTTAGAGATAGATTTATGACAAAATAATATATTTGAATTAAATAGTCATGTTTTCACAACTGTTCATTGCATTAACGATGGCTTCAAGCCGAATACAAGCATTTGGAGAACGATTCTTTGCATAATTAGTTATTTTAACTAAATACTTGCATTTATAAGAGTATTCAATTATTGTTTATTATATTTGAAGACAATATAAGCAATTTGAATTTGATCATGTCTATATTAAGGCATTTTATTATAATACTCTCTTTAAACAACTAATATTTACTATATCGATGTATTTTAGCCGAAAGCAGATATTTGACGATCTTTTAGGGACATATGATTGAGTTTTATTACAAAATCGGCAATTATATATCTTTTTAACAATATATCGGTCAAGTTTAACCTGTTAGACACTTTTAGAGACATGTTTGGATTAAATAGTGATGTATTTAAGACTATTCATTGCGTCAACATTGAATTCAAGCAGATAACGAGCACTTAGAAAGAGATTCGTTGGAAATCTATTGTTTTTAACTGAATACTAGCAATTATACGTGTATTCAATCATTTGTTATTATATTTGTATAGAATACTAGCAATTTTACTTTGATCTTGTCCATATCAAGGCATTTTAACATAATAGTTTGATTAAACAACTAATATTTGCTTTATCGATATAATTTAGCCGAAAGCAGATATTTAACATAATACTGGCAATTTCACATCTTTTGGGCAATATATTGATCTATTTTAACATATTAGGCATTTTTAGAGACTGATTTATGATATATCATTGTATTTGAATTGAATAGTGACGTTTTTAGAACAATTCATTTCATTAACGTTGAATTCAAGCTGAATACAATCATTTAGTGAACTATTTATTGCATAATAAGTAATGTTAACTGAATATTTGCAAATTATACTAATATTCAACATTTCTGGCTGTAGTTGAAGTGAATATAAGCAATTTAATTCTAACTTCATGTTTGTCAAGGCATTTTAGCGTAATACTCTGATTAAACACCAAGTACTTATCACATCGATGTATTTTAGCACAAAGCAGATATGTAGTGATCTATTAGGGGTATATGATTGTGTTTTAGCTTAATACCGGCAATTACACATCTTTTTAATAGTATTTAAATCTATTTTAACATTTTAGACTCTTTTAAAGATTGATTTGTGACATATAAATGTATTTGAATTGAATTGCGGCTGTTTCACAACTATCCACTTCATTAACATTGAATTAAAGCAGAATATAACATTTAGTGAATGATTCACTGTATAATGAGTTATTTTAACTGAATAGTAGCAATTATACTATTATTCAATCATTTTAGAGTTAATTTGAAGAGAATACATGCAATTTGACTTTAATCTTGTCTATATTAAGGCATTCTAACATGATACTCAGATTACACATCTAATATTTACTATATAGATGTATTTTAGCCGAAAGCACATATTTGGCGATCTATTACAGATATATAATTGAGTTTTAACATGATATCCGCAATTATACTTCTTTTTGGAAGTATATCGATCTAGTTTTAACTATTGGGCACTTTTAGAGATAGATTTATGACAAAATAATGTATTTGAATTAAATAGCCATGTTTTCACAACTGTTCATTGCATTAACGATGGCTTCAAGCCGAATACAAGCATTTGGAGAATGATTCTTTGCATAATTAGTTATTTTAACTAAATACTTGCATTTATACGAGTATTCAATTATTGTTTATTATATTTGAAGACAATATAAGCAATTTGAATTTGATCTTGTCTATATTAAGGCATTTTATTATAATACTCTCTTTAAAAAACTAATATTTACTATATCGATGTATTTTAGCTGAAAGCAGATATTTGACGATCTTTTAGGGATATATGATTGAGTTTTATTACAAAACCGGCAATTATATATCTTTTTAACCATATATCGGTCTAGTTTAACCTATTAGACACTTTTAGACACGTGTTTGGATTAAATAGTGATGTATTTAAGACTATTCATTGCGTCAACATTGAAATCAAGCAGATAACGAGCATTTAGAAAGAGATTCGTTGGAAATCTAGTGTTTTTAACTGAATACTAGCAATTATACCTGTATTCAATCATTTGTTATTATATTTGTATATAGAATACTAGCAATTTTACTTTGATCTTGTCCATATCAAGGCATTTTAACATAATAGTTTGATTAAACAACTAATATTTGCTATATCGATATAATTTAGCCGAAAGCAGATATTTAACATAATACTGGCAATTTCACATCTTTTGGGCAATATATTGATCTATTTTAACATATTAGGTATTTTTAGAGACTGATTTATGATATATTTTTGTATTTGAATTGAATAGTGACGTTTTTAGAACAATTCATTTCATTAACAATGAATTCAACCTGAATACAATCATTTAATGAACTATTTATTGCATAACAAGTAATGTTAACTGAATATTAGCAAATTATACTAATATTCAACATTTCTGGCTGTATTTGAACTGAATATAAGCAATTTAATTCTAATTTCATGTATATCAAGGCATTTTAAAGTAATACTCTGATTAAACACCTAGTATTTGTCACATCGATATATTTTAGCTCAAAGAAGATTTGTAGTGATGTATTAGGGACATATGATTAGTTTTAGTTTAATACCGGCAATTACACATCTTTTTAATAGTATTTAAATCTATTTTAATATTTTAGACCCTTTTAAAAATTGATTTGTGACATATCAATGTATTTGAATTGAATTGCGGCTGTTTCACAACTATCCACTTCATTAACTTTGAATTAAAGCAGAATATAAGCATTTAGTGAATGATTCACTGTATAATGAGTTATTTTAACTGAATAGTAGTAATTATACTAGTATTTAATCATTTTAGAGTTAATTTGAAGAGAATACATGCAATTTGACTTTAATCTTGTTTATATTAAGGCATTCTAACATGATACTCAGATTACACATCTAATATTTACTATATAGATGTATTTTAGCCGAAAGCATATATTTGACGATCAATTACAGATATATGATTGAGTTTTAACATCATATCCGCAATTACACTTCTTTTTGAAAGTATATCGATCTAGTTTTAACTATTGGGCACTTTTAGAGATAGATTTATGACAAAACAATGTATTTGAATTAAATAGTCATGTTTTCAAAACTATTCATTGCATTAACGATGGCTTCAAGCCGAATACAAGTATTTGGAGAACGATTCTTTGCATAATAAGTTATTTTAACTAAATACTTGCATTTATACGAGTATTCAATTATTGTTTATTATATTTGAAGACAATATAAGCAATTTGACTTTGATCTTGTCTATATTAAGGCATTTTATTATAATACTCTCTTTAAACAACTAATATTTATTATATCAAAGTATTTTAGCCGAAAGCAGATATTTCACGATCTTTTAGGGACATATAGTTGAGTTTTCTTACAAAACCGGCAATTATATATCTTTTAACAATATATCGATCTAGTTTAAGCTATTAGACACTTTTAGAGACGTTTTTGGATTAAATAGTTATGTATTTAAGACTATTCATTGCGTCAACATTGAATTCAAGCAGATAACGAGCATTTAGAAAGAGATTCGTTGGAAATCTAGTGTTTTTAACTGAATACTAGCAATTATACCTGTATTCAATTATTTGTTATTATATTTGTATAGAATACTAGCAATTTTACTTTGATCTTTTCTATATCAAGGCATTTTAACATAATAGTTTGATTAAACAATTAATATTAGCTATATTGATATATTTTAGTCGAAAGGAGATATTTGGTAATGCATTAGGGTCATATGTTTGTGTTTTAATAGTATTTAATTCTATTTTAACTTATTAGACTTTTTTAAAGATTGATTTGTGACATATCAATGTATTTGAATTGAATTGCGGCTGTTTCACAACTATCCACTTCATTAACTTTGAATTAAAGCAGAATATAAGCATTTAGTGAATGATTCACTGTATAATGAGTTATTTTAATTGAATAGTAGCAATTATACTAGTTTTCAATTATTTTAGAGTTAATTTGAAGAGAATACATGCAATTTGACTTTAATCTTATCTATATTAAGGCATTCTAACATGATACTCAGATTACACATCTAATATTTACTATATAGATGTATTTTAGCCGAAAGCATATATTTGGCAATGAATTACAGATATATAACTGAGTTTTAACATGATATCCGCAATTACACTTCTTTTTGAAAGTATATATCGATCTAGTTTTAACTATTGGGCACTTTTAGAGATAGATTTATGACAAAACAATGTATTTGAATTAAATAATCATGTTTTCAAAACTATTCATTGCATTAACGATGGCTTCAAGCCGAATACAAGTATTTGGAGAACGATTCTTTGCATAATATGTTATTTTAACTAAATACTTGCATTTATACGAGTATTCAATTATTATTTATTATATTTGAAGACAATATAAGCAATTTGACTTTGATCTTGTCTATATTAAGGCATTTTATTATAATACTCTCTTTAAACAACTAATATTTATTATATCGAAGTATTTTAGCCGAAAGCAGATATTTCACGATCTTTTAGGGACATATGATTGAGTTTTCTTACAAAACCGGCAATTATATATCTTTTAACAATATATCGATCTAGTTTAAGCTATTAGACACTTTTAGAGACGTTTTTGGATTAAATAGTTACGTATTTAAGACTATTCATTGCGTCAACATTGAATTCAAGCAGATAACGAGCATTTAGAAAGAGATTCGTTGGAAATCTAGTGTTTTTAACTGAATACTCGCAATTATACCTGTATTCAATTATTTGTTATTATATTTGTATAGAATACTAGCAATTTTACTTTGATCTTTTCTATATCAAGGCATCTTAACATAATAGTTTGATTAAACAATTAATATTAGCTATATTGATATATTTTAGCCGAAAGGAGATATTTAACATAATACTGGTAATTTCACATCTTTTGGGCAATATATTGATCTATTTTAACATATTAGGCATTTTTAGAGACTGATTTATGATATATCATTATATTTGAATTGAATAGTGACATTTTTAGAACAATTCATTTCATTAACGTTTCAAGATGAATACAATCATTTAGTGAACTATTTATTACATAATAAGTAATGTTAATTGAATATTAGCAAATTATACTAATATTCAACATTTCTGGCTGTAGTTGAAGTGAATATAAGCAATTTAATTCTAACTTCATGTTTGTCAAGGCATTTTAGCGTAATACTCTGATTAAACACCAAGTACTTATCACATCGATGTAGAGGAGTTGGGAAAGCTATATAAATTGGAGGATAAGTTGGCTTCCCTGGCCCTCACCAATGCAGAGTGGGCAGGTAAGGCTGAGATTGCGAGGGGAGAGTTCCACCATACTACCTTGGATATAAGCCAGGCCCATTTTGCCTACGTCAAAGACCTCCAAAGAAGAATAAAAGAGTTAGATGATGAAAAGAATGCTTTGAGGAGGGAGAGAGACGGGCTCAGAAGCGAAGTCGCGGAGGCGATAGAGGCAGAGTCAAAGGCGAAGCAGGCGACCTTCAAGGTTCAGCATCGGGACGAGCTGCTGAAGTCCGAGATACGCTCCATGCGCTCCCTGATAGATAATAGCTTGGGATGGAGAGGGCGGCGAATAGAGGATTCGGAGGAGGCAGTGAGAAGAGCGGTGAATATCGTCAACACTTCGGCCATAGGTTGCCATGTGAAGAGCTAAGCAGCCTTTGATCTTCTCCTATAAACACTAGTTGATGCAAGTATTTTGGACCAGGAGAACATCAGAAGTTAAGCCATTCTTCCTTTCTGTGGCCCCAAGGGTCCGGACAAGTTTTTTGATGTTGGAAGTCACAGCTCGGGAGATGTTCCTCCCAAAGGTACCTACGTCGGCTGGGGATATTCACCTGCTTCTCCTTGCGAAGGTCCTGATGAAGGTCAGAGTAATCCTCGAGTGACACAACAACAAGCCTCCCCTATAGGGTTAATTTCACAAGGAGATTTGGGGATGCCAGCGCGACGATTGTTGTTGAGACGGCAAGTGATAAAAGAAAGTTGGCAGTTGTCTCCCAGCAATTGTTCGACAAAAGCCTAGCAGTCCCAAAGGACATGGGGCTGGCGATAGGAGGTGGCTTGGTTACCAAGAATTTGGAGGAGAGGATGAATAAGACCTCGACACCAGATGCCTATGCCCATGTTGCCAACAGGATAGTTGCTATGAGAATCTCCCATAACTCCATCTTTCTGCTAATTTGTGTGCCCAAGTTGCACTAATATCGCTTTATCTTTCAGGCGCTTGCTCGCTTGCCCCTGCTCCTGAATAGGACATTGAGGACGGAGGAACAAGTGTTCGAGGAGGAAGGTCAGCTTCACCAGCGGGACAAAGAAATTGAAGCTTTGAAGGTCCAGCTTACAGCAAAGTCTTCTCAGTTCGATGCTTTACAAAAAGAAAAGGCTAAATTGCATGAGGAGTTTGCAGTTTATAAGTCTGAAATAGTTGAAGGCTGACAACAAGACCCTGCGAGAGAAGCTGGATAAGATCGCCGAAGACCAGGAGGCCATTATTACAGAGAAGTCTGCAACGACTGTAAAGGCCTACAAAACAAGCTTATCCTGTAGAAAGGAGAGGTTAGATGGAATCAAAAGGGCATGGAAGGATTGGCTTCCACTCTGATTCAAGAGGGCAAAATCACTGCAAATGATCTTGCAGAAGTGGAGCCTATTCCTTGCTTAGCCACTAATTCTACTTACAATGAAGAGGAGTTGGACTTAACTGACGACCTCATCTAATAGATGTTTGATCTTTTGGATGGGGACAATAAAGACTAACCTATTTCATTGTAAGACAAATGAATTGTAATCTCAACTTTGTATATTGAAAGTGAATAAATGAAAAGCTTGTTTTCTTTTGCATACCTGTTTATTTTATTGTGTATGAAATGAATAAGTACCTTTGTATGAAATTTGGAATGCTCTGACTCTGTAACTTTATGAGGACATCCTTTATAACGAGTTCACAATAAAAGATTTTGAATCACATAAAGCATTTCTCTAGTTTGAACTTTGAAACTACTTCTTAGCACATTAGTTGTCAAAAAGACTTAGGTCAGTCTGAAATATTGTGAATGATATTTGTACTTAAGGCATGTGCTAGTTAAGTAGACAAAGTACTTAGAGCTTGGAAATCGTACTTCTTTACACACCTGCACAGAAAAGAAGTAATAATAATAGGGGAGATCCCGCCTAGGAGGAGTTAGCTGACTTGATGCCAAAAGAACTTGATCGTCTGAAACATCGTGAACAATGTTTGCACTTGAGGCATAGGCTGACCTCCATTAGGGCGACAGATCCTAGTGGGAGGCGAAGACACTCTGCTTAGGGGGAACCTGTATCATGAGGAGATAGCAGGAATTGCTTTAAGGTTATGAGCAGACCTTCTAGCCCTCCGCTAGCCAGGTAGGCTTATGGAGAGGCTCCAAGTTTTGAGAGGAAACCCCACCTGCCAAGCATAACTAGGGTTGAGGATCTCTGATAGGTAGGAGTGTTAGGACTTTGAATAGGCACAAGCATTGAACATGATGTTATTCACAGCAATCTTGTGATGACCAAGTATTGCCAGTATGATGATAAAATATTATTGGCGGAAAGACATCGCCCATGATATTTTATGCGGGAGAAACATCATTTGTGTTAGAAGCATCGCGCATGATATTTTCTCTGCAAAAGCAGGAGATTGCATAGTAGAATTCCAGAAGACTAGTAGCATAAGCATAACTTCAAGGGAATTATGGAGTCTAGAAAACCATGCCGAGCATATGAATTTTGAGTATGAATATTAGGGATCTCTGATGAATCTGTACAGATGAATTCTCAGTATAAAGAATGGTATGCAAAGAATGTTGGAGTTTAGGCGAAAAACTTCTTTAGATCATCCCCGCTCCATGTCTTAGGGAGTTGAATGTCATCAGAAGTCATGAGATAGTACGCGTTAGGTCCTACGACCTCGCGCACGATGAATGGGCCTTCCTAGTTGGGTTCAAGTTTGGGGACCCCCAAATTGCTACCAGCAAGAAATCGTCGCTTGAGCACCAGGTCGCCTTGAGCGAAATCCTTGGGGTTGACCCTGCAGTTGAAGTATTGTTCAACCCAGTGTTTGTACTCCAGACGCTTGAGGGCAGCCAACTGCCTTGTCTGTTCTAAGAGATCGAGATCAACCCATCGTGAGTCATCATTTTCATTCATCCAGGTTTGCAGATCTTCGGGATCGAAATTGGTTGCCACCTCCACTTTGGGGGAGTAATGTTCCAGCTCGACAGGTATAACAGCGTCTATCCCAAAGGCTAGGAAGAAAGGGGATTCTTGAGTAACTTTGGATAGAGTTATAGGCCCAAAGGGTGCCTAGAAGTTTGTCTGGCTAGCGGGTTTTGGCACCTCCTAGGCATTTCTTCAAGATATTCAGAATATTTTTGTTGGTGGCTTCGGCTTGACCATTTGTATGACGATGCCAGACAGAGATATACTCGAGATTGATCTGATGCTTGGTATAGAAGTTGTGGATCAGCTGATTGGCGAAGGGGTGCCATTATCTGTGATAATTACCATGGGGATCTCATATCTGCAGATAATGTTTGCCCAAAGGAAATTTTTGACACTCTGTGTAGTGGGTTGAGTGAGAGATTTTGCTCAAATCACTTCGTGAATTAATTCACGGCGATCAGTACCCATTTGTAGCTTTGGAAGGCCGTGGGCATAGGTCCCAAAAAGTCAAGCTCCCAGATGGCAAATGGCTAAAACGAGTTGATGGGCCTGAGGTAGCCAGCTAGTTGCCTCTCCATGTCAGCGTAGTACTGGCACTGAGGCACTTCTCCACAAATGCTTGAGCGTCTTTATGGATGTTGGGCCAAAAAAATCCTTATCACAGGATTCGCTTGACCAGACTTCAACCTCGAGCGTGAGTTTCGCATTCTTCTTTATGGACAGACTCCATGACTGCTTGAGCTTCCTCGGGTCTCAAACATTTGGTGAGTAGTTTGGTGTAAGATCTTTTGTATAGTTCCTCGTCGATGAGGACATACTTGGCACATTCGAGCCTTAGCCTTTTTGCTTCTTGTTGGTTACTGGGTTGAACTCCATTCTTAAGATAGTCGATGATTCTATCCATCCAACAAGGTGTTTGCTGAGAGTTGTGGATCTCTGCATAGTCATAGCTGGGCTTCTCGAATATTTGCAGTTGATGAAAATCAGGGAGCCCCCTTTTTGCGAGATGGTCTGCCACCTGGTTCTCCTCCCGGGGAATATGCGTCAAAGAGAATTCATCGAACTGGGAGATTAAGGATTGGGCCTTCACCAAATACTTTTTTAAAACTTTGTACCTTGTCTCGTAGGCGCGATTGACTTGATTAACGATCAGCTGAGAGTCACTGAACACTTGTATATTCATTACTGATAACCTAAGGGCGAACGTTAATCCTACTATAAGAGCTTCATCTCAGCTTGATTGTTAGTAACTTCGAACTGAAGGGTTACTGCCTGATGTAAGGCGACTCCCATAGGGCTGGTAAGAAGGATTCCAACTCCTTGAGATTGGAGGCTGGATGCGCCATCGACACGGAAGGAATGGTATGGTCCTGCTTTTGGTAGGCAGCGGCTCCATGGTAGAAAATTCAGCAACAAAATCAGTCAGAACTTGAGCTTTGATTGCCATCTGTAGAACATATTTGATATGAAATTCACCAAGTTTGATAAACCACTTGAGGAGCTTTTTCGAGATTTCGGGGGGGGTGTAATATTTTTAGAAGGGGTTGGTCAGTGACTACCAAGATGGTATGGGATTGGAAGTACGGACGCAACTTTCTTGTCGCCATTAGGAGGACAAGAGCAAGCTTCTCCAGTGTAGGGTATCGAGTTTCTGTATCCAGAAGTATGTGGTTGACGTAGAAGAAAGGGTGATGGATCCCCTTATTATCGTTCACGAGGACAACCGAGACCGCTGCATCAGATACCCCTAGATACAGAGATAGAACCTTTCCTATCCTGGGCGCCACAAACATTGGCGCCGTGGTAAGGTACTTCTTCAATTCTGTGAAGGCAGCTTCACATTCGTTGGTCCATTGTCCCTTCTTGCTGTCGCGAAAATAATGGAAGAATGGTAAGCATCGATCCTCATCTTGGCCTCGTTTGGTTCGAGCTTTTTTTTTAGACATGAAAAAAATACAATTTTATTTTTTAAATTTAATGATAGAGAAATTTATTTTATTATTAGAAAGTATGTAAAATGTGAAATACTTTCAATTCTAATACTTGTATTTGTATTGAATGTGAAATAAAGTTGATTTTTATAGTTGAAATTTGTATTGGGCAAAAATCTCACCTTGAACCAAACGAGGCCTAAAGATAAATCTTCCCAGACTGTTGACTTGTCCTGCAAGCTTCTGAATCTCTTTCAGTAAGCGAGGCGAAGGCATATTGAAGATCGCCGTGATTTTATCTGGGTTCTGGATGAGTTTTTCTAGACAAACCTAGCATAAAAATCTATTTTTAAAATAACTTATAATCACATGTAAATTAAATAAAAAATTTTTATATCAGATGATTGTTATTGAATGTAAATTTGGAGATTATTAGATTATTTGATTATTCATCATATTTATATAGTGCTTTCATTAATTAGCCTAAAAATATATATTTTATTATTAGAAGTCTAAACAATTGAATTATTTTGGTAGAGGTATTAATTATTATATTAAAAAGAATTGAACTTATAAGATTAATTCTAAATACTATGAGACATTGATGATTAATGATTTAATTAATTCCTGGTAATTTAAAGTTTAAAACTTATGCTAAATATATTTATTGATAGATGATTTGATTAAAATAGTGATGATATTTTTATAATCATAGGCCATGTTTGGCAATGGGCTAAAAATCATGGCTAAAATTACCCATGGCCAAAATCTTAAATTTATTTTTAAAAAATTTAAAAAATTATTATTACCTCCAAGAGTAAAGTTTTAATAAAATTACTAAGATATATCACTAAAGAGTTGTAAAATTACTTGTATTTAATTAAAATATCATAATATGCAATGAATTGTTGTTGAAAAGAAAGCATTTAGAAGAATTATTATAATGTATTGAAAGTTATGTAATTATTTATGCGGCTGAAATATGTTAATATATTAAATTTATATGCAAAATAATGTATTTCATTGATTTTTTTAATAGTATATTTCATTGAATTACTTCTGTATATCGTGCAGTAGTTATAGGATCATCTATATTTAGTCAAAATATTATTTAGGATCTGTTTCTTTATAAAATTAAATTTAAGAAGGTTGAAATTAAATTTGAATAGAGATATTTTTTATTGAAAATTGTAAATGATGTGAAATAAAATTAATTATTATATTGGAATATGTGAGAGATGTAATATAAGTTAGTTATTACTTTAGTAATATGTGTAGGATATGAAATAAAGTTAATTTTTAATATTAAAATTTATGTATAATGTGATATGCTAAATTAAAATTAAATCAGATTAAATTTTAGCTTCAAAACAAATGGGACCTTAATGTTAAATTTTTTTTTAAAATTTAATAAAAATTTTAAATTTAATTTATCTTATTTTTTTCTTTACTTTATAATATAAAGTAAAAAATATAAATATTAAGATTTTAAAATTATATTCTAAAAATTTAAAAATAAATAATTATAATAATTGTATCATAAAACAGGTTAAAATTAATAATTATATTTTCATTGAGGTATAATAAAAATGTTTTTTATGATTACGAAATTTTAAAAAAGTTAAAAGTAATTTAAAATAGAGTTTTTTACCCGTATGATATAAAAAATTTTAATATTTACTTATTAGATATGTTAAAGTTAAATATTACATGATACACACTTATTTTAATTTTATAATCAACACACTCTAGTTAAAAAACTCTTATATTTTATTTAAGTAAACTATACTTGAGTTATGTTTTAACTTAAACAAGATTCATAGAAATAAAATCTAACCCTCAGTGCATCTTAACTTAAATCTTACATGTTAAAAATTATTTAAATTTATTAATTATATATAATATTTTAAATCTAATTGTTAGATGTCCATCTTAATGATTAGATTAAATTTAAAATACACTGAGAATTAGATTTTATTCTTATGAACTTTATTTAAGTTAAAATATAACTCAATTATGATTATTTAAATAAAAAATAATTTTTTTTAACTAAAATATGTTGATTATAAAATTAAAATAAATAAGTGTGATTATATAATATTTAATTTTAAATTACTTAATAAATAAATATTGAAGTTTTTTTTTTTGTGATACGGATAAAAACACCTTTAAAATATTATTTCAATCGAAGCTCTGGAAGAACGTAAAACGGCTCTAGGGTTTCAGTGCCCGAAGCTCTCGAAGAAAGTGGTTCGGCGAGTGCGAGGGCGAGGACGTGGGCAAGTAATGGAGAGGCGTATCGAGATTCGCACCATTGGAGGGGAATCAACCACGGTTCTCATCTCGCCGGACCGTTGGGTGCGGGATTTAAAGGCTTTGCTGAGAGAATCATTCTCTACGGCGATTAAATCTACCAATTTTCATCTTTTCTTGAAAGTAAGTGGCGAATTTGATGTTAAATGTATTAGCATTTTTTCTATGCAAGAGTTAAGGTTTGCTTGTTAATCGTACTGCTGCTTCTCTATTCCGCAGTTTCTCGCTTTATTTTCCCTTACTCTGCAGAATACAGGCAGATCGTCTTGCTCATTCTTCTAGAAGACTTCCTTGTTGTCTTATCTACTATTTGTGTTTTAGTAGTTGTTTTTCTTCCATTATTATCTGTTAGGGTGCTAAACTGGATTTGAATAGTCGCATAGATAGCCAGCAGATCAAAGAAGGTGAATTCATTGTACTTGTCCCATTTGTGAAGAAAAGCCAGAAGCTTTCTTCGCAGCAATATCCAGTTGATCAAAGCTTTCGGCCTTCAATGCCTCCTGGGGAAAATTTGGCATCTCAAACTGCCGACTCGACTTGGCTTGATACCATGAACGATATTTCATCTATAGCTCACACTTTACATAGAAGTGGAATCTCTGGAATGGAGAAAGTAGAAGAGCCACATGATGAATGCCCTGCTAAGAGAAAGAAGTTATCTGGCAACTATGATGCTATTCACGATCTGTTGTCCTCGGCTTCCAAGGATGTGTTTGACCATCAAATATGTGGCAAGATTTGCGAGCTTGTGGAGTCAATCAAATGCTTCTCCAATCCCATTACAGGAAATTGTTTGCTACTTGAGCATTTCGCTGAAAAGTCTCTGAACACTGAGCAATGCGCTTGCCCCTTGTGGCTGAAGAGAGTTCTTAAGGCTTTTACTTTGTTAAATGTGCTTTATGCTTTCTTTTACCGGCAAAATAAATCTGTTACTTGGAATCTTTTAGAACAAGTCCTGAAACAATCTGGCATCTTTGGGCTCGACGACTTATCCACCTCTTTTGTGGAGAAGCTCTCACTTGTTAGTCCTAAGGTAATTTTCTATACAAACTGATGTGGGCTCTTTATATCAACCATATATATATTTTTTTAGTTATTATTCTGACAATCCTATAAGAAAATGTTCAATCCAGTACTATATGGCTCCGTTTGTTTGGCCGTTAAAAATTAACCTAGTTTAATTTTAACCAGACATATCACATCACACATAAAATTTAATATTAAAAATTAACTTTATTTCATATCCTACACACATTACCAAAATAATAACTAATTTATATCACATCCCTAACATATCCCAATATAATAACTAACTTTATATCACATCCCTCACATATCCCAACATAATAACTAATTTTATTTCACATCATTCACAATTTTCAATAAAAAAATATCTCCATCCAAGTTTAATTTTAACCTCCTTAAATTTAACCTCCTTAAATTTAACCTCCTTAAATTTAACCTTACAAACAAACAGACCTTAAATTACATACATGTCCTTTAGGTTGGGTGTATGTATTTTTTTGGTTATTATTCTGACAATAAGAAAATGTTCAATCCAGTACTATATATGATTTTTTAGGGTAAATTACATACATGTCCTTAAGGTTGGGACTTTTTTCATGCAGTGCACAAAATTTTTATCATTTCATGCAAATCTTTTTTTTAATATTGTGATTTCTTAGTTGTTATCAAGGACACTTTGTTACTGTTTCCATTGCTTATGTCTCTATTAATAATACTAAATTATACAAAAAATGATCAAAATGTCCTTAGTAATAAAATAAATTCATCTCCTTCTCCCCTAAGTACTAAATCCACCTCATTGCCCCAGCTCCTCCTCCTCGCTAACTTCCTTCATCTCCTTACGGCATTTGGATTCTTTGGTCAATATTAAAATTTTGAGCTTGGTACATTCCCTGAGCAACAACAAGCACAGTGAGAGGGCACATCTCTGGAGACCTCCATTTCAGACAAAGAATTCAAGGATTGACTTGAGCTATTTGAGGGAGAAGATAGGTTTGATAAAGTTGTCCGAGAGAGTGCTTTCAGACTTTTTAGGTCTTGTTGAGAGGAGGAACTCTGTGAATGACTAACCAGTCTCGAGGATCCACCTAGAACAATTCTAACTTTGTAGACACTTGTCGCTTGGAGGCAAACCTAAGGGTCTAGGATATGGTTTAACCTTAAAAAAGCTTTTGTACTACATTTAAGCATCAAGGTAAACATCCAAAACTGTTGCAACATTTAAGTTTTCTTGCTTATTTGTAGATAAATTTTCTTGAGTGGAAATAATATGAAAGGACTTGGTAAATAAGTGAGACTCAATTCTCTGTTGGCTGTTGCTACAACTTAAATGAACATACATAGATGCCTAGTTCTGTGCTTGAAAATGAATTCTTTTTTTAGAATGATTGAAGCACTTTTGTTTTTATGTTGACATGTCTATCTAATATGCATGTTTCACCTTGTTGATTGTCAGTTATTATTTAATTTGTTAGTGATCATGTGAAATTGTTATTTAAAACTCTATTTCATATCATGTATTTACGACCCCTTTGATAGAATGACTCTGGAAAAAAAGATCTTTGTTGAATTACGTCCATGAGATTACCACATAATTGTAAACAGTATCAAGCTTGCTTGCTGTAATCATTCGTAATCTGTTCGCCAAATACCGTTTTGTTGCTTTTGTATTTGTTATCATGTAGAATGTAAGATTGCTTCTTTTTTTCTGTCATTTATCTTTCAATCATAGATTATCAGCCTCATTAAATTGTTGTAGTTATGTTCTTGTATTATTTAACCTACATACTGTGGTTATGAAATTTCTATGTCCAGGTGATAATTATTTTAGGAAATGGACAGAAAGTTGCAACTCCTCTAGGATTGGCTATCATCATTGGCGACATGTCAACTAACGCAAGTGATCAGCCTGAATTTAAAAAAGAACAAAGAAATGGTTAGATATCTCTTTTTTTGTTTTTTTTATCTTTATATGAATTAAGATTTTTTTTGTGTGATGCACAGCAAGGCAAAAATCTATTTTTGTGATTACCAAAGCTGTGGAAAAACGAATGGAAACCTTTAGAACTGATTTATGGAAGCTTATCAGATGCTTCATGGTATGTCTAAGTCAGGCAAGCAAGAGTATACTGCATATATTTTCTTTAGGCACTTACGTTGGGAATTTGGGATGATTTTCATTGCTACTTTTTTGAAATGTATCACATGATTTCTTTTGATTTACTTTCTTTTGTTTCTCTGAAAGTATCTATTTTTTTGGTAG
The DNA here is from genome assembly GCA_019297695.1 of Apostasia ramifera. NCBI lineage: Eukaryota > Viridiplantae > Streptophyta > Magnoliopsida > Asparagales > Orchidaceae > Apostasia > Apostasia ramifera. Next base: position 22,792 of record JAEMOT010001806.1, on the reverse strand, counting down.
TATTCATGTAAGAACGGTTAGAGATGGCAATGTTAGTCGTTTGCTTGAGCCATATCCGTCAATCATTTTGGAAACCCTTAAACCACTGGAAAAGTTGTTTAACATTAAGGCTCTCTTGGATTGCCACACCCCGACCATTAATTGCAATTAGCATTAAATGCCAGGGAATTTAATCCAGGGATGGCTACGTTGGACAGCAGGTTGCTTACAGGTTAAGTAGTGTTGCCTTCCCAATTTTTATGAAAATTTGTGTAGAAGGTGGTGAAGATTTACTCCTGATATGAAAATAAACTATGCAAGCATTTGGAAAGAGAGCTTGAGATTATGATGGTGACTTCAGTGTTGCTTGTTCATTCTTTATGTTCTTTTTTATTATGCACATTTCCAGGCATGCTCATACCCTTGTTGATGTGCTTTCCTTATCCATGGCTGTATAGACAGTATCCTTTGCTCAAATCATGTGAACTTGATACGGTGGTGTCCAAGCTTACTTGACCCTAATAGACACATTCTGGACAAGTACATGGAATGTTCTAGTACATTATATTTCAGAAGCTGAGTCAAAGTTAGTTGACTCAAATGGAAATTATCTCTAGTCTGTTGTGTGATAACATTACACGTCAAAATTGTAGAAGGTAAATGTTTTAAAATAGCAATAAGGCTAGCTTTGCTATATAAATTTGATTATTGGACAATCATAAAACCGCTTATAACAAAATTGAATTGTTGAAATGAGAGTTTGGATGGAGGTGTGTTAAGTTTAGAAATGATAAGAGTAGAATGATCACATACAAAAGAATGTGGGGGGTTGTTTTATTGAAGATGAGTCCCTAAAATAGAGATCATTTGTGCATGTAAAGTGGAGGCTGAATGTGTACATTAAGGTAGCGAGATAGTATCACTGTGAACGACATATAAAGAAATGGAGTAGGTCCCAACTAACTTTACGAGTAATGCAAAATGATTTCAAGAAAGAATTGATGCCGCATGCGAAGTTGGACATGAATAATTGTGCAAAGATTGATCAAGTTGACCTCAACAGTTGGGATGGGGCTGTTGTTGATGATGATGAGACCGCAAATGGGGTTATATGATTCTTTTCAAGGCATTCATTTCCTTCTTTATACATTTTAATGACTTTCTAGCTTGCTTTAGTACTGCATTGTTTGTATCAACAGGATACTTGAAGATCATTCCTTTATCTGATATTTGATGTTACTGCTCATAACTTGGGTCTTTAGTTTGTTATGGAGGATTGATAAAATTTTAGGTCTGAGATCTGAAAGGAGTGATTTTCCTCAGTGATGCCACATTTATTATGATATATGGTTCCCTTTTCTCAGAAGTTTCATGCTCTTCAGTTAAAGTTATGCTTCAGAATGTACTTCTTGTTAAAGTTTTCTAATTCTAACAAACTGTAGATGACCCTTATTTAACAGATTCTGTTTCTTCTGATGGTCTTTCATTCTGCAGGAAAATCAGCTATCCAAAGCTGTTTCGCCTTGTATGCCATCTTTAGAAGATATCATTAATATGAGGGATCATGTTACCATTCCAGAATGTAGTAACATCAAGAAAGCCAAATCTGGAGCTGCAGTACAAAGATGTTGTGTAGGTTCCTTTATAAACTATGTTTCAAGCTCCACTCTCCAAGATTTGTTATTTATTTCATTCTCATTGCCTTATAGGTTCCATTTTGTAACTTTTCAATTGTTCTCTTTGTATGTTGACCTGATTGCATTTAAACTCGTATATTGAGCTTGTAATGGATCAGCTTATATTGGATATCTATTGTGTTGAGATTCGTGGCATGGCTAGCGAAACCAAGAATTTACTGCCTGACTCGATTGCCAGGTCTTCTTTAGCTGTAGAGAATATCTTCATTATCAATATCAATACTCACTTTGTATTGCATTGCCTTTGTGAATTTTTGTTTTTGTTTTTTTTGGTTAAACTAGGAGTTGTAATTGATGATTGTAGTTTTCATGCCTTTAGTGTTTTCTTCTTAATTAATATTGGCACATGCTTATTGTTGCAGGACATCCAAGCTGCTGTATGCTGTAGTTTTCATTCTCATACATAGTGTGAAATATTTGATGTAGATTTTGCATGGTCATTTCTTCTACCTATAAATTTCATGTTGTATTACCATGCCATCCATTTCTAAATTAGAGAAAAAGCCTAGTAAGTTTTTTTGTGATAAACTATGGTAGTGTGGGGGCATAGGGGCGTTAAAAATTTCAACTTTTTTCAGCAGTCATGTGATGGATGGATAATGTGAACCTATATAACAATCAAACTAATTTAATATTTAGGGTCTTATACGTAGGATCAAACTGGGAAGTGACCTTTAGTGGATTATTTAAAATACATGGACCCATATGAAATGTTCCTTAACTTTGGAATCTATAAGTAATAACCCCTTGTTTCTAAATAATTCACTTATGCGGATTGTCTTCACTGAAGAAGTTTGTTGCAGCAGTCTATTTTGTTTTTTTTTTTGATTGTCATCTATTTAGTTTTTAGATACATATCAAATATTTTGGAACCTACTATTTTGCTAATATGCGTTGTATGAATCTACTACACATATCCGAAGTTTACTAATGCAGTTCTTGCTATTTTGCTCCATGATTTTAGATGTGAAAATAGTGTTTCAAAAATGCGCTTCTTGTTATCTTCCTTGCTACATTACCAAATACTTCACATATCATCTTTTATGTTGTCATCAAACTTCTGTTTGCATGCCCTTCAAATTCTATGGACAATTGCTTCATCTTGTTCAAGAAGGGTTTATTAGCAGGGAACGAATCTTTTGGAACCTACTGAGATGGTTGACCACTTACAGAAGGGCCTAGGCATATCTGGCCAGGTTTTCTTCATATTCTCATTTTAAAGCTCCACATATATTATCCAAGGATAGATAGATTTACAATTGACAGGTTATCTATTATAGATAGTTCACATTGAAGAAATTAATCCAAAATTGGCAACCCAAGTGGATATTCCTGATAGTCTTGCAGATGTGTTGAAGGAAGCACTCCTGCAGATTGGGATAACTAGATTATATGACCATCAGGTTCTTTGATTTCATGATAGTTTCTGGTAAGTTTTGTATATTGAGCTGTTTTTGACATCCCACAATGATCTGCAGGCTGAGGCTTTGCAATCTTCACTTTCTGGGAAGCATGTAGTCATAGCAACATCAACTTCTAGCGGAAAGTCTCTTTGTTATAATATGCGTGTCGTTGAGGCACTCTCAACAGATATGACAGCATGTGCTCTTTATATGTTTCCAACAAAGGCAAATTTAATTTACTCTTTTTCTTTAGAATTTAGACTAGCAGAAGATTTTTGTCAACTATTTCTATCTAAAGCAATTAAAGGTCGTAGTTGCCGGCCACCGGACCGAACTGAACCGGTTCTAAACTAGTTCCACTGGTTCTGAATCAACCAGTTGGCTGGATTGGTTTGAAACCGGTTCCAACCCCAGTTTCGGTTGGAACCAATTGTCCAGGGGACAGGACCTACCTAGAATCAGTTCCAACTGGTTTCGGTTCACTTGCTCCCGGTTGGTTTGATTTCATTTTTTTACCTTTTAATTTTAAAAAATTGAAATATTTTGGAAAAAATTATGTTTAAAATATACACTAAATGTAAGAATTTAAAATTACAAAAGGAAAGATAAAAAAACACATTTAATTTTCATATATGACCATAAGAATTTGTCTAGAATACTCTTCTTCTTTTTCATATGATTTGTCCTCAAACTCATCTTGCTGTTTTTAAGGTTTGATTTCCAAACAAATTAGCATGCATAGTATTGGAGGCGAAAAAATACACCAATGATCACCAATAATTCTCTCTATTAAAGAGATGCTGACTCTGAGGCGACGGTGGATGCTTGTGCTGCCAAGATATCATGTGCCATGAAAGCCAATGTTGGGAATTGTCTTGAGTAAGCCTTCCACTAATCCATTAAGTTATAGTTATCAGTAAGCTAGATTTGTAAACTTAAGTAAAATTGTAGCTCGTTGAGGTCTACTGCAGCTACTGCTTGAAGCCTTTTTGCTTCTGCCTTTAGAGAGCTCCTAAAACTTTCTTGTGTGCTAATAAATGACTCCTACAAATGTCTTCTGCCACTTGTATTCTTGTAATATAAAGTATTTCTTGGATTAGGTGATAACTTGACTCTTTTTGAGAGTTGGTAGTTTCAAATCTCTCTAAGAAGTTACTGTACCCATAGAAAAAAGTAACAACCGAATCTTCACTTTGATTCAAATCTAACAAAGGGCCTAAAATATAAACAGGAAGAATATTTTTTTAATATTTCTTAAATTTAGCTTCTATTTCAATTACAAAAAGATGCAAATCAGGATTACTTCTAAAATTTAAAAAATTTTCAAATATTTGATATGCATATAGTAAAAAGGAAAAAGTAAGAGAATAACAAGAAGAAAATATTTTTGTTGTATTTTTAAATATTTCTAACAAATCTTTATTAGCTTAAATAAATTGTTAGTCATTATCAGATAATTGTAAAATTTTATTTCTAACATAAGTGTGATAAAAATTTTATAAAAAATTATAATTAAATTTTTATAAGGCAAAACCAATTCAAAAAAAAAGATGAAGAGAGTTCCAACGTGTCTTAATCGGTAACGAGAATGTAAAAGTTCGTGCTGCTAACTACACAAATTTGGATTCCTTATCATTTTACAAAAAGTTTTTTATTTTTCCAGAGATTTAGGATGTACTTAAAATGTAGTAGTAATACAATTATTGATAATGTGACATATACACTTAGTATGAAAAATGATCATTCAAAATTAGAGAAAAAAAATCTAAATGTCGTTATTTTTCATAATGTGCAAAGGGTAACTCAGTAGAAATCAAATACTTGATCAAACACCCCATCTAGTCTTTTCGTTTGAAAAGCTAATTGGTGTACTTCACCTTGTGGATCTATTTGGGTTTGGGTACCTTCCATTTGGGCTGGATGCATAATATTTGAGTCAAATTTGTGAAACTTCACCATATGCTTCTTTTTTACCAGTCCACCCGCAAAACCTCCAGTTTTGTAAGAATTGACATTCTTACAAAGCCTGCATACAATTGTCATTGAATTTGATTTATTCAGATTGGTGGCAACAATATCAAAAGATTTTCATACCGTCTTTTGGTACGACTTGCTCGGGATGTTATAGAGGTGGTGATGGCTATTGAAGAAGCAGAAGGAATAGAGGATGATGCACCTTGTGTCGTCCTTGTCGCAGGATTCGCCTACAGGTTTGGCGCCCCCAATTCCTTCTCAAGTTTTGAATTGGAAATCCATTCGTCGCCAGATTCACGAGCAATATGAATACAATGAGTAAAATGTTGATGAGTGATTAGAAAATGCATTTAGATTTAGAATTTAGAGAGAGAAGAAATTAGAATTAGGAAATGTGGAGAAAATAATTAAGTGGAAGGAGATATTTATTGAGTTTAGGGTTTATAATTTTAAAAATTTTAAAAATTTAAAAGTTGGCCAGCCGCCCTTTGTTTTTAACCTTTGAGAGGGCAAGGCCTCCCCCCTTTCTTGTACCCCAACAAGCTCGATCGACTCGCCCAAATTGGTTCAATAGAACCTTTCCCAACTGATTTTGAATCTGTTCCCGGTAGAACCAGAACCAGCAGTTCTATTGGACCTGAGTGGATGGTATTGGTCTGGTCCACCCACACAATTGATTCCACCTGGAATCGATACCAGGGGAACCAGTTCTATTTCTGGACCCGGATCCGGTTTGGTGGCCAGGCCTAGTTCCCACACTTAGGCTCTGTTTGGTAATAAGAAAAAAAAAGAAGATTTAGTTGGAATTTTTAGCCATTTTTGAAAAATGTGTATAATGTGAAATAAAGTAAGTTAGTTATATTAAAAATTATGTAAGATGTGAAATAAAGTTGATTGATTTATTGAGAATTGTGTTGGATGTGAAATAAAGTGATTGTTTAATGTTGGAATTTGTGTGAGATGAGATATAAAATAATTTTTTAAGTTTTTTTTAAAATAAATTTAAGATTTTGGTCATGGCAAATTTTAGCCATGATTTTTAGCCCATTGCCAAACAGGGCCTAAGTTTTGTCCATTGCTCAGTTTAGATGTAACTTTTTATTATATCAAGAGAGCATCACTCACAATTTCTTTGGTGATTCAAGGCATTGGCGCAAGATCAGAAGAGGGCTTTTGTAGAGATGACCAGTGGATTTGATTTTGGCTTGAATGTTAGCATCTATGATGGAGATACCTCTCAAAAGCATCGTAAATGGATAGAGAATAATGCAAGAGTGGTATTTTTGTGGATTTATGTTCTTCCAACTATATTAGACTCTTTTATCTGAACTTTCCTGCCAAACTGATTGCGCATTGCCACAGTTAATTACAAACCCCGATATGCTGCATTTGTCAATTTTGCCCTATCATACAAAATTTCAGCGGATTTTTGCTAACCTCAGGTAAAATGTCCACATGATGTAATAGTTGTGTTATTTTTATTTTACAGAATGCATTGTTGCTCTTATATTTTGACTGCACAATGTGGATTTTTGTGCAACCAGTTATGTTTCAATTAAAAAATATTTATTGCTTTCTACTAAATTAAATGAACAACAACCAGAGATACCAATTCAAAGTAAGTTGGTAAATAACATTGTTGATCCTGTTAATACTTTCTCTGATTAGCTTTGTGTTATTTAGGATCATCGTAGTAGATGAAGCTCACATTTATAAAGGAGCTTTTGGATGCCATACTTCTCTTATCCTGAGGAGGCTGAAACGGATTTGTTTGCATGGTACATATTGTTCACTAACATCCCATACCTTGAGAATGATTAACTAGACATTCTCCTGCTTTTCTTTTGTTTGGAAGGTTGAAATGTATGCTTTTTTCTTCTTTAACAGTATACGGATGCGATCCTTTGTTCATATTTTGTACGGCAACATTAGCAAACCCTCGTGAGCACACCATGGTATGCTGTGTGATGCAACATAAGCTCTTTGTCCCTGCAAAAATGCTTTTGTTTTTCAGGCTACTAAGGATTTGCTTTAATTGTTGTAATGTGATTTCATTTTTATTTATTTTTAACAATATTGTCAGAGCATTCCATTTTGCTACCATATATACATTCACACGTACACAGACACGCACATATACATGCACATGCGCGCGCACTCACACATATAGTTTTAAGAGAAGTGTTTTGGAGAGTTTTAGATAAAAAAAGAGTTAGCTTTGCTTACATTCAAGTTATTAAAGACATATTTATATGCTCATTACTTATGTTCAAGTATAAAAATATTTGACTAAGAATTTTTCTTATTATAATTGCTTTACATTAAGGTATAATTTTAAGTTCATATTTCTTTGCTTTAGTTACGACAATTCTGACAGGATATATTCAAGAAAATATGCTTTGGTGTATGCTTTTCGTAGATGATATTCTTCTGGTTAATAAGACTAAGGTTAAAGCGAACCTTGAGTTAATAGAGAAAATCCTTAATGTCTAAAGATTTTTCCTTTGTATGTATAAAGTCGAATATATGAAGTATAAATTTAGTTAAGATAGAAGTGCTTGTATTGGTTAGGTGATAATTGGTGATCAAGTTACCAATAACAGTGAGCGGTTTAGATGTCTTAGATCAGTCATATAAAATGATCCTGAAATAAATAATGATGTTTATTAGATTATTTATTCATATAAAATGATTGTGAAATAGATATCTGTAGGATCGATATGGTTTCTATAGGAAGTGAATAAACACTAATTAAAATTTTAAGATTCAATTTACTTAGGGTTAGTGCAAATTTTAATAGAACAAGAAAATATAAATATGCATCAGCGGAAGCAAATGTAAAATGCAAGAAATAAAAGGAATACATTATGTAATGTAGGCTTGGGTTTACTTAAACTCGAGCCTACATTCCCCTACCTTGATTAAAAAAATCACTGTAACACACTCCTTGGTTTTGGTAGAAATAACTGTAAATTCTTCTCTAGTCACTAAAGGCCTTATCACTTTTAAGTTAGGACACATTCATTCACCTCCTCTAACTTTAATTTGTTGGCCCTCTTTACTAACAAAGTGAAGGAAAAACAAGAAGAAAAAGATTAAGGGGCATTTAGTTCGATGTTATCTTTGATGCTATGTCATGTTATTTAGAGAAAATAATTGTTTGACTTGATGATTTGCGTAGATAGTCTTACAAAAAATTACAAAAATTGTCATTCAAAAAATAACTTCTAGATGTTAGAACATGTACATAACTTGATATAACATCAATATAATATTAAACTAGGTGCCTCCTTAAACAAATGAAATCACTCACTCTTCTTTTTTTGGTTGAATTTTGAAAGCTAGAAAAAGAGTGAATGAAGAGCTTAAGCACTTGAGATCTAATCACGCTATAATGGCCTTAAAACGCTTGATCAAACTTCACTTGAATGCTTTAATTACTTTAGAATAACAGAGGAAGAGGGTGGCTGTTGAGAGCAAGTAGAGTATTCAATCAGCTAATGAGCCAAGAGAATAGCTCAAACAACACCTACTTCTTTATATAATGAAGGCTCTAATGACTAGAAAGTTTGGCTATCACACGCCAAAAAGTTGACCCCAAACTTACCATTGAACCTTCAAATCAGTCCACCGGTTAGATCCAAGATTGACCTTAGGTCTACCTCATTATAAGGGATCGACATTTAGGTTTACTTGAATAAATACCCCTGACAACCAAACTTTTTATCGAAGGTTGCTAGTAGAGGTCGCCAGCGAGGTCGACTACGAATCAATCTCACTATTGAGGTTGACCTCAAGTCGACCTCCCCATAGCTCTAGCCGACTTCCAACTATCCTGAGCTAACTAAGCTTAAGGTCGAGATAACCATAGGAATCCAAATTTGATCTAAGTATCCATATCATCAACATTCAAATAATACACTGAATTAATCACAATTAAATATAATATAGGATTTACACGATATCCTGCCTAGAAATCTACACATAAATACATCAACTCATAATGAAGTGATCATAACATATAAAAAGGCACGAATAACATAATCTGCATAAAGATATAAGATAGCCATAGGAATCCAAATTTGATCTAAGTATCCATATCACCAACATTCAAATAATACACTGAATTAATCACAATTATGAAACAAAATAACCTAAAACTAACTTTGTTTTAAATATACTTTAATAATGTCTTAACATTTTAATAGTATTCTTAAGATTACGTAATTTTAAAAATGTACCATTTACTATAGTATTTGATAGAGTTTTTTTAACTTAAACATATAATTTCTCCCTCTTCCTTACCTTTAGATGGGCCAAATTACAAACAACTAACAATACTACTCGAAAAATATCGAAATAGATACACTACCATAAAAAATCTGAAATGAGAGATAATACATGAGAGTCTAAAAAATGAGTATAAATTGAAGAGAAAAAAGATGACAGAGCAGGTCACTGGTTATCATCACGCTCATCGTCCTGCTGTGGCCTTGGGAGACAATAATGATGCTTTGATGGTGAAAGACTTGAAGTGGAGACCATCCAAACTGCATGGAGTACATGTAGTCTCTCATCTCAATCATAAGCTTCTTGAACTAAGACTATAGCTCTTGGACAACAAATAGGGCATCTGATTGGGTAAATGGAGGGGACACCTCGATCGACTGCCAATTCATTTTTGGCAGAGTTTATCGTCGATGGTCGAGATCTAGCCACACTGCTTCGATCTGAATCGATTGACTATTACGACAGATTTGGAAAGATGGATGCTGCTGATCGCTGACTTGGTGGATTGAAAATCTCCCATTCATTCTGATTGATTGGAGATTCTATTTTGGGATGATTTTATTTCTCGCATTTATTTTGTATTAGTCGTTTCTATTTCTATGATTATTATTTTAGACATATTATCTGGTATTTTCTCATTTGTGTGAGAAATTTATTACATTATGTATTTTATTCTTTATTGAGTCAGTTTGTATGGAGGTCTATATAAATGCCTTCTTGGTATTCTTATTTTTCTAATGTTGAATGACCTTGATTTGTGTTTTCCTTGGGATTAATTGATTCTAGAATAAATCGATATCCCGAATAGGTGGAATAAACGCCTCCCTGGTATTCTTATTTTTCTCGCTGCCAGCGCACGCCCAAACCTCCCGCGCCCCCGCTCCGCCAAGTACGCTCGTGCACCCGAAGCAGGCCGAGACTGCTTAGCCCTAGTTTTGAGAAATTGCAATGAGGTTTTTGGATTATTTGACTTAGGTACGAACTTCAGCAACCTTTAACTTGGTTAAATCGAATACTCTAGATCATTCTGCTCGCTTGTGATTTGCTCGAACTTTTTCCTCCTGTGCGACCTTTTATTATTGAATGTAATTTAATTATTGTTGGTTAAATATTGTGAGATCTCATAATCTTGTAACCCTATTTCTGATTTGTTGAAAATTGAATTGAGCCCTAATCTGAATTGGTAATTTTCAATTACCTTCGATCTAATTTATTTAAAATTTTAAAAGAAATCGATTTTGCGGGTTTAATTAATTTCTCAGTCATTACAAAATTGTTCTCTGCTATTTTAGTATTAGTTTTGTGAATAATTTGCTTTATAAAATTGCTGATCTCTAAACTGCATCATCATTTATCTGTCTCGCATCAAATTTGGTATTAGAGCATTAGGTCAGGTTAGGACATATTCGCATTTGCATGAATTAGATCATATTTATTTTTATTACATGCGCACTTGTTCTGATTCCGAATATTTCATTTTTGACCTTAAACTAACTAGTAATATGGATCCCGAACTTCAAAGAGCATTAACTGAGATTATAACTAGATTAGATCGTATGAACGGTATGATAGACCGACTTGAGGGCCAAAATAATCAAGAAAGTGAAATCGAACAACTTAGGTAAGATTATGGACCTAGGAGAATAGAGCATAACCCTATGGGTTATCAAACACGAGTCACGTTAAGCAAAAAAAAAAAGTTGGCGTAGCGTGAAAGTAGAGGCCCCCTTACTTTGACGGTCGTCTGGACCCAAAGGTTTACTTAGATTGGAAAGCGACATGGACTATTATTATGAATGATACATCGGAAAATCGAAAAGTTGGATTCGCGAAGATGAAGCTCACTATGCAAGCCAAGCGTTACATAAATAATATTTAGCGAATCTTGCAACACGATCGACAAGGACCTATTGGATCGTGGGATGAGCTTAAGGCGAAACTTAGAGAAAAATATGTTTCCGTCTCATATCAGCATCACCTATTAGATCAATGACAGAGATTGACTGAAGGCAATAAGACTGCCGCTGAATACATTACGAAGTTCGATGAATTTCTTATGCGATGTGGTATTCATGAAGATCCAGAAATCACATTTTCTAGATTTCTATCTGGACTTCGAGACGATTTACAACGCGAAATTATTGTGAGACAGATCTCAACCCTTGAGCAAATTTATTAAGTTGCCCAAGATTTAGAAAGGTATCAAAGGCCGATCATACTATGTAAAGTTCCGCCCGACTGTAGCTCCTCCAAAGTTCACGCCCTCGGGGACCAAGCCAGCCAATAGTTCACCAGCCACTAGTCGGCCTCTTGTCACTGACAAGGGCAAGACTGCTATCGGGGAAACCTTTCGTAGTGGTGGTAATCGGTCTATACGTTGTTTCAGGTGTCAGAGAATCGGTGACATGGCATCTGAATGTCCTACAAGGATAATGATCATAGAGCAGGATGATAATTCTCCAGCCTATGAGGATGACCCACTCACTTATGTGGCGAATGAGGCACTTGTTGACGAATTTGAGGATCCCGAATATGAAACTCTAGGATATATCGGATTTACTTATGAGTCTGAGTCTCATATTGATCCAAGAATTGGGGTTGTTAAATGTGCTCTAACCCAGCCCAAAGAGAGTGGTGATTGGTGCAGAACTTCTATCTTTCACACTTATATAAAAATCAATGAACAAGTGTGCAAGATTATCATTAATAGTGGAAGTTGTGTGAATGTAATCGCCACCACAGCTGTGTCCAGGGTTGGTTTAATTCCCGAGAGTCATCCCAATTCATATAAAGTTTCCTGAATTAATGCCTCTTCCTTGGAGGTTACACAACGATGCTTAGTCCCGATTTAATTCAATTCCTATCAGGACAAGGTTTGATATGACGTCCTACCAATGGAAGTTGGTAGCATCATCTTGGGTAGACCTTGGTTGTATGATTTGGATGATACTCTTTGAGGAAGATCCAATTCCTGTGTGTTCACGTATAAAGGTGACAAGATCGTGATAGGTCCTCCTCCTAAGGCCATTAGTAAAAAAGAAATTTCAAGTAAGAAAGAGGCCTCAAAGAAGAAAGACCTTCACTTGATTAGCGCTCGAGAATTCGAGAAGAGAATAGATGATCCTTAATTTGGGCTGTTGTTGTTAAGAAAGTAAAAGAGAGTGATACGGTTGTACCCCCACCTGAAACAATTCCTATTCTTAAGAAATTTGCTAATGTGTTCCAGAAGATTTTCTTGACTGTTTACCCCCGATGCGCGATATTCAACATGTGATTGATCTCGTGCCTACCTGGAACAACGCTTCCAAATCTCCTACATTATCGCTAGAATCCCACTGATTATGCGGAGTTAAAACGGCAAGTAGATGAACTATTTCAGAAGGGGTTCATCTGAGAAAGCCTTGGCCTTTGTGTTGTTCCAGCACTTTTGACTCCGAAGAAAGAGGGATTGTGGAGGATGTACATAGATAGTCGAGCTATCAACAAAATAACAGTCAAGTATTGTTTTCCCATCACTCGCCTGGATGATATGCTTGATATGATGGCTGAAGCCACTATCTTCTCTAAAATCGATCTTAAGTGTGGCCATCATCAAGTTCAAATTCGTCTAGGGGATGAATGGAAGACAGTCTTCAAGACGAAGGATGGCTTGTATGAGTGGTTGGTGATGCCCTTTGGGTTATCTAATGCTCCCGGCACCTTCATGAGGCTGATGACCCAAGTCCTGCGATCATTTATTGGCATTTTTGTCTTAGTCTATTTCGATGACATCTTGATCTATAGTAGGACTAGGGAAGAACATTTTATACACTTATCTTAGATCTGTCAAGCCCTTAGGAAAGATAGCTTGTACGCGAATGTAAAAAAATGCGTATTTATGACTGATTGAGTAATCTTTCTACACTTCATAGTATAGTCTGAGAGTATATCTGCTAATCCTGAAAAGGTAAGTGTCATAGTTAGTTGACCAGTTTCTCAGAGCATTTATGATATACGTTTCATGGACTGGGGACTTTCTATTGTAGATTTATCCATGGATTTAGGATCAAAGTAGCTCCGATTACCGATTGTATTCGAAAGGGGTCATTCAAGTGGACGAAGGCTGCTGCTAAAGCCTTCGAAGAAATAAAGATTGGGATGACAGAAGCTCCAAGAGTTGGCATTAGGATTTGAAGTCTCATGCGACGTTTCAGGAGTTAGCATCGGTGGTGTACTATCTAAAGAAAATCACCCTGTTGCCTTCTTCAATGAGAAGTTGAACGAGGCTAAGCAGAAATGCTTCACTTACGATAAAGCATTCTATGCTGTAGTGCAAGCGTTGAAGTATTGGCGACATTATCTCCTACCCCAATAATTCGTTTTATTCTCTGATCATGAAGCCCTGAGGTACTTGAACTCGCAAAAAAAGTTGAATTCAAGGCACGCAAAGTGGGTCGAATTCCTGCAACAGTACGCCTTTGTACTTAAGCATAAAGTAGGAATCGAGAATAAAGTCGCGGACTCTTTGAGTTGTCGAGTCTCACTTCTATCCACTATAAGCGTCGAAGTTGTGGGATTTGACAAACTCATCTAATCCTACGAGGATTGTCCTGACTTTGGAGTCATCTATGCCGCCGTGAAGGAAGGACAATCTAGGGAGTTCACTGACTTTTTAATTCAGGATGGCTACCTTTTTCGTGGTCACATACTTTGTCTCCCACGAACTTCCATTAGAAATTTCCTTATTTGGGAGTTACATGCAGGTGGATTGGCCGGTTACTTTGGCCAAAATAAGACTATTGAGGCCGTAGAGAACCAATTTTATTGGCCAAGCCTCAAGAGAGATGTCGCACGTATAGTTGGTCAGTGTCGAACTTGTGTTGTAGCGAAACAACAAAAACAGGACACTGGACTTTATACGCCTCTACCCGTACCTGATCGTCCTTGGCAAGATGTTAACATAGATTTTGTTTTAGGATTACTTAAGACTATTGATAAACACGATCCATTTGTGTCGTGGTTGATCGATTTTCTAAGATGACACATTTTCTCTTTTGTTCTAAAACATCAGATGCCTCTAGAATCGCTCGCTTATTTTTCAATGAGGTAGTTAAACTGTATGAGTTGCCAAAGTCAATGGTGTCTGATCGAGACACTAAATTTACCAGTTATTTCTGGAAAACTCTGTGGCATCTCCTCGGTACAAAACTTAAATTTTTCACAGTCTTTTATCCTCAAACAGAAGTAGTTAATAGAAGTTTAGGGAACCTTCTTCGTTGTTTAGTGAGAGAAAATGAAAGAAATTGGGACCTTGTCTTACCTCGTGTTGAGTTTGCATACAATAATTCTATTAAGGTTTGTAGGCATGAATCCATTTAAAATTGTGCATGATTATAAGCCTAGAGTTCCTATAGAGCTCATTCCATTGCCTATGCATGCTAAGATGTCTGAGTCTGTTGAATCATTTGCACATGTTAGGGAATTGCATAAAGAGATCAGCAAAAAAATAAGTGTCGGTAATAACACTTATAAGAAATTAGCAGATTGTCATAAAAAGAATGCAGGAATTTTCAGAAAGAGATTGTGTGATGATTCGGGTTTGACCCAAGCGGTTCCCATCTAGAACTGTTAAGAAATTACAAGCTCGCGGAGCAGGTCCTTTTAGAATTTTAAAGAAAATTTGTTTGAATGTGTATGTTGGGATTTACTATTAGAGTATGATATCAGTTCAACCTTCAATATCTCAGACTTTGTGGCATACAATGTCACAACCTGAGATCCATATAAGTGAATTCCGTGCTATGAACTATCATGTTCAGTCATTTAGCAATGGAAGCATTTAAAACTATTATCATCTTAACGACTAATCAGAGCAGCTAAGTCACCTCTGCATAAAAATAAATTAAATATATAACCACCAATTACAAGATACATTAGACAAACTCACATCTTTGACATACAAAATGATGTTGTTTGTTTGTCATGAGTCTCAAAAATATTTGTATACAAGTTTTAGTCTCGGATCTAAAAGATGTCACACAACTGACGCAAACATCACCTCCTATAAAGTGGTGAAGCTCTCCTATGGCTTCCAAAACAAAAGCAGTAAGTCTCCAATCCCAAGTATGGCTCTCAAACTAAAAATTTTGGTGTAAAGAGATGAGCTTATTACTCAGTAAGAGGACTATTCACAGCAAATGAAATGATATATAAAGATACTTAGTTTATCATGCTGATATTTCATAAAAATTGTTTAAAACACAGTAAGATAATTCATATGCGACAAGCAGATGAAAATGCATATGAAATGCAATATATATATCCCACCGAATATACACAGATAAGAAACAATATATAACCTATTGGCCAGAGGTTTTAGATATCTTCGAACGAGGAACAGATACATATCCTAGTCAAGATTTTGCTCTCATATTCAGATTCCGTCATGGGCCACATGAAATGATTTCTAGCACCAAAAAAGTCTATCCACATGACGAGTTATGGTGCTGATATTTCAAACTTGGGATTAAATCCCATATGTTACTTGACTAGTCTTCATAGCATTCCTGAAATCCAAACAGATAAGCATTTTGCAAATATGCAATAAATATTTCTTTTTCAACTTATAACATTCTTATATTATTCATTTACAAGCAGTTATTATATAGCTCGTGATTTGGGCAGACATCAAAACATATCAAAATATTTTTAAGTCAATAGAATTTTTTTTAAATTAATATCAGAATGTTCATGTTATTTGACACATGAAAACTAAGCAAAGTCGATAAATTTATAGGCATAAGCCATGAAAATTCACTTACAAAAGAGTTCCAATTAAATTCGTTGAATTTCTCTTTTCTTTCTCTTCCTTCTTCTTCTCGTTCTTCTCCTTTTTCTCCTTCTTCTTCTTTCTCTGATTCCAGCAACAGATGCTACTGTTGTTTGCTTTGGCGAAAAACGCGGAGGAGGCGGAGAAGGGCACGGGCGGACAGAGGCTCGGGCGCGAGAAACCGAGAGGGAGAGAGAGGAATTCTTCTCTCTCTCCAAGCTCGGGCGACACGCGGAAAAGGCAGAGGCAAAGACGGTTTTTTGCGGCAAGCTTATCCCATTTAATGGAAAAATTACAAATTAGTCTCCCTGTTTTCATTCTCTTATAAATAAGTCCAAAATCATTTCTTTTAGGTCTAAAATTATTCATTTTTGATTCTTTCTTATTTCAATTAATTCTAAAACCCCTAATTAGGTTATTACATACAAGGAGCCAACAATAATACCCAGTGATTTGTTTAAGTCTTCATTACTCATTGAGAGTGAACCTTTACCTGAGTATCCATCAGCCAAATCCACTTATAAACAGGAGAAAATAAAGCAAATCTTTGATAAGCAAATAATTTTCACAATAAATTGAGAATATCAACGTTATTTGGTTCATTAAAAGGGTTTACTTTCATCTGAGGATTCATGGATTACTAGAAATGAGCTGCAGAGACTTGATCTAGATTTGTTAGAGAGATATCACAGTAAAGAAGACATCTACTTGATATAGTCGAGTATTTCTCACCCGGGAAGAGTTGGTGGAGACACCTTGATCGACCGCTGATTCATTCCTGGCAGAGTTTACCGTCGACGACCAAGCTCTAGCCACACTGCTTCGATCTTGATCGATTGACTATTACGACAGATTTGGAAAAATGGATGCTGCTGATTGCTGACTTGGTGGATTGGAAATCTCCCATTCATTCTGATTGATTGGAGATTCCATTTTGGGATAAATTTATTTCTCGTATTTATTTTATATTAGTCGTTTCTATTTCTGTGATTGTTATTTTAGCCATGTTATCTGGTATTTTCTCGTTTCTGTGAGGAATTTTTTACATTATGTATTTTATTTTTTATTGAATCAGTTTGTAGATCTATATAAACGGTTTTCTTATTTTTCTAATGCTAAATGTACTTGATTTGTGTTTTCCTTGGGATTAATTGATTCTTGAATGAATCGATATCTCGGATAGGGAAGGGCTTGGTGTTGGTCCACTTGCACACCCAAGAGAGGGGTGAATTGGGTGTAGTTAAACTTTTAAAATTTGATTAATATATATGTTACAAAAAAAATTTAAGTACTTTTAAAGCTACTTATTATTGTGAGGCTTTTATTATTTTCAAGTAAGAGCGTTCAAGCAAATCTTTTCAGCATGAGCAATTGAGCAATTTTAAAGTGGCACCTACAAACGAATAAGTAAGAGTAATATGTATATATATAGTATATGTATATGTACACAAAAAAAAAAGATAACAAAAAGTCAGAGAAAGAAAAAAAAAATTACAGAGAAATAAAAGTTAGTGTGCAAAAAGAAAAGAAGAAAAAAAAATACAATAAGTAAATGTTAGTAAAAAAAAAATGCAGAAAGTAAATGTTAGTATTGCAGTATGTAAATGTTAGTAATACAGGAAAATAAATGTTAGTGGTACAAGAAAGTAAATGTTAGTTAGTTAGATGCAGTAAGTAAAATTGCAGAATGTAAATTTGATGATTAACTAACTTAATTATAGTGGGATGGACAAATCAAAGTATTTCTGATCGTCGGACATTTTCTGTTAGGTAAATTAAATTTACCTAATGTACTAACCCGATTCCGTTCCACTGCTATAATTAAGTTATTTGGATCCTTAGTTATGTTAATTAAATTTGGGGGTGAGTAGGCCCAAACTTTAATTAACTAACCTACCAATTTTAGTTATCTCACAGAGTTTGGACAATTTAAATTATTAAATATTTTGAATTAGCTCAATTTATTATGTCCAAAATTTGATTATTGAAATTTTATTTTGAGGCTTTGAAAATAAAATAACTATCAAGTACACCAGCCTCTAAATAAAAAAAAAAAGAAGTGAAAGAAGACACACGATGTATAGTGATTCGGCTATTTTCTTGCCTAATCCACTCCCCTTTGTTCCTCCTTCGGAGTTCCACTATCCCAAGCTTGTTATGGCCAAGCTCAAGCCCTAATACAAGGAGAAAACCTATGCCTTTTCGGTTCAAAGGCACAAACCAATCTTTAGATCCTTTTTTACCGAGGGAAAGGAACAACCTCACCTCTCCTTTTACTTGGGGATAAGTAAGAAAAACCCCTCTCCTCGCAGGGAGACTCAAAGCCAAAAACGAAAATAAAAGACGATGACCCTTATGGGTCGTACAAGAGATTAATTAACTCAATTTAAAATTTAATGAGAGCTCTATGTGCAAAGAAGCCAACTCAACTTTTTGGAGAAAATTTTAGTATTATCTTTCTCAATGTTCTGTGAAATGTAAAGAGAAGAGAAAGAGAAATCAAACTCGATGAAATATTTCATTACGATATAAAATCGAGTAAACAGAAACTTTAAATAATTTTCTAGAAAATAATGCTTAGCAAAAACATCTAAATTTTTTTCTGTATATGCAGTATTACCTAAATAGTCTACTATAAAAATTTTGGAATTATTTAAATTTTGTACTATTTATAAAAATTAAAAAACCGAGACACAAATATAAATTTTCAGAGAAAAATTTGTTCACCAAAAAATTTCAAGAAAAATTTTAGATAAAATAAAAGCTCCCAGAAAGATGTAGTAAAATTTTCAAGTTATTTGGAGCTCAAATCAGTAGTACAAAAATTCGTGAATCTTTAAGAAAAATCGATTCGGAGAGAAAATAGAAACTACCCGATTAAAAACACCTCCGATGATCCAAGAACTCCTAGAATCGACTCCCAATATTGTGAACAGAAACTTTGAGCTTGAGGAGAGAATTTTTTCAGCTTAAAAATGAGAGAGCTTGGAGATTGAGTTGGCCAAAGAGGAGTATTAACTCAAAATTCTCCTTATTTATAGATGAAATGAGGGGTAAATTGGTAATTTGAGTATTACAATTTTTCATAAATTAATTGAGGACAAAACCAGCCACTTAGCATGTTTTATGGCTGATTTTAAGGAGTAAAAGAAGGAAGTGAGAATTTAAAAATGTTAGTGGAATTTAAAATATCGAGTAATTCAAAATATCGAGTTTTATACGAGTTGAAAGCATCCAAAATCGATCACAAAAGTATTTCATGAAATTCAAGTAATATATTTTTGTAAGTAATTATTTAATTTTATTTATAATTTTTTTATTCATTTATTATAAGTAGTATATATGTATATATATATTTTTGAAAATA
>JAEMOT010001804.1:156165-195840 GCA_019297695.1 Apostasia ramifera | reverse complement strand
TATATTATATATATGTATTATAATATAAAATATATTTTAATTCGAGCTAATTTCGAGCTGGATCGAGCCGAGCCCACCGGCTCAAAATCGACTCGAAATTATTACCAAGCCACACTTTTAGCTCGTTAGTCAGCTTATTTAAATAGACTCGGTTTCAATTCTATCTAAAATCAATTTAATTTTCGATCGATTTTCGATATATATTAACACCCTTAACGGTAGACTAACTTTATTCTCATCGTTCAAAAATTATGCTGACGCAATAAATGCTAAAGAGCCAGCCAACTGACAAATACATGACGTATAATAGCTAATTAAGTTTGACATATTTTTCAATATATTTTCTATTAGAATTTTTTTAAAAAAGTTGATAACCAAATTATGATAAAATGATTATAATCCTGTTTATATCAGCCCATAATTATATTTGAAAAATAAATCAAAATGTATAGAACTCAAATCATGGGTTTGGTATTTTTTTTTTAAACTGATGTATCAATGAATAAAATTGAAAAATACATTACGTGTTTTTACTCAAAAATAAAAAATTATTCAAAAATTAAATCAAATTTTAGATTGAATCGATTTCGACTCAATCCAAACAGGCTATGTAACATGCTGTTTTTATGGTCAGAGTTTTTTATCAATTCAATCTTGAGCTGACATAAGATCAAACCGAGATGACTTAAAATAGGATCAATAAAAAAAAATAAAAAAATATTATTTATAAAGGCTTATTGTTATTGTTGTTTTACATATCAAAGTAAATTTAAAAAAATAAAGAATGGATGGAAGAACCAGAGTCATATTATGTGACGACCCTAGCCGTCACACTAAAAATTTTCTAAGTTAGGGGAGAAGGAAGATAAATTCAATAACGGAAGAAAACTAAATAGATCAAAAGCTACTACAAGAGTTCACATATCTATAACTTAGAACAGAATTAAACATCCAACTAAAGTAATTGAAGCAGAACTACTATAGTCTCAACTGAACACATAAGTAAATAGTCACTCTTTAGGAAGTAAAGCAACAAACTAATTTTTCTCTTGACTGGCATTCTTCCTATTCCCGTGATCAAGTGCTCCAGTACCTATCACGTTAGTGACAGAGTCTGTTAGAACAGACTCGTAGGTTGTACACTAACAAAGCCTTTAAATAAAAATATTAAACAATAATAATAATAATAATAATAATAATAATAATAATAATAATAATNGTAACGAGCAGATTTCTTTTTATTAATTTTACTTTTATCTTTTGGGCCCGTGATTTCTCGTACAATGCCTCAGCTGCCTTTTACACATTTGGGGATCGTCATCCCCTGGCCCCGTAGGCTATGGCCCATAATGGCTAAATATGAGGTCCTCAATCAGTTTTGGGAGTTTTCACCCCCTAGCCCAAAATGGCAATGGACGCCGTCGCGCCTATATATATCATATGCTCGAGCTAAGGCAAGTGCGTAATCCCACAGAAATCACATTTAATTTTTAATCCATTATCGCCTTTAAAATCTTGATTATAAATTTAGTCATATAGCGAGCTCATACGCTTGCCTAAATATTATATTATATTTTTGAATGTGACGACAAGTCCATACACTTGCCCTCCCGTAGGTGTCACAAACACAAGTCAACATATTCTTATCGAATGTGACGACAAGTCCGTACACTTATCCTCCCGTAGGTGTCACAAACACAAGTCAATATATTCTCATCGAATGAAACGACAAGTCCGTACACTTGCCCTCCCGTAGGTGTCACAAACACAAGTCAATATATTCACATCGAATGTGACGATAAGTTCGTACACTTGTCCTCCCGTAGGTGTCACAGTCATAAGTCAATATATTCTCATCGAATGTGACGACAAGTCCGTACACTTGCCCTCCCGTAGGTGTCACAATCTCAAGAATAAATCAACTATATGAATATAATTAAATAGCCATATATACATAAATATCAATATAGAAGTCAGGCATTGGATTATCAGGAAATTTTCTAAAAATTATAAATGAGATGCATGGGAACTCCAGTAATAATTTGGATGTTCATACAGCTATACAGTACCTCTAGAAGAAATAGTGCAGCAACAAGGTGAAAATATTGATGAAACCCCAACCATTCCCAAGAAATAAGTACAGAAGAAGGTTTTCAGGCTAAAGAAACAGATGAAGAATTTCTCAAGGAAGAACTAATATACAAGAATATATCAACCAGAGATTATAGTTCATAGAACACTTCTGCCCTACAGGTGAATGAACATAATAAGTCATTAAATAAAAATAGCTGCATGGAAGACAACCCAAAGACGGAAGAGCCAACGTTGAGTTCCATAGTTGAAGTAGGCAAGGAAGTTTTAATTTTTGATGGAACAAAGCATGAAAAGGTTTCACCATTTCCACCTACCATACAACAGCAAATCCTAATCTTGCAATCAGAAGAAATAGACTAATGGAATTTCAAAAATAAATTTCAAATCTTTGTATAAAATATTAATTTCATTCAATATATTTAGTTTGATAATAAATCTGAATTTAATTAAGCCATGTTAGAAAAAAACCTACCTCGAATTCACCATAGTTCTAGGTTTTCTTGAAATTCAAAAAGAAATATCACTCCAAAATCACTAGATCCGATCCAAGGCATAAGAAAACGTGTAGATCGAGAAGAAGATGAAGAAGAATCGTCGATTTTGAGGGAGATCCGGCTTCTTTCTCTCTCTATCGCGTCACTTTCTCTCTCCAACTCGTCACTTTCTCCCTCCTCTCTCTAGGCCGGCAGCGGTTATAGAAGGGGAAGAGTTGAATCGGTGTTTTTGGGGTAAAAACTCTATTTCTTTCCCTAAATAATAATCTGAGGGTATTTCTGTAATTTTTCTTTAGTCTTAATTTAAGGAGGTAGTTATGGATATTTAATGGGTAATTAAATTCATTGGATTTAAATTTTTAATAATCCGATTTAATTAAATTAAATATTAATTTCAGCCATCTTGAATTTTGAATCGCATAACAAATATTTAACATTTCATATATTTAATTTTAAATAATTAATCTCATGAATAAAAATTAATTTCATCATAATAAATTAAATTAATCAAAAATCTAAATCTAAATTTTACCGGAATGTTACATATTAAATTATAGCGATAAAGGAATCAAAAACTGTATGAGCCAAAGTGAAATAGTCAGATAATTATAGGGACCTACAAGCAATTAATCATTATAGCATTAAATTTAAGTAAAATAAATTAGTGATAATTACCTACATGTCATATCATTTCCCTTTATTTATGCATTACCCATCCATTCTTAGTTAATTACGCTATGCATACTCAAAACATTATAAAATCTGACATACACACATTTTCACTTGTTTCTATTATAATGAGCAATTATAATTTTTCAATAACCTAACTATAGTTAGGTTACAAAAAATCTGAACCGTTCATCATATTATTTTAAGGATATTTAAATATATTTTGAGTAAAAATCTTAAAACTTTGATATTTAGATTGTGGTAAGGGAAGGAAAAATCCGTGATGTGAATTGATTTAGGACAGATCAATGCTTTAGTGTGACATCGAGGAAGAAAAAAATATGTACTATTAAGGGTAAAAATATAATTTTAATAATTTACTAATGAAATATTTTTTTAAAATAGATTTTGACTAAATTTTAACTTAAGTCTGTGTATGTAAGATTTTATAATATTTTGAGTGTGTATAGCGTAATTAACTAAGAATGGATGGGTAACGTATAAATAAAATAAAATGGTGTGGCATGCACGTAATTATCCCAATAAATTACTTTAGCCTACCAATTTTAAATGTTGTAAAACATGATGATATCATCTAAAGTCAACTTCGAATTTTTTATAGTATTATAATTTTTAATTTTATCTGTACCGTTAAATTATAATAATAAATTCATCTTAACATTAAATTCCGTTTGCTTTGTTCTAATTTTTATCTCCACTTCATTAATTAATGGATGATATATAAAAAGGGGATATACTATTATTCAAGTTTAAAAGGAAACATTTTTACACTACCTAAAATTTTTAAATTATTTATATATCATTTTGTGATATATATATATTATAATTCTAAAATAAAAAATATATAAACATTATAAGTATTTTCTTGCACAAACTGTTTTACGTACACATAATATATCTATGTATATATATTTACATATTGTTAAAATCTTCTTTAACACCTCTTGCCGAACAGCAGCTTAGCAGTAGCCCCAAGTCGAACAGCTGCTCAACAGCAGCCCCAAGTCGAACAGCAGCTCAACAGCAGCTCCAAGGCGAACAGCTGCTCAACAGCAGCCCCAAGTCGAACAACAGCTCAGCAGCAGCCCCAAGTCGAACAGCTGCTCAATAGCATATCACCAGATCGTACTCTCCATACTACTATGTCAACTCAGTATTTAAGACAGCATGAGAGTCTACTCCCTAATCGTCCTTTGTAAGAATAGGTGTTAGATATGACAAACCGTACCTATTGTATCCCCTCCTCTCCATGCTATAAAAAGGGGGCTCGAGCTCTCTCAGAGGGGTACTCTTTCTCTACCCTCTCTCTCTTTTGTACTCATTTGGTCTCCCATTAGAGACCCCCAAGCTTTGTAAGAGGAGATGGGATTAGTGGATTCAAATCGCCTGGACGGCGTCGTGGTTTTTCCCTCGGACACTCGGGTTTCCACGTAAAAATTGCCGTCTCATTTCTCTCTGTGGTGGTGCATTTTTTGCATCAACAGTGGTGCCCTCACGCAGGATCGATCCCTCACTATGTGAGATTCCCTTCTCTAAAACCCTCACCACGTGAGATCACCTTCTCTAAAACCCCTTCTCAAAGTCCCAGCTCATGGTCAAGCCAGCTCGGCGACGCGCAGTCAAGGGCAATCCCCTTCTCGAGGTCCCAACTCACGATCATGATGCCTCGGCGACTGAGAGTCAAGGGTAACCCCTTCTCTAAAACCCCTTCTCGAAGTCCCGGCTCATGGTCAAGCTAGCTCGGCGACGGGCAGTCAAGGGCAATCCCCTTCTCGAGGTCCCAGCTCACGATCATGACGCCTCGGCGACTGAGAGTCAAGGGTATCCCCTTCTCTAAATCCCCTTCTCGAAGTCCCAGCTTACGACCATAGCAGCTCGGCGACTGAGAGTCAGGGGTGAACTTTCCCTAAAACCCCTTCTCGAAGTCTCAGCTCATGGTCAAGCCAGCTCGGCGACGGGCAGTCAAGGACAATCCCCTTCTCGAGGTTCCAACTCACGATCATGACGCCTCGGCGACTGAGAGTCAAGGGTAACCCCTTTTCTAAAACCCCTTCTCGAAGTCCCGGCTCATGGTCAAGCTAGCTCGGCGACGGGCAGTCAAGGGCAATCCCTTTCTCGAGGTCCCAACTCACGATCATGACGCCTCGGCGACTGAGAGTCAAGGCTTCCACGAAGCAGCTCAATCATGACGAGCTAACGACTCTGCAGGGAGTAATCTCTTCTCTAAAACCCCTCATCGAACAGCTCTCCTCTAACAGCTCTTCTCAGCAGCTTCCACGAAGCAGCTCAACCACGATGAGCTAACGATTGCAGGGAGTAATCTCTTCTCTAAAATCCCTCGTCGAATAGCTCTTCTCTAACAGCTCTTCTCAGCAGCTTCCACGAAGCAGCTCAACCACGATGAGCTAACGACTCTGCAGGGAGTAATCTCTTCTCTAAAACCCCTCATCGAACAACTCTCTTCTAACAGCTCTTCTCAACAGCTTCCACGAAGCAGCTCAACCACGATGAGCTAACGACTGCAGGGAGTAATCTCTTCTCTAAAACCCCTCGTCGAACAGCTCTCCTCTAACAGCTCTTCTCAGCAGCTTCCACGAAGCAGCTCAATCATGACGAGCTAACGACTCTGCAGGGAGTAATCTCTTCTCTAAAACCCCTTATCGAACAGCTCTCCTCTAACAGCTCTTCTTAGCAGCTTCCACGAAGCAGCTCAACCACGATGAGCTAACGACTGCAGGGAGAAATCTCTTCTCTAAAATTTCTCATCGAATAGCTCTCCTCTAACAGCTCTTCTCAGCAACTTCCACGAAGCAGCTCAACCACGATGAGCTAACGACTGCAGGGAGTAATCTCTTCTCTAATACCCCTCGTTGAACAGCTCTCCTCTAACAGCTCTTTTCTGCAGCTCCCACGAAGCAGTTCAAATATGACGAGCTAACGACTATGCATGGAGTAATCTCCATTGAGGTCCACCGAATCAGCATTATCACGCACATCAATGCACGTTATGCTCTGGAGGGGGACATGTTAGAACCTTCTCTAACACCCCTTGCCGAACAGCAACTCAGCAGCAGCCCCAAGTTGAACAGCTGCTCAACAGCAGCCCCAAGTCGAACAGCAGCTCAGCAGCAGCTCCAAGGCGAACAGCTGCTCAACAGCAGCCCCAAGTCGAACAGCAGCTCAGCAGCAGCCCCAAGTCGAACAGCTGCTCAACAGCATATCACCAGATCGTACTCTCCGTACTATTATGTCAACTCAGCATTTAAGACAGCATGGGAGTCTACTCCTTAATCGTTCTTTGTAAGAATAGGTGTCAGATATGACAGACCGTACCTATTGTATCTCCTCCTCTCCATGCTATAAAAAGGGGGCTCGAGCTCTCTCAGAGGGGCACTCTTTCTCTACCCTTTCTCTCTCTCTTATACTCATTTGGTCTCCCATTAGAGACCCCCAAGCTTTGTAAGAGGAGATGAGATTAGTGGATTCAAATCGCCTGGACGACGTCGTGGTTTTTCCCCCGGACACTCGGGTTTCCACGTAAAAATTGTCGTCTCATTTCTCTCTGTGGTGGTGCATTTTTTGCATCAACACATATGGATACATAGATATACATATTTATGCATGTAAAACATAAATTTCAAAATGTGATAAATGCGTTATTTAAATTTTGAATGATATGAATAAATATCATTTTAGAAGTCCTACAAAATGAAATATCTCAATATAAAAGACAAGCAAACAATAAACAACATAGTAGAAATCATGTTAGTCTTCTCACAATATCAAAACTGTATTGCTATGGATTGTTAAACTAACATCAATTGTCAAACTCTGAGATAATTTTTGTTCATCGTAAAGAATAACATGAAGTCACCCTTTGAACATGTTAATAAAAAGGGATAATTACCTACATGCCACATCATTTAGTTTTATTTATGCCTTACCCATCCATTCTTAGTTAATTACGCTATGCACACTCAAAATATTATAAAATCTTACATACACACATTTTAACTTATTTCTATTATAATGAGTAATTATAATTTTTTAATAACCTAACTATAATTAAATTACAAAAAATCTGAGCCGTTCATCATATTATTTTAAGGATATTTAAATATATTTTGAATGAAAATCCTAAAATCTTAATGTTTAGGTGGCGGCAAATAAATGAGACATTCGCGACGTGAATTGATTTTAGGACAAATCAGCGCTTTAGTGTGGTATTGAGGAAGAGAAAAATATGTATCATTAAGAGTAAAAATATAATTTTAATAGTTTACTAACAGAAATTTTTTTCTTTCAAATAGATTTTGATTAAGTTTTAACTCAAGTGTGTGTATGTAAGATTTTATAATATTTTGAGTGTGTATAGCGTAATTAATTAAGAATAGATGGGTAAGACATAAATAAAACTAAATTTGATGGTACGATAATAATCTCCTTGTTGGGATCTACATGAAGTCAACATCTTCTCTTGTCTATGCTGGCAAAAGAGCTTTGAGGTTAACTTGAATCTCATTATTCTCATGGCAAACAGCACTAATGAATTTTTTTTTCTTTAATTGCACACTTTATGATATAATTTTTTTAGTTTTTGAGTACCGTTTGCTATTGACTTCCACACTGACTTCTAAGATTAGCTAGAGAAACATATAGAGCTCAAATTACTCGATAGGACGTTTTATATTGACAAAAAATATAATTTCGAAAACTTTGAATATGACAAAGTTACATCTTATTAATTAGATCATACATGTATTCTAACATCATGCATGTTGTAAAATTAATGAAATATGTTCATTTTTATTTTTAGTTCGATACACAAAAAGTTCTTACGTACTTATGAAAACAAATAACATGATTATCTTCATTTTAGTGTAATATCTAACTTCATAAGGAGATTAACATGTAATACATTCATATATATATATATATATATATATATATATAATAGCTATTGAAGAATGTTTAATGCCTAAACAGCTGTTAAACTTCTGTTTTATAATTAAAATCCTCAAATTAACGTGCTTTTAATAATTCACCCATATGTTATTTGATATTAATTTGTCAACTATATTTTTTATTGTAGTGTGTTACTCAAGTGCCAGAGAACCAGCTAGCTATTGACAGTGATGGCAATACATTTGAAATTCGAAATTTATTTTATCCCAAAAATTATTTAAATTCAATAAAAAAATTTTTATTTAAAATTATTTAAAATAATCTCTGCTCTATATCAAATTCGAGCCACTGTTATCTCCATTTTTTTCTCTAGATCGTCTCCTCACACCATTTTTCCCCACTCGTGCATTCAAACCATTTTAAAGACCATTATATTAATGTGATGATTGGCTTTCAAGAGGAACATTATTTTCATTCGTCGTAATGACATCAATCTTAACAACTGGCCAGTAGAGCTTGCACAAGTCGAGATCGAATGTTAAGTTGGATAGAAGCTTTGAGAAGATTCTTCAATCAATTCTTCATCAGATCGTCCTCATGATGATTGCTATAAATAAACGAGAATAAGATGAAGCAGCGCCTAGCTATGACTGCAGTGCTGGAGGGCATGTACTCTAGTGGATTCACGGATATTAAATTTTAGCACCGAATGGTTTGAAATGGTTCAACCTCCTCACTGAATTGTGCAACCTGTGACAGCCGAATAATAGTTTCCCACTACAAGATATTTGATGGTAAAGAATGGATGTCAGAAAAATACTATTATAAAATTCAATGACATTAGTTGAACCACCTGGTTCTATATATATAATGGCTCTAGATGATGATAGATCCTTGATATTAGAGTATGTATTTTTTTTTATGAAATTAGGGTGCGCATTTAGCCGACTAGAGGATCTTATTGTGTATGGCATTGCTTTTATTATTTATTATTTTATAAGATCAAATACGTAAAAAGAAATATAAATAGTGCTACTAACTAACATTCATATATAGTTATATTATGTGATTTTATTTGAAAAAATAGTATGTCTTTTCTAATAATTTTTGTGATATCTCAAAAAAGATATCTGTTGATTTTTTTTTTAACAAATTTTCTTTAATTCAATAACCTAAGCCACATTTCAATTGGATTAAGTACCACAAAAAAGTTTATTTTAATTAAGTAATAATACTATTCTATGTAGGATCCAAAGTTGTTAATTACAAGCAAGCAACTTTTCAATATGATCATATGGTTCCTCCAATATATTTTAATGATTATTTATATGAACAAATTACTGATAGATTCATATAATTTACTCATAATTACATTTATTTATTTATATGTTTTTGAAATTTTTTATTTAAGTTCATATTTTGAAACTATAAGGACCTCCTATAATGTAAAAATTCGTATATTAAATATGAAGGTATCATCCGCTTTAATTTTCAGGAACTGCATGACTTAAGAACTTCCTAAAAAGTCGCTAATTCTAAAACTACACCACCTTATGCACAATTAACTGCAGAATTTCAATCCTCAACCTTACGATTTTGCTCAAAAAATGCTTCTACTGTTTAAGATTATGTTGCTTACTTATAATTCATGAACTACTATCTCTTTTCGATGTGGGCAATTTATTCACGTGCTCCTCTCATTATAATCACATACTAGGTTTAGAAACTTTTCGAGTGTCAGTTTTTGCATCAGTGATGCTCTTTTTTTAGAATATCACCTAATAATTACTCCATGCCTTCTTCAGACATCATAAATTAGATTCCTATGTACTTATTTTACTTTTAGGTCCCTATTTTAAATTTTGGAACTTAAAAAATAATTTTAAAAAAGTGGATCAAAGCATAATTATGAGTTAACTAAGAGACCAATAAGTAATTTACATAGGGTAAATTATTAAAGTCATAGAAATTAAGAAATTTCAATATATATATATATATATATATATATAATATATATATATATAGGAAATTATATGAAGACAGCGATCTTCTACTTGAAAATAATTTCAAAATTTTAAATTGTAGACTTCTCAAATGACATGTAAATCAAACATGAAACTTGCAATTTACCCCAAAAAATTTTAACATAAATAGGGACTGGTTGGTATGATCTAAGTTCAAATTATTTTAAATTGTTCAAATCAGATAATATTGTTAATGTTGATATCCCTAAATTTAAATAATATATTGTTAGAGTTTTTAAAAGTTAGGTTAATATAATTATTTGTCCATTTGAGTGAATTAAGGTGTTAATTTTATAATTTATATTAGATGTTTAGAAGTATATAGATAAAAGTTTGATATTTCATATATCATTATTTATGTTATGTGTATAATTAACTTTAAAATAACCAGATTTAGATTCTGTTTGGCGCGAGAACCACAATGGTATTAGTTTAAAAAATAATAATTAATATTAATTAATTAATTTTTTAATTATTTTATATAAATTTTAATATAAAAATATTATTTTAATTCAAGTATTTTGATTTAGGATGTAAAATAAAATAAATATTTTTATTAAAAATTATTGAGTATGTGAAATAAAATATTATTTTTTATATTTGAATGTGTAGAATAATTAAAAAATTTATTTATTTATTTATATTATTATTATTATTATTGTTTTTTAAATTATTACTATTTTGACTCTAATTTTAGTCCTCACACCAAATGAAACCTTAAAAATAATTTCATTGCCAAAGGCTGTTTAGTGGTTCTCTTTCTCTCTACTCCTTGTAGCTTTGTCCTATCTTGCTTCCCAACTTTCACATCTTTTAGGGAAGAAAGTGATCTCTTTCATCACAATGCTTGCTCCTTGCTTTAGTTAGGCTTTAGCCTTTAAATTACAAAGAGAAAGCAACCTCTTTCCTTTGCTTTTAAGCCCTCTGAGTGTAATCAAATCAAAATTTATTCTCTCTCTTTAATTTGAAAACAAAAAGCTTGAAATAAAATCTAATATTTCAATTTAATTTAAGATTATATCTCTCTACATATGTATAGTATGTAGACTTTCACAAAATATACAAAATTTTTAATAAATCCATGCGTGCGTTATGAAAAGTGTATGCCGAAAATCTTGAAGCACAAGTCTTAGCTAATAACATTACATATAATGATTATAGTATACGTATATAATTCTTGTTTAATTCATCAAATAAGTTTACGGATAAAGTTAAAATCAATTTGAAAATCAAGTTATGTCGAACTTGAGCTAATGATAGCCTTTCTCTTCCATTTATCTTTTTATTAATTTTGGTACGTTGTATTGTCTTTTTTTTTTTTTTGTAAATTATTGTCATTGGTTTGGTAGCTCTTGATTGAGCTCTTTTAACTACAAGGAGCTCCATTTTAGAAGAGAGATGTGAAGTAGTCAATTTTAAGGTAGATGGAAGTATTTGTTAGGTGGTGGGATTAGCAATGCAATGAGCAAAATATTCTCCCATAGGATTTTCCAAAATTTTTTTTTTGAGATTGCAAAGAAGTATGAAACATGCAATAGGTAGAGTTGATGCATTTAGGAAGCGTTTACTTGGATAAAATAAATATTCTATTTTAACGTTATTTTTTATAGAATAACTATTCTCATATTTATTTTACTGAAGCAGTTATTTCATAGAAATTTTTATTCCATATTTCATAGAAACTAAAACTATTATTTCAAAATTACTCTAATTCACATATTTACACACATATGCATTCATATGTATATGCATATATATGAATATCATTATATATATAACTTATACATATATACTTATATAAGTTACATTTATCTAATTATTTATGTAAAATTAAATTAATAATAATAAATAATATAAATTTTTATTAAATTATATTTATGAATATTTTAGTATTTTTTTCTATTCAGTTTTTATTCTATATTTTATTTCATCCAAGTAAATATAGGAACTATCTCATTTTTCTTAGAATGATATTTTTATTCCCGTCAAATGACAATTTCATTACAATTTTATTTTATTTTATTAAAGCAAATGTAGAATTAATGTTTGTTTGTTTAGCTAGATTAAATTTAACTTGGTTAATTTTAATTGAACACGTGAGATCATACATAAAATTTAATATTAAAAATTAATTATATTTTTAAGATTTCGATAATGTAAGAAAAAAAATGAAAGACCCAACTTTCAAGAAAGTAGGCTAATTTTCCTTTAAGGGCTCGTTTGGTCCGAGCTTTTTTTTAGACAAGAGAAAAAAATATTTTATTTTTTCAGTTTAATGGGAGAGAAATTTATTTTAATATTAGAACGTGTATAAAATGTGAAATACTTTAAATTCTAATATTCATATTTGTATTAGATATGAAATAAAGTTAATTTTTATAGTTGAAATTTATGTTGGGTAAAATTTCTGCCTCGAACCAAATGAGTAAAAGCATAAAAAGATAAGTGTTGATCGATTAGTTAGATAAGATCGATTAAGTATGTTAGATAACAATTGGCACGAGTTGGCGTAAATCTACGAGATGAAAATACAAAAATTGATTGAAAACAAACATCACTAAAAAAATTAAAAAATTGCCAAAACTTGGACGAAACTAATGGCGAAATATTTACATAGAATCTCAATAGTTTCGGCCTTCAAATCTAAAGTGGAATCAAACTTGATGCTCACAAATCAATGAGTTCAGAGGATATAATTTGCAATCAAAACAACAGCATTGATTAATCACAAAATATAACTAAACTCAATACTACACAAATCAATTAAAATCCTACATTAATCAAATCAAGCTCTCAGAGATTAATTACAACTAGCTAGTATTTTTCATAATTGGATGATCACCCTAAAAATTACACCAAATTGGAAAAGCAAATTTCATCGATCATTGCCAGTTTTACAAATAAAATGGAGACAGCTCTCACTTGTCGGAAGCATTGTTGATCTAAGGGAGCGTTTGGTTCGTTGTTATCTTAGTGTTATGTTATAATATCTAGATGTTATAATATCTAGATGTTATAATATCTAGATGTTATCTTTTGACTAATAATTTTATAATCTAATAGAAGATTATTTGTAGATATCATTAAACCAAACAATTGCCTTCTCTTAATAACATAACATAACATCAAGATAACATTGAACCAAACACTCTCTAAGTTGTTTTATCAACTTCATAAAATCACACCTAAGGGCCATAAAATAAAGCTATAACACATGATCCAAAATGAGCACGCAAAGCATAATGCTCTTGTAGAAAGCCATTACTTTGTTAACTATAATAGAAAGATTAGAAGCAACAAGTAATTTATCTAAAAGTGCCAAATGGATATCTTTGTATTAGTGACAAATTGTCATAAGCATAGATATAGCTGGTCATCCACATTATCCACATGAAAAATAGGCAAAATGGAGCAAGAAATAAAAAATAAAAGCAAGAAAGTCATAAATGATATGTCAAATAATATGCAAGAATGAGAACTAGGAATTAATAATGAAATTAAATAGTTCCAACCATCAGAAAATATAATTTATGAAAGAACAATGACAGCTAAAAATTGTACAATAAATAATAAAAAAAGGCTCTTCATATAGTTTTATTTCAATACTGGCGGTACTACACATAGAAAGTTGCCCATACAACAGCACATAGGCTAATAAATAATATACAAACATCATAATAATAATATTACATAAATGACATACTCTCAGAATAACATCTGACTTTAATTCACCAAAAATATCTTACCATTGAGAGTTGTACAGTTTAGGTATATATATATATTATGGTGATTGCAATCAAATTTATATATTGTCATGTAAATTAAAAAGAATTTATTTCTGTATTATTTTGTAGCTTGACTCCCCATTATAAAAGGAGTGTCACGTGATTGAGAAGATAATAAGAGAAAATTTTCTTTTGCTCAACACTACTCTCTCCTTTTACCCTCTCTTCTTTAAACATTATTACACTATACTTTAAAATTTTTTTTACCAATCCTCAAGGTCAGCCCTCATGTTGGCCTTTACTTCATTCCTTAAGTCATCTAGTTTGGCATTCATTTCATTTTTTTGACCCACCAAGAGGACCTTTGTTTCAATTCTTTGTCCCTTCAATTCATGTCTATGCTCCTCAATTAACTTTTATTAATTTTACCTTGAAGGTTTTCATTTTCTTTTTTTTACTCTCAAGCTTCTCATCATTTCCTTTAACAATAAAATTCGTTACTCCTACAAAAATAAATCACAAGATAACTGTCATTTGTATTAATAAAAGTAATAGTTTTAAGTGACGATTATAAAGAAAAATTACAAGCGCAAATCAATCTTTGTAAAAAAAAATAGAAGTAATTGATCACCACAATAGATCAAAGTGTAGAAATGTAAAAATGAAAATAGTGAGACAAAACATCATAAACGACAACTAAATCACCGAGCTGCTACATGCAAATAAACATGAGTTTATGAACAAAAGAGTCATAAATGCTATAAAAAATAAGAGTACATTAATACAAGTACATAAGATGTCAACAACACTAAAAACACCAACAGCACAAATGCACGAGTCAAACCTTTGTCTTTAGAGTAGATAACATCACTCCAAAATATATTAGCATTAAGCCCATTATCACTTTAACCAAACCAAGAGAAGCAGAGAAACACGAGTTAGAAGATCATTTAAAGATCAAGGCATTTGAAAGCCCAGTAAACATAATCTAGAACGTATCTAAATCAGTAAACAATATCAGAACATCATATAAATATATTTCAACAAGGCGCAAAACATGCTGGCACGATTCCAAATAAGGGAAACTAATGGTGGCAAGTAGCCCATTAATCCAACAAATAGAATTCGAATATAGATTTAGCTCACTATTATTCAAGCAAATATTCTATGAATTTTTAAAAGAAAATTATAGTCAAATAAATGACTTATGTTCACATTTGTATGAAAGAAAAATCAAAGTGTAAGAAGAAAAATAGAGAAAACTTTTTTATGTTCTTCTCTTTTAAGGTTTTTATTTTATTTTATTTTGAGATTGAGAGTATTTCTCTTTTATAAGAAAAGAGTTTAACTTTGGATCTTCCTTTATTATGAGATTGGATATATTATAAATCAGGGTTGAGAGTTTGTTCTTCCCGATTGTATGACTATACTTATATTATGACTTCTACTATACCAGATTTTCTTGTTTTCTCTCTCGTGTGGACTTAGGCTGGAAAAATTCTAGGCTGAACTATCTAAATTCGGCATCTCTCTATCATCTGCTTTACTCTTATTATTTTCATTGATCTTATTTTTATTGTATTTTTATCGAATAGACAGGATTATTTCCTAACGCTCACACCAAAAGGCATTTAGTAACATATTGAAATACAGCAGACAAAATCAAAATCTAGCTACGCTAAATTGAAAATCCAGCAAAAAGAATCGAAGAACTTCATCTCAAAATATTGCTTTGGTTCTAAATTTTGCAATGGATCAAGATTACCAAAGAAATCAGACAGGGGCACATTTATAAACAGCAACTAGCAATCAAAAACCCAGCTTTTGTTTGTTGATCATAAAACATCTCAACAGTAGGGAAATACGAATTAGAAGAACAACATTTTCCAGCAACTACTGCGCTCACTGCATCATACTAAACATTGATGTAGCGCATATCCAATCGATAAAATGATTCAAAAGAGAAAAACAGAATCTTGAAGGCCCGTTTGGCACGAGAATCAAAATCAAGATCAAAATAGTACTGTTAGTTTAAAAATAATGATAATAATAAATAAATAAAAATTTTTAATCATTCTACATAAATTTTAATATAAAAAAATATTATTTTATTTTACATACTTGATAATTTTTAATAAAAATATTAATTTTATTTTACATTCTACATCAAAATTCTCTATTCAAATAACAGATACCGACATATTTCAAAACACGAACAAACATCTCAAAATCTAACTTCGCATCAGAAAAAATAATCTTAAAATAGCATTCAGCACTTCAAAAAACGATGTATCAAGACAGCTTTTAAATAATGTCCCAATAACTCAATTGATTTTTTATTCTATTTTATTTTTTTGAAGTAACCAATAACTTGGTTGATAACCAAAATCAAGATCAAAATAGTACTAATTTAAATAATAATAATAATAATAATAAATAAATAAAATTTTATTATATTCTACATAAATTTTAATATAAAAAAATATTATTTTATTTCACATACTAAATTATTTTTAATGAAATAATTTATTTTATTTCACATTCTAAATTAAAATATTTAATTTTTTATATTAAAATTTATATAAAATATAATAAAAATTTATTTATTTTTATTATTTTTTAAAAATTAATACTATTTTGATCGTCCTCGCGCTAAGCAGCGCATAAAATATTCCCGCCTAAGGCTTTTCTTCACATTTTCCCTCTTCTAAGCTCTGCCTGCCCTAATTTATCTGCACCATTTTCACTGCGCAAAGTTCCGACAGGGACGACCCCCACGCTGAGCACGCTCTCCGCACCCTCGACGGCAGCCGATGCTCTCGATTGCCTCTTCTCTCTCCCCTCGATTCCACTATTGCATGAACTTATCATCTCCTCGAATCGGCCCTGCTATCCTCACTCTACTGTTAAACATCTCTCTTCTCTACCGAGCACTTTCAGCAACGAGCTTCGGTTTGCTTCCCTCGCCTCTCTTGCTTTCTCATTTTCTGTGATCTCTCGCTCGACGGAGGAGGAGAGCGAAGAGGAAAGATGGAACGACTTTGCGTAGGAGAGATGATGCACCCAAAGAAACTCGTCACTAAAAAATTGGAGAAGGAAGTTTTCACCAAATCATGGTAAGAGCTCGCCTCATGGTATGATTTCCCTCTGCTTCTATTATCTTATATCATCGAAAGAGCTCGCTTCATTGCTTCCCTCGCCTATTAGGTTGTAGAAGATTTGGCTTGTGAAATTATACAAGAATTTTGGAAAGTAATTATATTCAGCTTTCTTTAATCTATTTTGTTACTTTGTCTTGATTTTGAGATTGAGTTTGTGAATAGTATTTATAATCTTTGAGATCTAACTCGTTCCATTGAGCTAGGGTTTTGTGCTATAAATTCATTTTGCAATCAGTTTTTTTTTTTTTCATGTTCTTTGTTTTGATGAGGATGCTTGCGATATGTAGTTTGCAGTTACAAGGCTTTGGGCTTCACTGTTTAACTTCCTGCCTTATGCATGACAATAAAATTGAGCCCTATATTTTGTATTAGCTTTTAGGCGTTGTATTTACGAACCATGTACGGGAATTTTTTTTTTAACCATTTACTTATCTGCAATCCCAAAGAAGAAGTTCTCAGTAGATGAAACCATAAAGGATCTATCTAATTTAAGTATCATACCAAGAAAGTACTTGATTGTAATGTTACACTTATCCATATATGACAAGTCATTCACAAACACGAGATTAGGATAGCAAAAAAATTTTTGTTAAAATTTTGAATTGTCTTCTAAAATTTTTAAATTTTGTGTGCATACTTTTATGTTAATATTGGACATTTAGGTAACCCATGTTCACTTGTCATTGTTTCTTTCAATATAAATAAATATATGATCTTGTTGGGTGCCCACAACAAAATTAGGCATTTGCGACATATTTGTTTTTTTGAGGCAATCCAAGAAGAGGAGCGGGTTGAAAATAAAAATAGTGAACTAACTCTGGGTTTGTTAGGATGCTGCAAGATCATACCAAGCGGCTGCATGCGTCTTTACATGTCTTTGCAGTCATTCCTCCAAAAGATGATTGCCCATATATTGATTTCTATAACTCTGTGCTAAATCAGTAATGCTTAAATTTTGTATTGTGTGCAAACTATAATTCCCATTATGCTAATTTTTTAGAGTATGAGAAAGAAGTTATAACCACAGATGTTGCTGTAAATTTAGAATTGGTCTCTGTTTTAGCCCGACATTAACTCAAATATGCAACCTTTTGCAGATTAAAGTATAATTTAGGAGCAATGGTAATTGTTAGCCCTCAAGGAGTTCTTGGCTAAGAGATACTCTTACCTAAAATGAAAGAAGGAATGATGCAATAGTTATATCTTGATTAGCTAACTTACGTCATCTTGTTTTCATTAGCAAACTTCCTATTTGGAAATAAGCTAACATTTTATTACATTTAATTTACCAAACGGTATATGGGCCTCTTGAAACACGTTAGTTCAGGCTTGATGAATATTGATTTGTGTTTTTGTGCTTGTGTGCGATCTACCTTAAACAACTTCTTATTTGGTGCTACCAGATCTGTGATGAATGACATTTTTACATCTGCTAGACATGGCAATCATCCTTTACTTGGTCTTTGCCTGACTGGTATGAGAAAGTTCTCCCACTTGATATTATTTATATTTTTCATTAATAAGCTTGCCGGTAACTATTTCGACTTTTCAATAACGTTGTTGCATCATAGCATTCCCAGTAATGAGGAATAACATAGTTGCATTAAATGTAGATCTTTGTGAATCTTTTATTCAACTTCAACTGCTTCCATCTTTTAGTGTTCTATGGAAACAATGAAGTCCTACTGGATCAGTCTGGACTCTCATCATGAAATTTTTCAATGCTTCCATCTACTTTTCAGGATGGTTAGTTAAATTTATCGTATATTTTTTTAGGATTTTTCCCTTGTGACTCACTACTGGAAGATTGTGAGCGTCTAAAACTATATAGTCCTAGGTGTGGCTAAAAAAAGAAATTAATTTCTTATACTTTGTTCTTTTTTATTCTCTAAAAAATTTTAGGAGGTTAAATTTTTTCTTGGATGGCTGGTCTTCACCACTAGACTTCACAACCTGCAATGGCTTTTTAGATGCTCTCATTGGATCTTTAGATTCACTCCAGTAGTGTCGATCAATATTACTCCTTCAACATCGCATTTAAGATGCTTTTTTAATCTTCTTTTGTAAGCAAGCGAAAAGTAGGGCTACAAACTAAGAATGCGTGCTCATCACTATCTCGACGTTGCTATTCTCGCATAATGTCTGACACTCTAGTAGAAGGCCAGCATGCCCAATTCTCCATGGCCACTAGCTTAACATTTCTCTGAATTCAATTCTATCGAGAAATAGTTTTCTTGAAGAAAAGTAAAACCAATAGCTCCATTGTTTTGTAGGTTTTCTCATCAATGAGTGCTTGTTTCAAGGCTTTCCTCGTTCAAGAATCTCCTGCCTTCATTCATGAGATTGCTCCATCAAAGACCCCATATCCTATAATTAATTCCTTAATTGAGGATTTTCTTCATCAAGAAGCTTTCTTGTGTTAGCCAATCTTGTTGAGGAATACCATTCTGTAGCAATGATTTTTTATTTATGACAGATAATCTTCTCGAAAACTCATTTCCTTGAAACTAAACAGACACTTTTTTTTAATAATCTAAACAGATACTTTTTGAGATCTATTTTTGTAGACTAATCTTCTCGGCTTTTCGCCTTTCTCCTCATAATAAGGGTTCATATTCAAGGCTTGCCCCTATTTGGTTCATGCACAAGTTGAGTAAAATTATTTTTTTAAAAAAATAAAGTAGTTTATACAATCTTCAATACATCAACTAATTTTATTTAATATTTTCATAATTAATTAATTTTATTTTTCATTATATATATCTCACAAAAAATTTATATTTTTTTATAAAAAAATTAAAAAAAATGGTTATGTCTAACTTGAACACGAGCCAAACAGGACTTAAATTTTGAAATGTTTGAAAACTCAAATGATTAGTTAATTATAAAATATTTAATTTTTATCAACTCAATCAGAATTAAAAAAAAAATACAATTATATGAAGAAAAAAGCGTTATTATGTAATAATTAAGTAGCATGTGAATTTCATCAAACGAATAAATGAGGTACACAAGTTGTACTTTGCCTGCTAGTGCACATCGCCATCGCCTTGTAATTCAGTCCTCGTCAATGTCGTTATTCGGGGAATCAATGGCAAAGCCTCCAATTTTTTCTTTTTTCTTTTGCAATTTCAACCCTCTATTTCTCTTAAGTTTTGAGTTGAACTCAATTTGAAATCAAATTTTTACATCTCAAGCCAAATTTTATAAAACAATTATCAAATTCCACTGCTTAATTCCATCCAGAACTTAAAAACATCAACAATAAAAAAAAAACCATCCGGATTTTTATAATTTTACAATTAATGATCATTTGGGCGCGCTTATATGCATTATTTTTTATAAAAGAAAAGATGATTAAAATATTCCTAACACTTTTGTTCCTTTTGCAGTTGCGTGCACTGCGACAGCATGCATGTGGCGGCCAATGCCATTCACCTCTCTCTCTCTCGTGCAACATACGGGCTGGTGGTGACGACGGTGAGCTTGGTCAGTAGAAGCGGGCCGGCGAGGGTGATAAGTTGAAGGCTGAATGGGCTGGTAAGGAGGGAGTGAGAGAGTCTTATGGTAACAATAAATTTATTTATTTATAAAAAAGAAAAAGTTATAATAACTTAGCAAAAATTCATCCAACTAAACTGAAAAGAAACTTTTTTTGGGTCGTGCGAGAGGATTAAAAATTTTCTTTTGAAATATTAAAATTAAAACATGAAAAGAAATATAAATTTCTAATGGCATTTTTAATTTTATTTCTAATGAGAAATTATAGATTTTTTTTTAATAGTACTATAGACTACTTCTTATTAATGAAATAATGTTGAAAAGATGATCCTTCGTTTACACTAGAATTAATTCAATCTTTTTTTTTTTGCCTAATTTTCTATTTTTAATCAAAATAAAAAATTTAATGAAATTGGGTCAAACTTTTTTTTTGAATGTTATCATTCTAAATTTCAAATCTGAAGAAATTTGTTTAGTTTTCCACAAAATTTTCTGACCCCAAAGAAAATTAAACTACGAAGTTATTGAATTAACATAACAGTACCCTATTATATTATTTAAAAAAAAAAAAGTCAAAAGGTAAATAACATTTAAATACTTAAAATTATGAGTCATATCATATAAGTTTATGATTTTAAAATTTTTTATTTATATTTCAAAGTTTTTTAAATATTTCATATTGGTCGTTAATTTATGTGTCTAAAAATTAATAGGATGGCTTAAATTTATCGTATCATCTCTCCTCTTTTTCTCTCTCTCTCTCAATCCTTTCGATCGCCTTACCTAATTATTGCTTCATGAAGAGGTACAAAATCACCTAAAAGTATTACCTCGCTAGAGCACTTCTCTCCTACAGGTCCTCATATCCATGCATGAAGACAAGGTATTTAAATAATTTTATTAATTCAAGATCATTTAATATGAAGAGAAACAAAGGGAGAGATATACGGAGGGAGAGGAAGAGGCAAAATTGGATCCGGGCAATCGTACATGCTTTTGGGTAAAGGACTACAAAGGAAAAGGGTATCCCGTCTATGATGATCGAGTTCAACATTAAATAGGGCATAAAGAATCCAATTAACACCATACAAACGAACTTGCATATGTAGGTTAATCGTTCTTCAATGGCAATAATAGAGCTAACTCTTCAAAGCAAAATTGGATCGAGTGGTGATTGATGTAGTTCAGCACACCATTAGCATATATAGGTGTCATGCAACATTCTTGGAGAGTCATAGCTATTCGAACTGAACTGTAGGAGAGTCATAGCTATAAGAAATAGAGGCAAGCATTTAGTTGGTTTGGTCAATTTAGTTTAAAAGATTGCATTCGATTTTGAAATTTAAGAAATTAAATCAACTAAAAAAGACTATAAATCGAAGATTGATTAAATCAATCAAATAAAATTTAGTCCGTTCAGTTTGTTTCGATTAAAATCATAATTCTCTTATTTAATTAGTTTTTTAAAAAACTTAAAAATCTTAAAACAATATAATATAGTGTTACAAGGCTTCACAACTATAAAAGATTAAGAACATCACAAAAAAAAAATTTCATAACTTTAAAAGAAAATTAATGAATATTTCATGTAATTTTAACAATATTTCACATAATGGTATATGACATTTTAGTTAATTTAGTTGGTTCGATTTTCAAATATAAAAAATTAAATTCAGACCATTTAACTAAAAAAATTCAATTACCAACCATTAACTAAACCAAATATATATCTGTTACCCGATCACAAAGAATATAAGAAAAATTAACTCTTAAGAAAAACCCTAAATGAATAATTTAAGCCAATCTCAGGGGCTAATAAAAATTTTTTACAAGGCTCCGGAATTAAAAATTTCACAACCGTGAACTACATAATATTAATCTTAAATCTCAAAAATCCTAAATGTAATATATCGAATATAAATAAATTAAGAAAATTTACATCTATCACCTTCAAAGATGAATAGTTTTCAAACGGCATCTCCAAAGTCCATTATTTTCAAGCAGTATTTCTCATTTTGGGATGAATTTACAGACATTATTTCGATTTTGAATTAAATAAAAGTATTGTATGAAAATAATAATTTTTTGAAATTGACGGATGTAAATTCCCCAATAAATTAATGGGTTCATTCATTCATGGGTCATATGACTCATATTTTCATATATTTCGATAAATTTAAAGTTTTTTTTTAAATTTTAAAATAATGCAGAATGAAAGGCAATTTAATTACAGTAACTTCCACGTGCAACGAAAAAATACATACATGAAAGACAAATTCACACGCAAAAATCACTTTCAAGGGAAGAAACTCTCACGCAGGCAAATTATAATTCACAGCAGTCAACCACGTACGCATGCATATATCCTGTGCATGAAAAATTAGTCGTCTATCTATATATTTTTCTTCTAGATAAACAATGCATAAATTCCACGTACATACTGTACATATATATATATATATATAATAAAATAATAAATAATGAGAAATAAAGAAATAAAACACATAAATTTATGCAAAAAATATCGAGAAAAAAATTATTTTTTAAAATTCATAAGTGGGTTGGATATTACTTTACTATATTAATAAATTGAAAGTATTTTCTGTTTGTTTTTTAAATCATATTTGATTTATTAATTCTGATTCAAATCAAACTCAAGTTTGAAAAAAATTTGAACAAATCTGAATCAAAATATATATAACTCAATTATTCATAAATTAGATGCGGAACAAATCCGAATCACGCATATATCATGTATATGTAAATATTTGTTATGATGAATTATTTATGTAGAAGTAGTTTTGATAATTGTTATTTTATGCATTCTATCGTAGATGATGTGAAATGTTGCAAGTACTTTTTTTATATTGTAGAATAATATTTTTTAATTAAGATACTTAATATATATATTCTACTAAATATTATACTAGATAGAAAATTACATCTTACCACACTATAATTAGCATGGAAATGGTAGTGTTAAATTGATAGATTTTTAACTGATTTGATGATGTATATGTACATATATTAATTAATTTTTTTTCAAAAGAAATATTCAAAATGTTAATAATTATGCGCAAAGTACCAAACTATAAGCTAATTTTTAGCTAATTAAATACCCAGAGAGCAAAATCCTATGATCATGAGAATTAAAGCCCTGTTTGGCGTGAGAATT
The DNA here is from genome assembly GCA_019297695.1 of Apostasia ramifera. Lineage (NCBI taxonomy): Eukaryota > Viridiplantae > Streptophyta > Magnoliopsida > Asparagales > Orchidaceae > Apostasia > Apostasia ramifera. The sequence continues at coordinate 172,071 of JAEMOT010001804.1, read as the reverse complement.
AAAATGAGGATGAGAATAGTACTAGTTTAAATAATAATTATTATTATTATTATTCTACACAAATTTTAATATAAATAAATATTATTTTATTTCACATTCTCAATAATTTTTAATAAAAATATTAATTTTATTTCACATCTTAAATCAAAATATTCGATTCAAATATTTTGGTCTAAGATGTGAAATAGAATTGATATTTTTATTAAAATTTATTGAGTATGTGAAATAAAATAATATTTTAATTTTCATATTAGAGTTTGTGTAGAATGATTTAAAAAATTATTTATTATTATTATTATTATTATTATTTAAATTAGTATTATTTTGATCTTAATTTTGATTTTTGCGCTAAACAAGGTCTAAAGAACCAAATTATATATATTTTAATTATCCAAAACTAAATCCATGAAAATCTATGAGGAAGCCTTTGCATATAGCCGAAGTCAAACGTCCCCCGTACTATAACATGAAAGCCTCTGACAAATTTGATAGGGTAAATTACACCAGGGTTTTTAAATTTAAGGCTAATTAATAACGAGTAAATTTATATTTTCAAAATTATAACTAGATTATTAAGTTTTAATAATTATCAAATATATTTTTTTATTTTTTTATTATGAAAAATATTATACAATTATCATTATCCCCCTCAGCTCCCTCTTACACTCTGCTCTCTCCCTGGCGCTGCTGTATTGACCTCTTGCTCGCAGGCAGTGCGCATAGCTCTCGTGAGAGTCGGGCAAAGCCATGCTAGGGTTGTGCTCGTGGTCGACGGAGCCCCTCGCGCAGCAGGCGCAATGCTGACCCCCCTGCCGCGTGAGGCCGCGCCACGTCGATGTCGCTTGACTCGTGGCCATGTCGCAAGTAAGGATATATATATATATATATATATATATATATATATGTATGTATGTATGTATGTATATCTGACAAGAATACATAGCATGAGAAAAAAAAAAAGTCAAATATGTCAACAAAATTTTTGAAGATATAACAAACACGAAAGCAGAGATGAAAAATCAAAATAAAAAACTCTGAATATTCAATTCAAATTTTAAGACTAACTAGAATTGCGCCCCTTCTAGTATCATCTTTTTGCCTATATAAGAAGAATCACTTCCAGCTCCCGTTCTCTCCATCACATTAATTCTCATGCTCTTCTTCTTCCTCCAGAACCTCATCGATCAACCCTTGCCATGGCTTCTAATTACCTGATCTCTCTGGCCATATTCAATGGCTTCCTCTTCGTCTTCCTGATCTTGATCTCCAGTACTACCGCTGCCACCGCCAACCAAACCCTTTCCTGCAGCCAAACCCCTTACCCCGAGCTCTGCTCCTCCATGACCGCTACTTCTTCCAACTCCGGCAATGCCCAGCAGAGCCTCCGCGAGCTGTCCCTCCGAGCCACCTTGGCTCGCGCCCAACTCGTCCACCAGCTCGCCTCCACTGCGGACCTCGCCGGACTCGACCCGCCGGCGCTCGCCGCCTGGGCCGACTGCTTGGAGCTCTGCCAGGACACCATAGTCAAGCTCAACCGCTCCCTCTCGCCGGAGTGCTCCCACGAAGACTCCCAAACCTGGCTCAGCGCCGCCATCGCCAACCAGCACACCTGCCGGAACGGCTTCCTCGAGCTGAACTCCTCAGCCCACTTCCCATCCTCCCCATTCTACTCCCACAACATCACCAGCGCCATCAGCAACCTCCTCGCCATCAACAAAGCCGCCGCCGCCGCTGACACCAGGGGTGGCGGTGGCCGCAGCCGCAAGCTGCTCTCCGGCGAGTTTCCGGCGTGGGTTTCAGCCGCTGATCGGAGACTTCTTCAGTCCGGGAGCGTGAAGGCCGATGTCGTGGTGGCAAAGGACGGTTCGGGGAACTACAAGACCATCGCCGAGGCCGTCGCTGCCGCGAAGCAGAGGAGCGGGAGCTCGAGGTTTGTGATTCATGTGAAGGCCGGCGTTTACAATGAGTACGTAGAAATCACGGTGAAAAATTTGATGATCGTCGGCGACGGGATGGGATCCACTATCGTCACCGGCAGCAAGAATATCGTTGATGGCTCCACTACGTTTCAATCTGCTACGTTTGGTGAGTCAATATAATTAATCCTCAATACTGTTAATTTGACTAAAAAATTAAAAAATTAATAGAAATTTTAAATTAATTTTGTATCGAATTTAAATTAATTTTTAACAAGCTGTTTTATAATTTAAAAATTTTATCAACCTAATTTTAATTCTGTATAAGATTTAATTGAGCCAGCTCAAAATTAAATCAATTAAAAAATAAAAAAATTATTTATAAGAGTTTTTTAAGTGTATATCATTTTAAAAAGTATTATTTACCTACACACCTCTCCATTTTTATGATTAATATTTAAAATTCAAATAATTATAATTTTTTGTTATTTAAGTGGTAAGCATATGAATGAAAAACTAAAAAAAGGTATATAAATAAATTAAAAATTCTCTTTGGTAGGTAAGTAAATATAACTTTTAAAAGTGATATACATGAACTTTATTTATAATTATTTATAAATATACTTAATTTGATTCAGTATATTAATTTTTTAATAGATAGTTATATTAGAATTTTTTTCATTACCTTCGTTAAAATTATGTTGATTGTAAATTTACTTTTTATTTTTATTTTTAATTATTAAATCGAAATGTACAATATAATTTAATTTACTTGAATAATCAAACAAATTTATACTTAAGATTTTGACTGAAAAATAAAAAAAATTAATCAAAAATTGGATCAATTTTGACTCAAGTCAAACTTAAATCGATAATAAATGACTCAGCTCTAGATAAATAAATATTTTTTATTTTTTTAAATTAAATGTAATCACCCATACAGCTGTCGTCGGCGACGGGTTCATCGGCCGCGACATCACCTTTGAGAACACGGCGGGGCCGCAGAAGCAGCAGGCGGTGGCGCTCCGGTCAGGCTCCGACCTCTCCGTCTTCTACCGCTGCGAGTTCAAAGGCTTTCAGGACACCCTCTACGTCTACTCTCAGCGGCAATTCTACAGGAACTGCGACGTCTACGGCACCGTCGACTTCATCTTCGGCGATGCGGCCGTCGTCCTCCAAAACTGCAACATTTACTGCCGGAAACCCAGCTCCGGCCAGAAGAACACCGTCACGGCCCAGGGCAGGAGCGACCCCAACGAGAACACCGGCATCTCCGTCCACAACTCCGTCGTCGCCGCCGCCGGTGACCTCGCCGGCGTCAAGAGCTACCTCGGCCGACCGTGGAAGCAGTATTCGAGGACGGTGTTCATGAAGACGAGCATTGGGAGCTTGATCGATCCGGCGGGGTGGCTCGAGTGGAGCGGCGACTTCGCCCTCAGCACTCTTTATTATGGCGAGTATATGAACTCCGGCGCTGGAGCGGCCACCTCCGGAAGGGTGAAGTGGCCCGGGTACCACATCATAACTAGTGCATCAGAGGCTGAGAAGTTCACCGTCGGCAGCTTTTTATCCGGAGACTCCTGGATTCCGGCCACCGGCGTGCCGTACACCTCAGGGCTATGAGCTTAATTTTTACTAATTTTTGTGTTTTATTGATTATTTTTTAAAGGATAATCGCATACATGCGCTAAAATTTAATTATTTTATATATTTTATATTTAAATTTTTAATATTATATATTATTTATTAAGATTATATAACAATTATAATTTTTATTGTATACATGTCTCAATTACATGAGATGTAATAATAAAGATTATAATTTTTATATGATTTTAGTTATTAATATTTAATATTAAAAATTTGAGTGTCAAATATATAAAATAGTTAAATTTTAGTAGTATAAATGTAATTATCGTTAATTATTTCTATATTGTTGAAGTCATTATTAATTATGAAATGATCCAAATAATTGTTTGTAACAACTTGTAAGCTATTTTTTGTAATAATTTTTCATGTGAAATTAACACTTTGGTCCATACATGCTTATTACATAAAACAAATCTCTCATTTTAATTATAAAGTAAATTATTCTTGAGTCTCATATGGTGCTATAAAATAATTCAGAAATTTTAAAAATTTTAAACAGGTCCTTAAAATTGATAGAATATTTTAGATTAGTTTATGAATTTTAAAATTTTTCATGTAAGCTCCTGAACTTGATAGGATATTTTAAATTGGTCCTTCAATTTTGTCTCCATGAGAAGAGAGGTAAGGGACCAGTTTCAAATTGATTTATCAATTTTAAGGACTACGCTCTGTATCAATTGATCTTAAGAACTTATGTAAGAAATTTTAAAATTCATAAATCAAATTCTATCAAACTTTGAGATCAATGAGTAATTTACTCATAATTATTTATTGTATATGTCCAATAAAAAAATATTTCTGGCATCAATATTTTTTTGATAGAATTTCTGGCATCAATATTATGAACAATAATATATGTCCGTATTAGCTGAAAATTTTCAACGGCTTATCGTGTAAATAGTTTGTAATCGTAAGGGCGTTTCTGTCATTCCGTACGAATTTAACGGCCATGTACGGTCCACGAACTGCCATGAATCTGCGGCCCTCTTTCGCCGGCTATATAATCGCTGCCGGAGAAGCAATTCTCGCCATTTTGTTCTTCTTCAAGCTAGAGCGAGAGCCGAGAGCCGAGAGCGAGAGAGCGACAGAGGGAACGGGGGATTAGGGAAGGAAGAGAAAGGTGTGGAGGTCGAGAGGGAGCCAGAGAGAAATGGCGGCGATGGTGGCATCGGAGGCGATCAGCGATCCGGCGGCGGCAGTCGGGCCACAAAAGCGGAACAGGATTCAGGTCTCCAGCAACAAGAGGCCGATTTACTTCTACGTCAATCTCGCCAAGGTACCGCCTCTCCACTTTTTACATAATTCCCTGTCGTCGAATTGCCGATTTCTTTCTCCTGAACAGATCTGCTGTATTCTGCGTTCTAAGATTCCAGCATTATTTGACTTCTTGTATTCGGATTCATCATTCCCTCTGTTCTTGATTACGTGCGTGCTTTTGTTTGATCCCGATTTCTTGCATTCTTGATTCGATCTTGATCTTCTGATCTGCAGCGGTACATGCAGCAGCACAACGAGGTCGAGCTCTCCGCCCTCGGCATGGGTAAATACTCTCCGTCCAATGCTATATTTTCTCATGTTAAAGTGAGAATTAATCCTTGACGTGAATCGATCAGGTTTACAATTCTTGTCCATTTTTCGAGCTATTTGCTTCTTATGTTCCAAGATTATAATCATGTGTTCTGTTTCTGTTATTCTATACTCGTATGAACTCTATTGATGCCAACCATGTGTTAGATCATTGACTGCTAGCGCTACTTAATCTCTCTTCGTTTTGCAGCCATTGGCACTGTCGTTACCGTTGCCGAGATCCTCAAGAACAACGGCCTTGCCACTGAGAAGAGTAACTCACCATACTTCATCTCCTTATTTTTCAGAGCTAATCCTTTGAGATCACAATTATCATGAATTAAATTGTTTTCAAGCAGAAATCATGACTTCCACTGTTGGAACTAAGGATGAGGCCAAGGGCCGTCTTGTCCGTAAAGCCAAGGTATACCCTATATCTATTAAGAGTTCTTGTCTTTCATATTTGTTCAACTTCTTCAAGCTTACATTAAAGATAATTAGATGCAATGCATAAATGAGAGCAGTGAATGCGATGAGCGAAAGTTTGACATTGTTAAAAAATCACATACTTTTCTTTGATATTACATTAAAATATTTCAGAAAAAAACAAGCTTTTTAACGTGTTATTATTAAGTCGGTGGTGTTTCTCATAGATTGAGATCTTGATGTGCAAGGCGGAGAACTTCAGTGACCTAATGATCACGGCAAAGGCCGAGAGCATTGCCAGCAACGATGCTGAAAGCAAGCAGGGAGAGGAGGTCAGGGATTGACCTCAGGCATGTTTGTTAGACGTCAGTTCTTCTGACATGGCATTAGCAACCCATGGGAGATTGTTGTTTCCTTAGTCCTTCAGTTGCTTTCCAGTTCTTTGATCTTAAGAGATCTTGATTTTTCTTCTTCTTCTTCTGTTTTGAGAGGTTACTGCTTGCCTGCTCAAAGAATACATCATCTCGATTCAGGTAAGAGAGTATCATCTGCTGGGGAATGATTGCCCTCAAGCTTTTGTAATGCATGCAGAAGGTGCTGGTGTTCCTCTCCTTTTAAATCAAGTGCCCAATTCTTTTTTTTCCTGATTGTACTGCTGTTAGCGTTTACTCTATCAAAAGGATCGCAATATGATTTTATTATTTTTGTTAAAATACAATATTTAAAAAAAAAAAAAGCTATTTTTTCAAATGTTAAGCAGAAGATAATATAGGATCATAAAAATGTTTGTGGTTATCTGATAGTGTGAGATCATAAAAAAATAAATTCTAAAAGTAAAAACAATTTATAAAATTAATGAATAGAAATAAGCATAAAATCGAAGTAGCAACATGAAGCAAAAACTAGCAATTATTAAAACACAGAAAATGATAAAATTTCCTTCTCACCAAATGCCAATTTTGTAATGGCAATTGTTCAAAAGGTTATAAATTGGTGAATACATACACGGTATGAAGGGAATATACCATTCTAGTATTTTCTTTAGTTGCCAAATTATACTGCCAATCTGGCAGAACAGCATGAATCTCACACCAAGAGATACTTCTAAACTTTGGTCAATTATATGGTGGAAAAGGTATCAGCAGATCATCATGCTCATCTGACAGCATTCTTCAAGCACAGAGAACCAATAAATGATGAAGTTTATGAACCAACAAGACCTTTCTGGCGTGCATAAACAATTATCGCTACAAATAACAAAGCAGATGCTAGGCCTGCGTAAATCACCACCTGTTGGAACAAAATATATATTTTTTAAAGGAAGATTCCTTTTTTTTTTTTATATAATAAAGAGAAAGTAAAATTAGTTGAAAGAAATAATTTTCCTTGTTATTGTGCAACAGATCGATACTAACCAATTTGAAAATGTATCCATGGTTATTGTTCCATGAGTACGGTATATTCATGCCAAAAATTCCAGCGACTAAAGAATAGAGGGAAAGGGAAACTGTTCCAGAGCTCAAAAAAAGCTCCAACTGTGACATTAAATAACTAATTGTTAACACAATGTTAGAAATGACATTCAAGATTAGGAAGGTTGATGTACAAAAAGTACTAGAAAACTCGTCAGAACATAGGAGGAAAATCAAAACGAACCTACAGATAAAAAAAAATATCAATCTCCTAAATAGCTAAAAACTCAAATATTAGAAAGATTATTTTGTTTCCATTTTCTTCATATTCTCCATCAGAAGGTTTATGATCAACTGGCATTTTAATCTTTCATCTTTCTAAAATGTTGACTGATCCTGATCAGGCATCACCTGCCAAGCAAGTACTAGGCATGCCATTTTCTAGTGTTTGAAGCAGGGTTTAAAGGATGCGCAATATTTACTACAAATAAGCTCTAGGGGAGAAAATTAAGAGATCACCTGAATCAACTGGTTTCGATGATTATCAAGCTGCAGTATAAAAAGATCATGGGAGGGTTAGAGCGGTTAACCCTTAGTTTCAAAAATATTTAAAGGAGTGTTAAACAACTTACTTGGATGTTTATGTAATCTTCTGTGTCATCAATGTACTCACGGAGCTGCATTTTTTTTCAGACAAAATGAATTCAGTAGAGAAGTAGAAGAGGATTACGCTAATAACTACAGGCAAGATGCATAATTATGGTCTAATAGTATAGTGGGACAAAATACAGATGACAGATGAAATTTTGGCATTAGTAATTTAATGGGCAAATTATCCTCAAATGAGAATAATTATTTTCAAATATAAACAGTCATAACCAAGTAAATTTAAAACTTGTAAAATAAACCAATCTAAAATTCAAATGAAACTAGATCATAGGATTTATGAATTTAGATTAAAGAACTCAACTGAATTGAAATAAATTACGTTTAGAAAATCAGTAAATCAATAGGATCCTCTCCAAATTAAATTCCAACAATAAATTCACAATAAAATGAAGATTACTCAGTTGAGCCCAAATCGAACAATCAGTGGACAGATAATTCAGTTTGAATCTCTCTCTCTCTCTCTCTCCACACATAACCCCCACCCCCTCCCCCTCCATCTCTCTTGCTCTCTGTTTCTCTAAGAGCCCTAAGTCAAGCAACCTCAAACAGATAAAGCATTCCCAAACAAAATTTCAAGCAATTACAAATTGGCTTGACAAGATGAAGTGCCATTGTGAACATCAGTTTGTGAATCAATATTTGTAACTTAATAAAACTTGCTGATTGTGCTTAGTTGTAAGTACCATAATTTGGACAGAAATGAAATGAGGGAAACAAGAAGCTTCATAGCACTAAGTCAGTCAACCTCAAACAGATCTTAAGCATTCCCAAACAAAATTTCAAACAATTGCAGATTGGCTTGGCTTAGTTTGTTACAAACTGTGACTTGTCCTTGAAAAACAAAAGCAGCTGCTGTTAGGGTCCGAGTGCTAATATTTTTCTATACAAAAATGCTAATTAATGTTATTTGGAGTCATTAGTTATTGTGAAAGAAATTATTATAAATTGAAGGTATTACATACTACCATCAACGTGGGCATAAAAAATTAAAAATAGATCAAGAACAAATAATAAACGCAACTTACTGTGGTTAATTTATTTAGTGTTCCATCAATCTGCATAAAGTAAGCCTGCATGTATAAAATAAACCAGTTAGTATAGTTTAGAAGCAAGCATATATCTTTAACCTTATACTGCTATCATTGCTAGAAAAAACTGGAACGGGCATCTTTTGAAGTATTGTACATGACCTCAAGTAGCATCTCCAGCTCCTCAACATCGTTTTCATTTCCATGAATAGTCGCTGCACTTGCCCTGCTTGCCTTAGATATCTTTGACCCTATTGTTGGTGAAGCTGGAATCCAGTTGGTTGCAGCAGAACCACTTGCAGGAGATAATGTTCCAGCCAATTTTCTTGACAAATAAAGATCTGCCATGTCATCATCATCATCTAATAATTGCTCCAGTTCATCCCTTACCTGAAGAATAAAAGTTACAAATTGAAATAACTCCTTTTAGGAAAAAATGCAAAAGCAAATGTCTAGTAAATCAATAAATGAGAAGGACTAGATGGAAAAATCTTGCAATCTCTTTTTCTATTTGTTATGTAGTGACGTGAGAATCTGGGCCATACACATGACAAGGGGTGAAGAGTAAGGCCAAACAGAAGGTCCCCACGAAGAAAGCAATGCAAATTGGTCATCTCGAAGAGCTTATCCCGAACAAATCTAATGTGTAATCTGGGAAAACACCTTCTACAGGATTGTACCGCCTTCACAAATTTGTCGCCAAAATCACACGCATCTCTAGGAGGTATTTGCCAAAATGTACAAACTCTACGGCCCTGCTAAAAAGACAAATGCTGTACTTGGTACAAAACAATTGAATCAAAGGATAATAATAACCTCCTACTATAAATTCTCGAAAAAAAAATCTTATTGAGCGTTGTTTTTTTAACTCATTTATTATCTACCTAACTCGGTCTCTCTTCTCTAGCAAAGGTTCTTCAACAAGGTTTCTTTAAGACGGGTGAACACAATCCTTGTACTCTGTACTTTTTCACATAACAAATCATTTCCAATGTCGCCACCTGCTAGTGCTAGAGTTTCTATCTTCACGGTTTCCGCGTAAAATATTGGTGTCATATATTGCTCTCTATTTTTGTCTACAGTTTGATTTGTTGGTGAGTTTTTCGCATCAACATTATCTAACCTAAAAAAAGCTATTAGAAACAAGAATTCAAAATTATGCTACATTCGCTCTACCAATGCATGCCTTTAACAAAGCAGGTTTACTCTAACTATCCAAAGCCATACTTAACATGCAATCCAGGATCGCAGATACCACCAATAAAAAGAAGTAGAAAATTTTCATTCAATATTTCTGAGTTCAATTTACATTTTTACAAGAAAAATTGGTCTTGACATGGATGAGCATAAAAGATAATTAGTGCTCTAGTTTCCTCCTTATAAGGCAGCCTGAAATATCAAGGCTTTGAAAGGGTTTATCTTTTCTCTTCCCATCCTCTGCTAATAATGAATCTTATTGAAGCTACGTGATCTGGAGAATAATAAAAACTATAGTACACAGACAAATCATCCAGTCAAGAATATTTAAACATAAAATAAATAGTAAATTTTCAACATCCATAGGTCAAAGACTCAAAATAATTAGATAGTGATAAGGTAAGACAAGTGCAAGGCATCATCCCCAAGCAGAGCAACACAGCTAAAATGTCACATACAGCACTAAGACCAGGAACAGAGGGACATGCACGCAAGGAAGCAACCTTAAAAAGACACTCCAACATATGTAAAGCCAGAACTGGAAGGTGATTGCACTTGTTTTGCCATTTATGAACAATTTTCAGCTTCAAATCAGCATTAAACAAGATAAGACACATGATGTAATATCTGGCTTTATACATGCATCATGTCACTTGAGATTTTTTTTAATATATTTTTTATATTGTCACCTCTAGGGATGTAAAAATAGCTTGAAACTTGAAACTTGTTTGAATTTGAGCTCAATTCGAATCATTTCGAGTCAAGTTTGAGCTGGGGTGATGCTCGATATAAACTCAAACTTACTCGACATAAATAGTTATATATATAGATAATTATATATTTATAAATTTATAGATATTTATATATATTTATATTGTATTTATTTTTTCAAAGAATAAATATACTCATTTCAAGCTAGCTCAAAATCTATTTCAAGTTATCTTGAGATCAAATGATTTTGAGTTGAGCTAACTCACTTTGAAATAATTTCGATTTCAAGTTCAGATTGAACTAAGCTATACTTGAAAATTTCGAGTTCAAAATGATAGCAACTTGTTGGAACTCAACTCATTTAGAGTCCCACTCACCTTAGATTATACACAGGAAATGTGTCAATATTGACATAAAGAAAATACCTTTTGAACCCGAGCAGTCAATCTAGTCATTGCACTCTTCAACTTCCGCACTCGTTCCAAGTTTCGACTACTAATCTGCATTCATAATTACAACTAGATAATCAGTTTACTAGGAGAAAAAAACTTTGAATTGTTTGCATAATTAGTATTAACATCCCTGCTTAAAATAAATAAAACTACAATGAAAAATAACTAGATAACTGGAATAAAGATTAGAAAGCAACTTAGTTTAAGGAAAAAAATTGAGCACAAGTATAATAAAGAGTAGAGAATGTACATTACTAATGATTTTGCTGGGTAATTTAATAGGGATAACAATCATCTATGTAACTCATATATGACACAACATAACAATTGTGATAGGATTAACAAGCATCTACGCAATTCACATATGACAAAACATAATAATTGTGATACCATTAAAAAAGCTGCAAATATAAAACTTGTGAGTTATTCTTCCGTAACACCATATCGTCGTACAAATGAGCAAGGCTATTACGGTAAAAGTTCTTCATGTTACAATAATGTTGAATGCTATCATATTGCTTCAACTAATCACTAATCAGCTACTCAGTTTTAGAAATTTTCTTTCCAATCTTTTCTTAAGTGATACATAGTTCTTTCTAAATATAAATGAAGACATAAGAAACCAACGTATCACTTGAATTGCAAAATAAACTCAATCCATGACCGATTAATAGCTAATGATGGTTGCAACATAGAACATAAAAAGAGAAGTAATGAGGCATTATAAGTAATTCTTCTCATACCTTTGAAGTAAGGTCATCCAAGGCTGGGTAGGCAGCTGTTTCCAATTCTGTCGTTCGAGCATCAAGAAAGCTGCAAATTGCCTCTAGAGCAACTTCTAGGGCCCGAAACTCAAAAGGAGACTCTACATTTGAGTTATGTTTATGTTTAGCACTATATCATAAATGCAAATTAAATGCATAACGCATTTTTATCTTGGAAAACATACATGTATGCACTATTGAAAGGTTACAGTGTGCTACAAGTTTCTTAAAGTTTTGTACGTGTATGTGTGCATGGATACTCTTGGACTTACATGTAGTATGTGAATTTTTTTTAATGTGCATTTGTGTTTCTATGGTAAACAGACAATCAAGGAAAATTATAGGAATTGTTTGCTTGGATTCCCAACACATCTTAAAATCATCCGAAAATTATCCTAAAATCATCCCACTAATTTTTTAAATTTGTTTCACATACTACACAAATGTCTATATTAAAAATTAATTTCATTTCACACCTTACACACATTTCAATAAAAAATTTAACGTTATTTTATATCCAATATAACTTACAATATTAAAATAATTTTATTTCAAATCATAGCTTTATAATATATATTTCTTCTCTCTCTATCCCCAAAACATACTCCTACCAAACAACCCCTGATATATGGAATGATGGCAACATTTGTGCAAGGTGTAACATGTGATCATGGAGGACAAGCATATAAGCATAGAGGCCTTTTCATCAATCTATAAGCATGCAAAATGATATAAAAAAATAGTTAATGATCCACAAGCAACATACATATAAAAATGACAAGTTATCATATTTGTATGAACTCTTGCAATAAAGCATATATAAACAGTGAGATGATCAGTTAACCATATTAAATGATAAACTTTTATAGCTGAGAACAATAGCTAGAGATCACTTGCATTTAATTTGAACTTAGAAATCAGAGAGTAGCATGAATGTTTAGAGTTCTACCCCTATTTGCTCATCAGCTTTTGGGAAATATAGCATGATGAATCTGCAGTGTGAATACTAGGAAGATGCAATACCATTCTTCCATCAATCGTATTTCTTTATCCTAACATTACGTTTTTATGAATTAAATTCCATTACTCTCAAACAATGACAAGGACACAGGGTTTGTTTATATGTTTGATATTTTACTGTTGCAATCATCCAAGAATAAAAGTAGAAAACATGTCTTCCATGCATCCAAGCATGACATACATCATAAAATTTGACTTGACTTCTCACCTAATTAAGGGGTAAGGGCCAAAGTTATTGCAGAATGCAGAGGTAATTACAATATCTCTAGAATGCAGAATATCTCACAGAAGTGGCTTTCAACCAAGACTGACAAAATGGCATGAAAAAATTTTCATCTGGAAGTTCCAATTTTAAAGAAATGGCCCTGGCTATCTTGAGGAAGTAAAGCATAGCAGGTTTAATACCAAATTCAGATGACGGGCAGCTATGTTATATAGACGGACAGCTATCTCTGGATCAATTCCTTTCTTATTATTTGGTTGTTCTTTGTGATTCCATTAGGTTGATAGGATTACCATGTTAAACATGACCTTCTCTTTTAAAGCATTCTACTGATGTGATGTTTCTCGAAATGTCCATCCAAGAAATAATCCAAACTACGTTCTTACAGGCAGGTATACCTTGAGCCATCTAATGCAATAACGCTTTAATGTGAAGCTTGTAGAAGAATTTGGACAACCAACCAATTATTGTCTTATTGCACATTTGAGAATAGGTAAAAGTGGACTTCGAGTCTTTTGACAACTCTAACAAAAGTAGAGTGCATGCACCAATTAAATTTGATTAAGCACAGCTTACCAGCTTCGTCGGGAATTTCCAGATCCTGTTGCCCACTCAAGTTTTCCTTTCCTTCACCATGAACTTGCGGGACAACAGGTGGTAACCGCCTGCGAAGCTCCTCAACAATTGGAATAACGTTATCATCTAACGGATCCCTAAGCAATACCTGCTCCAAATAAGTCGATTTATTTTGATGAATCGAAGCAAAAACCGCAAAAAGTAAGAAGAAAGCAATTAATTTCCATTCCCGCAGAATCATGACTTTCTGTGCCTGCACAACATAAACAAAAAACATGGGAAAGAACAACAAAAAGTATACCTCTTCTGCAGTTATAATCGCCTTGATGTGCTGTTCGTACAACAACACGATCAAAACCATCATCAACACAAAGTTCAATAAGCAAAAAAAAAAGTCATTAGAGGATCAAGCACCTCGAGATTGAGAACAATCGCCCTTTCCCGGCCCAATATGGTCGAAGGATAGGAGAGAAGGGGGTCGAGGATCCGGAGATCCCGCGCGTGGATCTGCACCCGGTGCATTATCGCGTACTTGTCAACGTCGAGGATCGTCCCCTCACCGGTAGAATCCAGCAATATCCAGCTCCTCGCTGCCGCCGCTTTCTTCTTCAAACCCTCCACTGCCGGCGCCCCGGTCGCCGTCACTTCCCTCGCCATCACCCCTCCCCCACCTCCCGCCATCATCTCACATCTACGTCCCCACCGCCGGAGGAATTACATCGCCGCCGGCTGTCGCCGGAGCTCTAATTCTCTCCCTACGGAGCCGAAATTGGCCGAGGATTGGTCCCCGTTTCCAGTCGCCGCTCCTCCCTTATTAACCTGATACTAACAAATCTAATGTAGAATAATAATAATATTATTATTCTCTCCGTATTTCCCGCAGCCCCCACCCCAGATCGGGACGATTCTTTTAACGTATTTTCCTCATTAAAATTTAAATCCGTTTTATTTTTATTAAAAATGATTAGGGATTAGTTCGTCAGTTGCGCAAGAAAAATACCACTTGTGATCAACTCCATTGGTGTAATAAACTAGATTCTTCACGAATCTCGGAGAAATCTAGCGATCTCAGAGCGTCGTACCCGATTTCTTAGGTGGCCCAGCTGCACGTAGTCGAACGTTGCCGGTGGACTTGGGGCTGCGGGATCTGATGACCCGTATACTAAAATAAAATATTATTGTATTAAAAATAAAAATAATTATCAACATACCACACAATTTAATTTTATTTATATCTTATTTATTTATTTTTAATTAATTATATTATGCACATTCAAAATATTATAAAATCTTATATATACATATTTTAATTTATTTTTATTATAATGAGTAATCATAATTTTTCAATAACCTAATTATAATTAAATTACAAAAAATCTGAGTCGTTCATCATATTATTTTAAAGATATTTAAATATATTTTGAATAAAAATCTTAAAACTTTAATGTTTAAGTGGCGGCAAAGGAAGAAGACATCCGCAACGTGAATTGATTTTAGAACAAATTAGTGCTTTAGTATAGTATTAAGGAAGAGAAAAATATATTACATTAAAAGTAAAAATATAATTTTAATAATTTACTAATAGAATATTTTTTTTTTCAAATAGATTTTGATTAAGTCTTAACTTGTATCTAAGATTTTATAATATTTTGAGTGTGCATAGTGTAATTAATTAAGAATAAATAGATAAGACATAAATAAAACTAAATTATGTGACATGTAAGTAATTATTCCTTAAAAATATTATTAGAAGTTTTCTGTTGACCAAGTCAAACTTTGTTAGCATTTTCCTCGTTTGGTTGAAGTGATAGCTTCGAAAATATTTTATTTTTTCTTAAAATAATTATTTTAATATAATATAAAATAAAATTAATTTTTAAAATTAATATTTATATCATATTTGAAATAAAGTTGAAGTATATTATTCATAGATTCATATAATTTACTTATAATTATATTTCGATTCATATTTTTTAACATTTTTCATACAAGTTTTAATATTTTTTAAAATATTTTAGGTTCCTAAAATTTAAAATAAGTCCATTATCAGTAAAAGATTTTAAAAAATATAAAGTAAAGTGTTATTATAAGTGTCTAGACTTATCAATAATTTGTTCTTAATTTATTTATAAAATAAAATAAATATAATTTTAAAAATTTGAAAAGAATTTAGAAGGATTTTAACCAAATGCGGTCTTTCAACCACATATTTTATTCTCAAAATGGTAAATTGTATTTTCCTCCTATGTGGTTCAGGAGTACATTTTATCTAAAACTAAGCTTGAGTTATATGCAT
>JAEMOT010001804.1:138559-156000 GCA_019297695.1 Apostasia ramifera | reverse complement strand
ATATATATATATATATGTATATATGTATATGTATACGTTAGCTAGAACATTTTATATTTTATTATTTTGTGAGCGAGTAGATATTTAGTGATGAAATCATATATTTTCTATCTTGCTTAACTTGTATATGGACCAGGAATAACAACGGGGTGGGTTTGGGTCGGATTTATAAAAATTCATATCCACCCTGCTATATATTATTCATTACTCATACTCGGCTCTAGCCGTTTCACAAACCCGTACCCGCCTCGTCCCTTTTCCTTACTAATATTAACAACAACAACAACAACCAAGTCTTAATCCCACTAGGTGGGGTCGGTTATATGAATCCTTTGTTTCTATTGCGCCCTATCAGTTACCAAATTCTTATCTAAGTTTAAGTAACTAAGATCACTCCTTATAGTTTCTTGTCATGTCTTCTTTGGTCTCCCTCTTCCTTTTTGTACATGAGCAAAATCCAATAACTCAATTTTTCTAACTGAAGCTTCAATCGGGCTACGATTTAGATGTCCAAACCATCGAAGCCGACTTTCTCTAAGTTTATCCTCAATTGGTGGAACACTAACTTTCTTTTGGATATACTCATTTCTCATTCTATCCTTTCGTGTATATCCACATGTGACGACCCTAGCCATCACACTAAATATTTATCTAAATTAGGGGAGAAGAAAGATTAAATCAACAGCGGAAGAAAACTAAATAGATCAAAAGCTACTACAATAGTTCACAATACTATAACTTGAAATAGAATTAAACATTCAACTAAAGCAAATGAAACAGAACTACTATAGTCTCAATCGAACACATAAGCAGATAAGTCACTCTCTAAAGAAATAAAATAATAAACTAATTGTTCTCTTGACTGGCATTCTCCCCATTCCCATGATTAAGTGCTCCAGTACCTGCCACGTTAGTAACAGAGTCCGTTAGAACAGACTCGTAAGTTATACACTAACAAAGCCTTTAAATAAAAATATTAAACAGCAATAATAATAATAATAATAATAATAACAATATGGTGACATAATATAATAAGAATAACAAACAATTAGACATATATAATATAGATTTTAATTAAGCATGCATGTATGATAAAAAAATGGAATAACACAGCATGAATAATAATTATGAAACAAACATAATATAATTTGCATAGCAAGTACAACATCAGCATATAAACAGAATCGATAAAATAAAATAAGTAACGGATAAATTTCTTTTTATTAATTTCACTTTTATCTTTTGGGCCCGTGATTTCTCGTACTACGCCTCAGCTGCCTTTTACATCTTTGGGGATCGTCATCCCCCATGAATAGCCCTCCGTAGGCATATTCAATGGACGCCGTCGCGCCAAATATCATGTGAGGACCTCTAGTGGATACGTATCCACAGTAGACACGTATCTGCTTTGGGGATCGTCACCCCCCATGACAGTCGGAAACTGCCAATGGACGCCGTCGCGCCAAATATCATGTCATATGCTCGAGCTAAGGCAGGTGCGTAATCCCATAGAAATCTCATTTAATTTTAATCCATTGTCGCATTAAAAATCTTGTATTTTAATTTATTAAATTGGCAAGTCCATACACTTGCTCAAATATTAATTTGTCTCGTCAAGTATGATGACCAATTTGTACACTTATTTACCCACGCAAGCCCGTACACTTGCCCTTCTAGTGGGTATCATATTCAAGAAAATAAATATATGTTTGCAGTTAAATAATCCTAGGTACTCGAATTAAATTTTAAATAAAGTTTGTAGTATTCATAAAAATCACAATTCAATCAATCCTCAAATTATAAGTAATTGTGACCTTTACATTAAGTTGATTATAAAGAGAAATTTAAGGAACGATCGACTCTTTTTGTGGTCCAATTTAGATTTAGGGCGATATCTACACTATATGCAAAGCATTCCAAGTTATCGATAAACTGTTCAGAAATTAAAATATAAAATAATATTTCAATTAAATTTTTGATAATCATACAATTAATAATTTACTGTCTTCGTGTCTCTTTTTTTTTTCATAGAAAGCATATAACAGAAATTATAAAAGAAAAATGAATGAACAGTAGTCATGTATATTAATTTCTATTCTAAACAGATTCATATAATTCATGTTGATGAAGATTTTTATATGTTGAATATTATTGGATGAATTATTATGTGCTGGAATTTTAAGGTATAATATGCATGCGTGTTAAATCTCTTTTGAAATTCGATAATTTATTAATCTTATTTGCAATAGTTTCCTCAATTTGTTTGGATCAAATTTTAATCATCAAAGTAATTTCGTGACACGTATGTGAATATGCAAAATAATTATATTTAATATAATTTGAAAAACTTAGTTTTAATCTCCTATTCATTTGCATTTAGTATTTTATATAAAAATAAAAATCTAGGCATTAATTTAATATTGGTAGCGTTAGGTTCGCTTTAAATTGATCCAAGCGCTGCATCATACTCTAAAGCAGTAACTTACTGTAGAACCTTAAAAATATAACTTTTCAACTTATTACTACTATTCTTTTAGAAAATAATTATGAGATCAATTTCAACCTCTATATCGAAAAGAGAAGATAACAACTGTTATTTGTAGCAACTCCTAGGAGCCAACACGATAGACAAGAAAAAACTTGTGTTAGATTCCACGAGTAATTGAGGGAATACTCAAATAAGATATTGCATTGAGATATCTCGAAGTATCTTGTGAAACTCGGATGGAAGGCGATGAATTAAATGTTGGAGAAAACTAAGCAGGAATCGAGTCAAAAGATTAACACCTGAGAAGTAACCCAAATAGATACTAGATAAGAGGTTTGAGTATTCCCTCAACTGGAAAATGCTTTGGTTGTTTTGCTACATAGCAACTCTAAATCACGTGGCAATATTTTTTATCGAGTTTATTTGGTTGATTTGAACTGCATAAAAAAGTAAAATCTTGATTAAGAAACATTTATATTTGTCACCTTCAAAAAAATACTTTTTTTATAAGAGACATTCTTTAAGTCAAATATTTACATGTATCATCTTTTAAATTCAATATTTACAGATAACATCTTCTACTCTATTATATTTTGAATATAAATTTAAAATTCAATATTTACAGATAACATCTTCTACTCTATTATATTTTGAATATAAATTTAACAGCAGCATCTCTACTTTAATTTTTTTTTTAGAGTACTATTTATAAATATTTAATTTAAGGGATGCTTCTCACAAAAAAAAATATTTTTGGAAATAACAAATATAAATTTCCGTAAAACCAAATAAAGCATAATTTCAGACTTTTTACATAGCATTGTTATTTAATTTCCCATCTTCAGCTTCCAATATCATCGATCATATCTTTTTTTGCGGCTCCTAGTAATCATCGACTTATCTACATCATTGTACATACGCGGCCCTGATACAAAATTTCTAGTAAAAGGCTTGTACAAAACTGAATCATTTCAAAAGTTTTTTACAATTATAAATATAAGAAAGAACCTAATGACAGAGGTTCAATTTGTTAAATTAAATGTAATAAATAATTTTATTTTATATATAAATATTATCTTTAAATTATTTAATCACCCTCATTATTAATGCTGCAAAGTTAATGATAATAATATTCAAGAATTTAACAAAATCACTAGAAAATTAAATCGATAATTACAGAATTTTTATAGTAGCTTATAATATGCAAATATTTGAAAATTTTAAAAAGTGAAATTAATAAATTCTAAGATACTTATTTATAGAGTACTGATTATTTTTAATAGCATCTTTTTATTTTTTAAAATTAATAGATGCAATCGTTGATTTTAAAGGACGTTTGGTCTAATGTTATGTTATGTTATGTTATTTGGAGAAAAATAATTATTTGATATTAATTAAAATATGATATTTAAATATCATGTCATCTAGATTATATTATATAATACTAAAATAATCATGAATCAAATGCCTCCTTAATTCAAAAGACATGACTCTTTATTTAATTTTAGTACAAATATGTAATTTAAAAAATTAAAATCAAAATTACAAAAATAAGAATTTATTATTTAAATTTTTAGTTCCAAATTTCAAGTTGCATAGTACTAAGTGCCAAGTCTTTGATTTATTAATATTTAATATTAATTTCAATTTCCCTAATTTCAATTTCCCTCCATACTCTCTATTTTCACTCTATCATTCAAATTTAAACTTTAGACGATGAATAACTTTTATAAATAAGAAAATAAATATTCAAATTTTCAACGTGAAATTTTAATATACACATTATATTATTTATACTAAGAAGCCCATTTGCCTACAAATCTCTTGTTTTCTATTTATAATTATTTATATATGCAACCTTACTAGCTTCCAAGAGCTCTTAATTATTTCATTATAATCCCTCTATTTACTAGCGCATTTAAATTACTTTCATGATTTCATCAGACAGCACGGTTTTTTCCACTGAATCCTCTAATTTTCATATAAAATAAATGCATAATATTTTTTTTCTCTATGTTCTTTTGTCGGTTTCCAACCTTTTATCTTATCCCTTTGTCTGATTTCGATTGATAAAAATATTCCAAAATATTTTTATTTGGCACTTTGCACTGCCTCATTTATTTAGAAGTTTAAAATTAATCTGATTTAATTTTAATCAGGTATATCACATCACACATAAAATATAATATTAAAAATTAAATTTATTTCACATCCTACACATATTACTAAAATAATAACTAACTTATATCACATTCCTCACATATTCCAACATAATAACTAATTTTATATCACATCTCTCACATATTCTAATATAATAATTAACTTTATTTCACATCATTCATATCTTTTAATAAAAAAATATCTCTATCCAAGTTTAATTTTAACCTTACAAACAAACAGACCCTTAATAATAAAAAAATCATATTTTATATTTTCAAAATCTTTAATTTTGACAAGTTGTATTTTATGAGTTGTCAATTTTATGGGTGTAAAATATAATTTTGGGTAGATTACACTTGGGTTCTTGCTTCTAAGGCATATTATTATATATACAGATTCATATTTTTAAATTATAACATTTGCATTCCTGAATTTTAATGTAATTAACAAATAAGTCTCTTTTTTTATATTTTTTAATTTTCTAATCTACTCTTCCGCCATCTCTCTCTCTCTCCTATGCTCTCTCTGGCGGGGACACCACCGCCGGTGGAGGGGGCTGCTTGCGGTTGTCCCAGACCCCCGCTCTACCCATGATGAGAACCCTGCTAGAGGGAGCGCGGGAGAGGCGAGAGAGAGAGAGAGAAAGAGGGGGGGCTGCGGTCCCACACCTCCGCGCTGCCAACGACGGCATTCCCGCCAGAAATAATGCTGGAGAGATAAGAGAGCGAGAAAGAGGGGGGGGGGTTTGCCCTAGCCCCCACTTCGTTGCTTGCAACTCTCTCTGTCTCCGATAGCGGTTTTGCCGGATAAAGCTTAGGAGAGAGAGAGGAGAGGGTAGAATAGAAAATTTAAAAAAAAAATAATAATAATAAAATTTAAAAAGATCTATTTAATGATTACATTTAAAAAGTTAAGGACTCAAATTTTACATGTTTAAAAAACATAAATTTGTATGATAATATGCCTTAAACTTATTGTTGACATGTGGCTCCAGCGCTCCTTCATCTTGAACATCATGCATTAACCTTTGAAGCTGTTTGTAGCCTCCAAATCTTGTGGGTGAGGTTTGGGACATCTAACCTCTAATCTCGTGGGTAAGGTTTGGGATCTCTAACCTCTAACCTCGTGGGTGAGGTTTGGGACCTCTAACCTCTAATCTCGTTGGTGAGGTTTGGGATCTCTAACCTCTAACCTCGTGGGTGACGTTTGGGACCTCTAACCTCTAACCTCTAACCTCTAACCTCCTTGCATAACCCTTGTTCAAACAGTTCTCCCAACCACATCAGGCATGATATTTCTCAGCCATACCTATCACTATCAGCATGCTCTGGCTGCACTGTTTCCAAAGCAACATGCTTCCTCCAGTCATGCAAATCAAGGGTCCGCATGCCCCAGCTGACGCGGATCCCCAGAAATAGTACCAAGATCCAAAGGTCAAGCTCTCTTTACTGACTCTGGTCCCTCTAGTGGCCGACAAGCGGCGCGAACCCAGAGCTTGTCCACCTCCTTTCCTCCGAAAAACTAGGATAAAACTGCATCATCTGCTGCCTACTAATACCAAGGAGCAGGCTTCAAAAAAAAGGATGGAAAAAGAGAGGAGAAGACAGCCCAAAAAGGAGGAGAAGACAGCCCAAAAAGGAGGAGAACACGCCCCAGCAAGAGCAGAATCTCTCCTCCATCACCTCTTGTAAAACAGGAGCTTGGGAATAAGAAAAGCTCTCTATTTCTCCTTCTTTCTCTCTCTTTCTCTTGTAAGTTTTTGTATTAGCCTTCATGGCTACCTTCATCCATTAGTGAAACTTCTTTGCTGATCGACCGGTGGACGTAGCGAATTTCCTCTCTGAACCACCTTAAATCTCTGTGTGTTTCTCTGAATGCTCTGAACTGGTTCCCTCCTTGAGCTTTCATTAACAGGCTCACCCCTTTTTGCGCGCCGCCGTCTCCCGGAACTCTCTTTCTCTTTGGTGTTTCCTGGGATCCCCACATCCTACGTCAACACTTATAAACTTATCTTACAATTTTTATTTTTAAAAGTATTAATTCTAAAAGTAATGATTTTAATGATGCAAAACTACTATTCACCCAATTTTTAATACTAGTGGAGTAGTGATCATGCAGGTCCGTTGCAGGTGCCATATCAAAAAATAAATTTATATTAAATTCTTATAAGATGCATGATTTATCATATTAATTATAAATAATAACTCAAATTTGTGAATATACAAACAAACAAAAGCCAATATTTTGAAAACAATTATAACTTGACGTGCCATTATCAAGAGTAAATAGTTAAAGTAATTTACTCAATTTAATATTTACAACATTGGTTATAATTTAGAGTTACAGTGAAAAATAATTATTGTTGATGCAAAAAATGGGTCACAACAGAGAGAAATGAGACAACAATTTTTACGTAAAAGTCCGAGTGTTCGGGGAAAAAATCACGACGCCGTCCAGGCGATTTGAATCCACTAATCGAATCTCTTCTCTTACAAAGTTTGAGTACAAGAGAGGGATAGAGAAGGAGAGAGGGGCAGCTTAGCCAGAGAGAAAAAGCCTGTCTATGAGCATCCTCATTCTCCTTATTTATAGCCTGAAAAGGAGGGTCATGATAGGTCCAATATCACATTTGACACATATTCCTGCAAAAGACGATTAGGAAGTGGGCTTCAATACTGTCTTAAATGCTGAGTTGACGCAGTAGTACATAGAGTATGATCTTGTGATATCTCTGTCGAGGGATGCTGTTGAGCTGTTATTTGACAATGGGCGTTAGAGAAGGTTCTAATAATTATATATTGAGATAATTAGATAAAATAAGAAAATCCATAAATAAAAACATACTAATGGAAAATAATAGTTTCATTGCTTGCTGATTCTCTTATTAAAATAGATGCAAGGCTTAGAAACAAATAGAGGAATGCTTGATATAAATTATTACATAAAAACAAAACTATAAATATGAGCTATATTTCTGATGCAAACTGTTTTATAAGTGTAATTTTTAAAAGTATATCAAAAATATTATTTGAATTTTTTGAAAACAATGAGAAATAAAAGCAAATAAGAAGTTAGCGCGATGACCAAAATCAAAAGCAAAGTCTTACTAATTTAAAAATAATAATAATAATATTAAATAAATATTTTTAATTATTTTATACAAATTTTAATATAAAAATATATTATTTTATTTTATATACTTAATAATTTTTAATAAAAATANTAATTTTTTATATTAAAATTTATGTAAAATAATTTAAAAAATTTATTTATTATTATTATTATTATAGTTTTTTCTTACGGTCGAAAAACCGTAAAGGGTACGGGGAAAGATCGAGCAAGGAACGAGAATCATCCAGATTCCCTTCTCTCTCGCTCTCGCGCTCTCTCGCTCTCTCGCTCTGGAGATCTCTGCGCACGCAGCTAAGAACCCTAACCCTAACCCTAATGCGATGTAGAGACCCCCATCGTCGATGAGGACGCCGCTGAGAAGATCGAGGATCCTCATCCTCCTGCTTGCGCTGCTCTGCCTTTGCGGCGCTGCTCCTTCCGTCCTTCTATCGTTCTTTGGGCAGTTCTCTCCCTCCCTTGGTATCCCAATCCCCGTCTATCTTGTTATCTCTTGGCGCCTGATATAGTGAGGGTTTTTTGTTTTTAAAATTTGTTTACCGCGTTTGCGTTCTGAGAAGCGAGCTTCCACTCGGTGCAGAGCAAACGAAATTTCTTGGTGGGACCTCGCGGATTGTCAAGAATCGCTCCCTTGTATGATGAGTTTTTCCACGCGATTTTATTTATATTAACTTTGCCCCTTAAGCTGAAGAATCGGTTCCATGGTGGATGCAGTGGCAATCAGTAGATCATCTCAATTCGATCGAGGAGGTTTTGATTTCTTTTTTAATTGCTGTTGCTGTTATTGAGTGTAGTTTCCTTATTTATGGTCTGTTCACTTTTTCGCTTATGCTGACCAATTTGCTAGGAGGTGAATGAAGGTCTTAGAGAACTGCCCGGTATTCTTTACAAAGATGAGGATGGGACTGTACATGAAGACGAGAGGAACTCATCTTCTGACAGTGATATGGGCTCGAGTGTACCAGATGAACTACTTACCAATCTATCAAGGAGAGGTTTGTTTTTTCTTAATAATTCTGCAGAAAGTCTCTTCATTAACTACTAGGTGATTCTTTTTCCGTGTCAATTGAAGGCCAGCTCTCTGATGATGGTGGTGGCAAAGGATTTCAAAACCAAAATTTAACTTCCTTCGTTGGAATGGTATTTCTTTGCAACATATCTAAGGAATTCTGACATGGCCTTATTTTTTGTCTAAATTTATTTTAATGTAAAGAAGTTCATATGTTAATGCATTAGGGGAAAAGTTTAACTGATGCCTTGTCTCATTCATGCTCTGGCACGTCTATATGTATGCATGTTTTGTTTACCACTGCTCTGAAAGTGTTCATGTAATTCGTATTCATCTCCAAAAATATTTCCTTTCAAACACGTATGTAATTAAGCGGAACTTGGATTTTGCTTTTAGGTTCATTAAAGGGACAAACTGAGATGAGTTTTAGCTAGAAATATATATCAGTTTCCTTTATACTTCCTGAAACATTCCTGAGCTTTGGAGATGAATTGTTTCGTGACTTATATTAACTTTCAAGTTTTTTACTCTTGTCATGAAATTAAGTTGAAGAACTAATCAACTGTTTCATGAACAACAGCAGTTTCAGATTTCTTCTTGTAAACTTGATTTATGAACAATGAAACTAGAGTGGTCACCATAATTTCAAATTGTTGGTAAAACAGTTAATTTTGATGTTACATAGAAACATTGATTTGAAAAGTATATGTAGACATGAACAAACACCAATAAATGAAATTATTTCTATTTGATGTAATTCACCGAGCCAAATCTTCCAATAAAATTAAAAAAAAACCCTTATTGGTATTTGTGCTAGTTTATGTGGTGAAACAATAAAACTCAATTATTATGTGTATATACCAGTGATCTTAACAGTTGTGCATGATACATTCTCTTTAGTTTTTTTGACACTAAGGTCTCGTTTGGTTCGAGCTTTTTTTTAGACAAGAAAAAAAAATTAATTTATTTTTTAAATTTAATATCAAAGAAGTTTATTTTAATATTAGAAAGTACATAAGATGTGAAATAGAGTTGATTCTAAGATTTGTATTTATGTTAGATGTGTAATAAAGTTGATTTTTACAGTTGAAATTTGTGTTGAGCTAAAAAAAAGCCTCAAAACAAACGAGTCCTAAATAACTTGTGAATTCACTACAATCATTCTTTGGAATCATTGGAACTACACGAGTAGTGAAAAGCTTATATTTAAGTTCTCTGAAAAGGAATATTGAATCACCTCTTTCATAACTATTAGAACACTAGCACAAAGAAAATGTTTTCTACCACAAGAAATGTTGGTTATTTTACATCATTTCCCATGAAACTAGACTCATTTATCTCAAAATTACAGTAGTACACTGCCAAAATTGTGTTTGATAGTTCATGCACCATTGGTTTCTTCCTAGGCTGTGACAATTCACTTCAAATTTCATTTAATCACTTTTGCTAGCTTTTATTTTCTTTATTTTGTGGTGCATGTTGACATATTCTGCACATTGATGAGTTCATCATTTTGATCCTGACTTTTGGGAGATTGTGATTTGTCTGTTGATGTTGATTTATACTTAGAGGCGACCTTGCCAACTCATTTTTGTTGGTTTAAGTTTTGTGGAA
Source organism: Apostasia ramifera (assembly GCA_019297695.1). Taxonomy (NCBI): domain Eukaryota; kingdom Viridiplantae; phylum Streptophyta; class Magnoliopsida; order Asparagales; family Orchidaceae; genus Apostasia; species Apostasia ramifera. The sequence goes on along the minus strand of JAEMOT010001804.1, from coordinate 145,600 downwards.
GTAACTTTGCATTGCTCTGATTTTCAGCTCCAGAAGCGTAGTCCAACTACAAGGCTGATGACTGATGAAAAGATTAGGTATATGGAGGATCAGGTGATTGCAGCAAGGGCTTATTTGCATTTTGCACAACCAAGCAGCCATTCCCACCTTGTGAGGGAGCTGAAGCTGAGGATAAAAGAAATAGAGCGGGTACTTAGTCATGCTAGTAAAGACTCTGATTTGCATAGGAGGTAACCTTCAATATTTTTTCCTGATAGATTTGTCATGTTTATTGCTACGTCATAAGATAAGACAAAAGTTTTCAGAAGATACCTTTATTACCTAATATATGCGCAATAAGCAAGTGTGCATTTCACGGGGATAAGTTTTTTCAATTTCTATTAACTGAGATAAAAGATATCAGTGCTTTGCAGAAAATGAAAGCAATGGAGAATACTCTGTACAAAGCCAACAAGGCCTACCCTGATTGTTCTGCAACTGCATCAAAATTACGTGCCATGACTTACAGTATGGAAGAACAACTTAGGGCACAGAAGAAGCAAGCTTCTTATCTTATTCAGCTTGCTACCCGGACTTTCCCTAAAGCTCTTCACTGTCTGTCAATGAGACTAACTACTGAATACTTTGCTATGTTACCTGAGAAGCGGCAGCTCCCTAACAGGCTTAAAGTTCAAAAATCATATTTATATCACTATGCCATTTTCTCAGACAACATATTAGCATGTGCAGTTGTGGTGAACTCAACCATCTCAAGTTCAGTGGTATGGAAGTTCCTGTCCTTTGGCAACTCTTTTTTTTAACATACATGCAAGAAAAAGTTTCCTTTATTGTCCAAGGTTGTCATACAACTGCAAAGGTTTCCTTGCATCATTTTGTTAATCCACGTTGACTAAATCCAGTCTTTAACTTGCATCACTAATTCTTGTTTGAGACTGTTTATACCTTTATATTGTTTTGATATTAGTGGAATGCCATCCCTTATTTTAAATGAGAGTTGTCTGTTTGACTTTGTTTCCGTCTCTTACAAGATCATCATAGGCTCGGATGGTTACTGCTAAGCACTGGGCCATAGGCTGTGGTACCACTGTTAGACCCATTTCAGTACTTCTTCTTTATATTTGTATGAGAGCTAATCCTGCATGGAATTTTTATTCTTCCATATATTATAGGACTCAGCATGATGGCCCCTGATTGTGTGATTATTTCACTGTTTTTTGAATGGTGATTTCATTCAATTAGCATCATTATGATCACCGTCGTCCTCATTGTTAACCACATCAACAGTATCCAAGGCCTGCTTGATAAATCCATTTTGGAATTCAGTTATGTCATTGTTGTATAAGGTAACATAGTATTTTTTCTTTTTTTTGTTCCTTTTAAAGTACTTCTTTGTTCTTTCTATTTTTTTGTGTATTCTACTCTTTGTACATTTGCAAATCAGTGGGTTTATTTTTCTCACATCTTGAGTTGGTAGTTAAATGGAATACGGCTAATTCTTGACCTATTCAATCACTGACTATTTTTTTCACTCCTTTATGATTTCCATCATCCCTCGTAGGCACGACAATCATTATTGGTATTTTCCTTTTCTCATCTAGTTAATGTTAATCTTATAAATTTATTGTCATTGCTCATTCAAGTTTAGTGTTATAACTCCTGGAAAACTACTTTCCCCCTTAGTCTTTATACAATTATATTTCCTGGCTTATTTTGCACCTTTTGATCTGATTTGAACGTGTCAAATCTCCTAGCATTCCTCTCTCCCATCATATATTCTCTCTTAAAATATTTATCCTTCCTATCTAGTAGAAAATGCATAGGCATTAATGGGGCCAATTTTCATCTTCTTTCCAAAATTCAAATTATTCTTTCTCCTGATAATCTTCTTGTATGAACCAATTATGGTCCATTCAACTATTATTACTTGATCATTATGATATCTCTGAATCTGTCAATTAGGTTCCTTCATTGTGCATTACTTTCCATGAACTCTCCACAATTAATTTTCCTCGTCTGATATGTAACAGTTGAAACAAGAATGTGAAAAGAAGTAGAATAAGCATGATATCAATAATACAAACTTAATATCCAAATCCTGACGAGCTTCTGGCATGGATAACTTTGAATCCTTTTGATTCGATATTGATCCAAACTCTTTCAGTGGCATGGGAGTAGATCAGATAGGTTTAAAATAGCATATTCACTATCTGTCTGGCGTATCTTTGATCATGGTTACTGTTCTTCCTCTAGTACATTCTTCAATGATATTTTAAATGTTATAAGGATACTTGTTTTTGTCAGGAACCAGAGAAAATCGTCTTCCATGTGGTGACTGATTCTCTTAATTTCCCTGCAATGATGATGTGGTTTATGATGAACCCACCTGGTGCAGCTGTAATCGATATACATAGTATGGATGAATTTGAATGGCTTCCTCCTAACTATGGTTCAATTTTTAAGAAGCAAGGTGTGTTAGACCCAAGATATAACTCACCGCTCAATCACTTGCGTTTCCATTTGCCAGAGATTTTTCCATCTGTAAACAAGATTTTACTTCTGGATCATGATGTGGTGGTACAAAAGGATTTAGGGAGGTTATGGAGTGTAGATATGAAGGGTAATGTAATTGGCGTTGTGCAGACTTGCAGAAGGGAAGTCTCAGCTCATCGACTAGAACTGCTCGTTAACTTCAGTGATCCAGCAATAGCTAGGGGTTTCAACCCCAAAGCATGTACATGGGCATTTGGTATGAACATTTTTGACCTGCATGCTTGGCGTAAGAAAGGTTTAATGAAGGTGTATCAGAAGTGGTTCCAAGTGGTAAGCAAAATGCCATATTTTTGGTACTTCTATTTTTTTTCTTATATAATCACTGGCATATCTGTATGATTGTTATGCTTCTGACCAACAAACCTTTTAATCACTCAGTTATTGTTGTGATCATCATTATCATTAGACTTGTCTTAGTTATTTCGCATCAACTGTTACCAACTTTCATGTTAAAGACACTCAAATATGGGTGCGAGTGGCCCATATATTGGTGATTGCTCATTGTTCGTATCCATATTTAGCTTGAGTCAAGTTCAGTCCATGGTCGGATCAGACCTATTCCAATTGAACTTTGTCTTGGTTTTTATTTTCAAAAATATAAATAACACAATTTGTTCATATAATGTAATTTTTATTAATTTCATGATAGTATGTAGGATAGTCCAGTGGTTAGATTTTTGTTGGGCAGGCTTGTGTGTATGCATAACATGTTCACATCTCTAAGTTTACTTGAATCGAATGTGTAGCGACTCATGACTCAGAGGTAGAGGTATTATTTGCTATAACTTTAGAGAATTAGGTGACTTAAGGTGCTTTTAGGAGGTCACCCATTTTAGTATTATTTCAACTCAAGTACGCTTAAATATGGAGTTTCTGTCTAATTAGACTAAAGGAACGTTATTCCTTTCTAGTTAAGTGAACATGGTAATCACTATTTCTGCCTTACTATATTTGTATGGAATGATGGAATGATCTTCATTTTATTTCATTTTATCGAAGTAAACATAGCCTAAATGTTTTTTCCAAAATAATTCTCTATTCTTAGGGGAGGCTCGAGCTAGCTCAATTAAGGTTTAGGCCACCTAAAAATTGACTGTTAGTTGAGCTAAGCTAGCAAAAATTTCACGATTTGAGCTTAAGCCATGTTTGGCTTGACTTGAACTCAAATTGCTCTTATCCATACTCGCAAAGAAGCTTCAATTTACTTGTTAGAAGATTTAAGGTATTTGTATGGTACAGTTAAAGTTGCTGTAGGAGTACTAAGGCCCTTTTTGGCGCGAGGACAAAAATGGTACTAGTTTATAAAACAACATTAATAATAATAAATAAATTTTTTTAATCATTTTACACAAACTCTAATATAAAAAATATTATTTTACTTCATATATTCAACAATTTTCAATAAAAATATCAACTTTATTTCACATCCTAGACCAAAATATTTGAATCGAGTATTTTGATTTAAGATGTGAAATAAAGTTAATATTTTCATTAAAAATTATTGAGTATGTGAAATAAAATAATATTTTTTTATATTAGAATTTATGTAGAATAATTAAAAAAATTTATTTATATTATTATTGTTGTTTTTTTAAACTAGTACCATTTTTGTCATGATTTTGATCCTCGCGCCAAATAAAATATCAAATGGGCACAAGTTATTCTCAGTCTTATCCTGAAATCACATAAGGGTGTGTTTGTTTGTAAGGTTAAATTTAAGAAGGTTAAAATTAAATTTGGATAGAAATATTTTTTTATTGAAAGTTGTGAATGATGTGAAATAAAGTTAATTATTATGTTGAGATATGTGAGGGATGTGATATAAAGTTAGTTATTATGTTAGAATATGTGAGGGATGTGATATAAGTTAGTTATTATTTTAGTAATATGTGTAGGATGTGAAATAAATTTAATTTTTAAGTGTGATGTGATATGCCTGGTTAAAATTAAACAGGTTAATTTTAAACTCCTAGACAAACGAGGCCTTACTGTTTATTATCTCTAAGGCTTCCTTAATCTACTATTTATATAAGTATGAATGGAGGGGCTTACTGAATTATTTAGGGTCAGCAAAAAATTATCAGAATGCTATTAGAACATTGCAAAAAATGACTAGAATTTATTACCTTTCCGCTTAACATTTTTACTGTAATGACAAGAATGATGATTGTCTCATGAGTAAATTGTTCATAGGTCCTGAGGATTTAAGGTTTTTGAATGTTAGTATATGAATTTTGTATTATTACACTTGTGTCCTTGAGGATAACATTTTGTTAGTGTGTGGTCCTTTTGTGTCTTAGTCGATTGCGCGCTTGATAAATTTGTAATGAAAATGCCTTTATTATTATTTCATAAGCTTATTTTGTGAAATCATAGCAACGGACTAACATAGAAACTTGAAGTTAATAGGAAATTGAATAAGTTTAATGTTGCTGGTGATGGAAAGATCTCATGGCATTAAAACATTAACCTCGGTAATCTAAGTGTAATGATTTAAAGTTTGTGGACCAATATACAAAAATCTAAAGATTCTCATTTATAGTATCAAACTAAGATATACGTAAACTCACAGGGATTGGGAAAGCGGCTGTGGAAGGCAGGAAGCTTGCCCCTCGGCCAGCTTGTTTTCTACAATCACACCTTCATTCTTGACCCAAAATGGCATATGGTTGGCTTGGGCCAGGATTCAACGCTTAGGAAAGTGGACATTGAGACTGCAGCAGTCATCCATTATAGCGGACAGATGAAACCATGGCTCGAAATCGGCATCCTGAAATACAGAGGCTACTGGAGTAAGTTTCTTGATTACGATATTCCGCACCTGCAGCAGTGCAATGTTCATCCATAGTTAACAATATGTTTTCGTTCTTGTGTATTTTTATCCACAGCCTTTCTATATTACAACCCATTCTTTTTGCTGAAATGCAGATAGAATAAGTTTTAAGGAGTTAATTTTTTGTCGGTCCAATATCTTGTAGTTATAAGTGATTATAAAACCTGTAAATTCTTGTTCCGATGGTTATCTTGATTTTACCATCAACTTGTGGTTCTTTTTATTATTGTGTGACCTCTTCTTTTGTGAAATTATTAGTAACTGTCATTGCCATCAATATGTTACACTTATTGATGCGGATCGAGCCAAGTCTAAGTTGATCCGATACAATTGAGCAAATAAACCATCAAAAATAGCGTGAAGGGTTTGTTTAAGAAAAAGTAGTTTCCATTCTGTTTAGTTGGATTCTTTTCTTATTTATAAAAATAGTAATAATTTTTGCTACGAGTGTTTGTTTTTAGCATTTGGTCTTTTAACCGAGAAAGCTCTCTTAAAAGCGAGCACGCTGCCGATATCTATGTTTAGTATTTAGACTTAATTTGAAAAGTTCTCTCAAAAATGATTATATTAAACAGTTAAGCTATGCTTCATTGCTTCAATTTCCTAACCCCAAATTCTTTAGTTTTTTGCATTCAAAACTATTTAGGTTTTAGACAGTTGAATAATTTTGAACGGTACCATATTTAAGGATATTGATATGATATATGAGTTAATTTTTATCTATTTTTATTTTGTGTCATACTTAAAAGTTATTTTATATTTATCTTATAGGTAAATATGATAAAATTTTTTAATAAATGAAAGTCTCTGAAGTTTTTTTTCTCTAAATTATATTTAAGTTTTTGAAGTAGAAAGAATATTGTAAAGTAATTTTAATTTTTTAAAAATTTTAATTTAAAATTTTGAGATTATAAAAGTGTTATAATTTTGATCACTTTTTAGTATTGTCATTTATTTATTAATTTTTTTATAAATAATGTGAAATGTAATTATTTTTTATTAATATAAATGGGTAATTTTACTTAGGTCTTTCGGTTTGTCTAATTTATAAAGGTCTACAAAAATTAAAATATATCATTCAGGTTTATAATAATTATTATATAATTCATCATATTTTAGTTATTTTATATTTTTTTAAATTAGGTTCAATATAACATTTTTTATTTAAAATATCATTATTTTATCAGAAAAATTAAATTAAATTAAATATTTTTTTAATTATAATTTTACCCCGTGCACGGGCCGCCTGCGCGCGGCCTCCAGAACTAGCGACCAGCAGCCCGCAGGCTTGGGCATCCGCGTGCGGCCCTACGTGAGGCCTCGTGGGCGCCTGGGGGCTGCCTACGCGCAACCATTCACTCCAGCATCCGCGCGTGACCAACCGCAGCGCGTCCGAGCTCTAGCATCCTCACGAGCAGGCGGCCACCACACATGGCTTCAATGACATATTTTGAAAATTAATAGACCAAGGAAAGGTATTTTTATTATTTTTACAATACATAACAGATTTTGTCACGGTGGGACCACGATGTCCTATGTTTTGAAATTTATAAACTTTTGTATCCAAGTGAGCAAACCTCAGGGACCTAAATAGAATTAACTCTAATATAAATTATTTATATATTTTAAAATTTATTATATATTTTTTATTTTCATCA
>JAEMOT010001804.1:101426-138049 GCA_019297695.1 Apostasia ramifera | reverse complement strand
ATTATATTTTTAAAATTAAAAAGTTAATAAATAAAAATAATTTCACAAATTTATTAATAAAAAATTAATAATTATATTTTAATTAAAATTAGAATTGAAAAACCCCATCCTCAAGAATTTAAATTTTAAGATTAATATACAATGCTCTTTTGATCTAGATCAAAAGCCTAGATGTAATTTACTTTTTTTTATGGTTCTTTTAATTTCATTGTGTATATTTTTCTTTCTCAAATTCAAAAATACGGACCGGTTCTGCGTTTTACAGTCATTCATTAAGGTCAAAGCTCATTCTTCTACACTTCTACTCTTTTTATAAGAATAAAAAAACGACATGAAACTTCCATTTTTAGTTCCCAAAAATTTTAGGGCCTTCAAATATTAGCTTTTAACTAATAATTAAAAAGATAATATAATATAACATCCCTTTAATTGATAAATAAAATCATTTAGAACTTTTGAGAACTAATCATGAAGACTGTGTAGCATTAATCTTAGAATAAATTTCAATCGCCTGTGCCGAATTATCGAGAACAAGAGGCATTTAATTTCAAAACAAGCATCAGAATTGAAGGTTCACAATTACGCCTAATGCTTTTCTGATTAATTTGTTTAAAGCAATAATAACAACAAAATCCCAAACTAATCAGAATCAATCTGCAATGAACATAACTCAAGTTATTCCTTTCTCCATCAGTGAAGCAAATAAGAAAACCTCCAAACAAATAAATCTAATACAATAGAGAAAGAAAAAAAAAAAAAAACAGTAAGATAAGCCGGTCGACATTTTCTGATTTTTACTGTAACAGTTCAAGTTCCAAGATCCAATCAACGCAAACAAAAGAAACAAACACACAAACAAGTGAATTTTTTTGATTAGGTACGTGGAGGAAGGTCTGCATTAAGCTAGGATGATAACAAAACTTCCTGCCCTACTAAACGTGGTCTTTCTCATGGCTCTCAATGAAGATCGAAGGCCTCTCATGTCAGCTTGAAGATACAAAACTCAGCCATTAACCAAGGCTATTGCGGTGAGGACGCTTATCCAAGGTTCTCCTCAACTGCCTGTGAAATAAGAATTATTGATTATGTGAGGGGGATCATGCAATAACTGCAAGGAGATAAAATGCGCTTCAACAGTATGGAAGTGATAGCAACAGCACGCATCTACTAAAATACGAGAAGGTTAATACAAAATTAAATTTAGGAGACGTTCGGTTCAATGTTGTTGTGATATCATGTCATATTATTTAGGAAGCGTTTAGTTCAATATCATTTTGATATTATATTATGTTATCTGAAGAAAATAACTGTTTAGTTTAATGATATGTGTAGATAACATTGTAAAAATTATAAAATTATTTTTCAAAAAATGACATTTAAATGTCATAATATCTAGATAACATTGAACCAAATGCTCCCTTAGATAAATTAATTGCTTGGTCTGGTGACATGTTTAGATAATATTATAAATAATTATGAACTGAAAATTTGACAACATCAAGACATCACAATATTGTAATGAGAAGAGGTGCAATTGGATTGATTTTTTAAAAGAAAGGAGTGGTGCAGAGGAGTTAAGCTTCAGACAATAAAAATAAGTTAGTAATAGTATTAAAGAAAGCAAATAATAACTAATAGATAACATAGACATCTTGATAATGTTGATATTTAAATAACACGAACACCAAAATTACATCGAACCAAACGTCCACTGTGCAAACAATAACCTGAAGGGTTGTTAATCCTGCTAATTTAATTTTTGAACCAATACTAACATCCAAGGAAATAATAATAAACAAATGAAGAATAAGCATAAAAAATAAATAGGTGTAAGGTTAAACATTCAGAATTTCTAAATCATGCACACATGTACATGATTGACTTACCCCATCTTCAGTGTTAAACATCTACGGCAGATTTCACCTGCCCTGTCTTCTCCTACAAGGGAAGTCAAAAAGAGAATAACCTGTTAGACTATTCTAAACATGAATGAAACTCAACTACGCTGCCAAACAATTGGTTTTAAGTACGCTGAACATTTTTAATTTCTGACTTCATATGACAAACCTCAGCTGCTGGCTGAGTCTTTCGAATTTTGCGAGTTGGACTTCTCATGGTGACTAACTCTTCTGCCGATGTAGGATGAATTCCAATTGTGGCATCAAAATCTGATTTAGTTAACCCAGCCTTAACAGCAATAGCAATCCCCTAAAACAGATGAAATCATCCAATGAGATGCCAAGCACGAACAGAACCAAAGAAAACAATTCAGTTCAAAATCAATTAACCTGAATGATCTCTGGGGCATCTTCCCCACACATGTGCACACCCAAAACTTTGTTTGTGTTAGCACAAACTATAACTTTCATAAATACTCGATCAGGTAAGCCTGAGAGAGTAGCCTTCAGAGGCCTGAAGTTTGCTGTGAAAATGTCTATATCTCCATACTCTTGAATTGCCTGTAAGAGCTTGTGATTTTAAAGTAAATTTTTTAAATTGTAACAGAAGAAATTCTGAACTCACCTGCTCTTCAGTGAGACCAACTTGACCGATAGGTGGCTGGGAAAATACAGCTGAAGGAACCGCCCTGAATTGTTTTTAAAGTAAATAGAGAATCAAAGAAAATTGTACATGATGATACGAACATATAAAGAGAAATTTATACCTGCAGTGCTAAAGCAATATTTGTAGTAATAAACGCCTGTTCAGTTGAATGTAATATGAAAGCATGAGCAGTAGATATGTTCTACTGGTTAGTTTAATCGAAAGAGGAATACAAGTTGCATTTGAAATACAAAAAAACTTTGCATGCATTTTCTAATTTTAGCATCTTTTTCACTGTCTATCAACTGAAGAAGCATTGCCGCTTCTCTTATTATATAATCAAATATAACTAAGTTGATTTGAAAATAGTTTATTGACTGAAATCAAGTGAATATGTGAATTGAACCTTGCTTAATTATTTTAGGAGAAAATATGTGTAAGCCTTCTTTCTCATTTAACCCCCAAATTTAGTGATGTTCTTCTAACCTAGTGGAGAAGGAGCTTACTTGGGTATTAGGAGTCTTAATTTCGAACCACACTATTACCATAATTTCCAATTAGGCGGGGGAAATTGTAGTGTCCAAGGTAAATTAAAAAAAAACCCATATTTAAATATTTGCATATATTAACTCTTACTTTGAATATTATTTTGAATGTATAATTATGAACCAGCCTCTATGTATTAAGTTCATTAACTTGTTGTTTAATGAAAAAGGAGTTGGTTCATAATTATGGATTCAAAGTAGAATTTTATTAGGTTATAATCTATTGCAAGGAGCCCTTTTATAATTATGTATTTTCAAACTAAGGGGGACTATTTGTAAATTTTGTTAAAAATTAAAAAAAAAAATCTATTTAAATTTTGTTGGGTTAAAGAAACAACAGAGTTGGCTGATTACAATTATACATTCAAAGTAGATAATGACATGTAAATGTCTAATTTTGAGAATTAAACGAGTCAAAAAACCTTTAAGTATTTTAACAAGTGTTTAAAAAAGCCTATAAAAAAACCTTTAAGTATTTTAACAATTGTTCAAAAAAGCATGCTTTCTTGAAAAAGTACTACGAAAAATTTCTTTTCAAAATAACTAATCCATAGATGGAATAAACACACCTATAATCTGTCTTTGTAGATTCATTGCCAAAGGTAGTCTTTGCGAATGCTCCTCCTTCCATCAATGCCACAGGTGTCAAATTAATCCTATCGGTAACATCTCCAACAGCCCAAATAGAGTCGACAGATGTACGAGAATATTCATCCACCTAAAAATATTAAAAACAGCAGAAGGTAATAACGATGCACATATACACAGCACACACATAATCTTGCACATACATACACTCACCAATATTGCTCCATTCTTTCCTAATTTTACACCAACATCCTCCAATCCCAAGTTCTACAAGGAAAATCCAACATAAAACTTCAGTAATTTGAAACAAGGTGATTGCACCATAAGATAAAAACAAATGACAATAACAAAGACTTAATCTCAAACTAGTTGGATTCAGATACATGGATTTTTCATTTCTATTTAGCTACATGTAAAGTAGAATTCTTCATGAATACCAATGATTCAATCAAGTGTAACAACCATATTTCAATGCATTCCCTTAAATAAACACAGCTCAAAAATATTTAAAAAAGAAGAATACATTCAATTATGTAAAACCAAACCTTTGTATTGGGCTTCCGACCTGTGGCAAGCATAATGTGTGAGAATCCATCAACTATTCCTTTGTTAGTTTTCAACGACAACATACCATCTGCTGATTTCATAATAGCCTGAGGAGACTCTTCAATGTGGAACTCAATACCCCTTAGAGACATCTGCTCACCAATAAAGTCCCTGATCTACAAGGATCTGAGAAGTGTAAGAGTATGCTGGAGTTTGATGTGTCAACAACAATAACAGCAACAACAAAGCCTAAATACCAAAACAATTGGACATGAATTTCTCTTCTCCATTCATTTTTTCTTAATTTACACTATTTGTTAGTACAAGTGAGTCAAAAGTCATGTAATGATTGTATCCCAAGTTATTTTTTTATCTTCCTTCCCCTCATTTTGATATCATGACTTTTTATCACCTAACATTGAAATGCTTAGTGTGAAATATACAACCTAATAACTTACTGACCTCCTCATCAAAACCCCTTAGAACTTTCTTTTGTCTAATAAACACATGGACATCGCTTCTTAGTCCATTAAAGATGCCAGCAAATTCCAATGCAATGTAACCACCTCCGACTATTGCAATTTTGTCAGGCTTTGATGGTAAATCCAATGCAGCATCCGAGTCAATAGCATACTCCTTTCCAGGAATGTCTGGAATCGAAGGTCGCCCACCAACCGATATTAGTATATGTCTTGCAGAGTATTGTTTGCCATCTACATCAACTGTATGTGGACCAACAACCTATGATAGTCAACACAAAAGCAAAACAGAATGAAAGCACATACGGTAAGTAATGGGAAAAATCAATGACTTAGACATTAAGGGGGCATTTGGCTCAATGCTATTGTGATGTCACGTGATATTACTTAAAGAAATTAATTGTTTGGTTCAATAATATGTTTAGATAACATTGTAATACAAAGCTAACACTCGATGATGACATCTAGATGACACCCAAAATTACCCTGAAATTAGGCATCTAGATGTTACCTAACCACCAACAATGCCGCACCTTCGTATGATTATGACTCAATCTAACCTCGCGATGCGATTAGGAAAGCAAGCAAAATAATTATTTTAAAGATAAACTACATTTAGGTACCTAAAATTCTACAGCCATTACACTCTAATTCATAATGCAATATGATTGAACCTAGCCATCAATAACTGATAGATAATAGATATTTAGATAACGTTGATATTTAGATAATACTAATATCTAAGTTGCATTACACCAAACGCCCCCTAAAACTTATTTTCAAAATATCATCCAACCTTTCCACGTCCTTCAATCAGTGTCACCCTGGCATTCTTCAAAACATTTTTGTAGATTGACATCAGACGTTGCAATTCGGCATTTTTATTGGCCATAAGAGTACTCCAATCATGCTTTGGGTCATTTTCATAGAACCATCCAAAGCCATGACTCTCTTCAAATTCATGTGAATATTTTGATGCATACACCATCAATTTTTTTGGAACACATCCACGGAGTACACATCTACAAATAAAATAACAAACTATAGTTGACATTAAGACAATATCTGAAATCTAGAGATAGTGGTTACCAACATTTGCTAACGAATTGGTATTGAAAGAAAAACAAAAGTAACATGTAAGCATGGACATGAATCAATATGAGTCTGCTATCACAATCACAACAGCCCCTCCAATCTACATGATATTTTAGTAACCCTGAATCCATAGTGATTTCAATTTAAAGCCACATCCATTAGAAAAAATTTGCAATCATCAGTAGAGCTACTGTATCCATCTTCTGATGCCATCCATGTTATCTTGAATGAAGCTGCATTACAACATATTTTTTTTGATAGAGGCATTACAACTATATTACACGTAAGAATATCATGCTGATGATGCAATTGTATACATATCGCTCAAGATTCATAGGCATTTCTCAAAAATAGCCTCTAAACAAACCATATAAAATGCGCAATCATGTAAGTCAAGGCCACCATAGATATCAAACTCACACAGCATTCATCCAGTATTACATTTAGTCCCTTTCTCACTGTGATATCGATTCCTTCTAATAGCAACCGTAGAACATGTCAATCGGCACAAGGGAACATTTTTTGTAAACAGCTTCGCCTCACATCACAAAAAATAAAACCCTAACTCAATCAAATGTTTGTCTCTTGAACCCAGAATGTGAAAAGCAATTTTGATGTAAATCCACCTTAAAAACAACGAAAAGAACACAAGAAGGAAGCATATCAACTTACGTTCCACCGACTCCTCCAGTCTGTTCTGAAGATATGGTCGAAAAAGGCAGTTCGCAGATGGCGACAGAGGCGCCGTAGCTTGCAGCGAAGCGCGAGGCGCGAACCCCGCCACTGCCGGCGCCGATCGTGAAAAGGTCGAAGTCAAACTGCTGTCGATCCCCTCCTTGTCCATTTTCCCCAACTACATCGGCGGAAGCTCGGACTTTGAAGTGTCGCCGGTCGAGGGAATGGAATCGACGGGAAGATATCCAGCCGGAGGCAGCGGAGAAGGTATTGGGGATGAGAGAGAGGGAAGCAGGTAACTTATTCGATAGGGTTTGGAGAGCCACAGCCTTGGAGAGAGGGAAAAGCGGGGCGGCAACGGCCACGGCGACGGCGGCGGCCATGCTCGGATTTGTTCTGCTCGGTGCTCTACTGTTCTCTGCCGATCGAAATCCGGAATGGGGAATAAAGAGCGCTCCTTACGGCGAAAAGAAAGATAATAATACTAATTTTTGTAATATACTATAAATAATAAATATTTATTAATTTTTAAAATATTTTTTCTTTTTTTAATCGCATTTTTTTTAATATTCTTTCAACTAAATTGTTTTGGTTATTTGTATAAATTAACAATTAAGCTCTATTTATATTTTAAAAATTTAACTAATAATCTTTTTCAAAGAAATATCAGCTTTTTTAATTTTCTATTATTATTTTATTTTAAAATTAAATTTAATGTTTTAAATGGCAATTATAATCTTTATAGCATTAAAAATATTTGTATTATAATTATGAAGGTGTCTCATCAAACTAATGCCATCAACTTTGCTGAAAAATCAAAATCAATTAAAAAATAAATTAAATTTTAGATAAAATTGATATTTATGGATCAAGCTGACTAATATGTTGTTTTTATAACTCAAAATTTTTATTAATTAAATTTTGAGAAAAAATAAAATTGAATTACTTGAAATTAGATTGATTAAAAAATAAAAAAATCATTTATAAATATTTTTATATATAACTTGTTTTAATATATTATTTTTTTCAATAGCCTAATAAAAAATTATTAGAATTTTTTTATTGTAGATTAATTTTTATTTTTATTTTTAATTATTACATCCTCATAGATAATATAAGGGAAGATATTCATGCTTACGATTTTGATTAAAAAAAACAAAAATTAATCTAAAGTCATATCAATTTTGACTCAAATTGAGTTTAAATTAATAATAAACGAGCTAAATCTAGTTTGAATTGAAATCAGATTAAACTCTTATAATTCATATTTTAGGTTAGATAAAAAAAAATTTAATTTAATTTTGTACTAAAATTGGATTAACATCAAAGACAGATCTTACGAAATCAGTTACATTATGAACTGATCAATTCGAATCTAAAAAACTTGGTTGGTCTCTGATATCTAAAGTCTTTTTAACATTGAACTGTGAATTTAAAATGATTTCACTTTGATTACTCCTATTTTCATTTTTAATTTCATAATTTTTCATGAGTTTCACTTCTTTATTCATTTGCCCATTTTTTTTATGGAATTCATCAAAGTTGATGCGGAATATTATTAATGCTTTACGATCATCTTTATGCCCTTGAAAATTCTAAAATAAAATGTAGGGGGGAAAAAAAAGTTATATCGATCATCCTGTCACGATACGTGAATGAATTTGGTCGAACCTCGAAGCAGAGTTAGTCGAGCAAAGGTTTCCAATAATTTAGGCAACCTGCTTGAACTGCGATCCCCTAGTCGAACAGTCCGAAGCTAATTGAATGGCTAGAACGAATAACTAATTGGCTATTAAGCAACTATTATGTCATAGTTATCCTATTATATGACATTCTTTTAGGGACAAGAAGAAGATGTCTGTCATTAATGCTTAGGTTGGCAGGCATCATGAGCAAGTAAAGCCATCGACATGCCGTCCCGCTACTGCTTCATTAATGAAGTCTACATAACTTAACTAATCTTATCCACTCCACTCTTGCTGCAAATAGTCTCATTTATAGTGAGAAAAGGTTACAGTCCTGATCCTGATTTAAGAGTGTGAAGGGAAAGACTAGCCAGGTACCGATTATCCACAGCTTGCCTATAGTTTCAACTTTGTTCGACTATCATTTCTTCCCTTTAACGAAACCTCTTTTAGCAATTCGCAACTTGCCACTATTCTCTCCATTTTTTTTCAGAGAAAACTTCAAGGAAATCCTCTTATTCTCTTCTATACTAATATCCTTTTTCTTTCTGATCAGCCCAATAATATATACTAATATCTCTTCTCATTCTGATTAGCCCAATAATTTTACTTGCTATCTGAAATAGTTCAATTTTAATTGAAGTAAGAATACGGTTAATTTTAAATTCTTTATGCAAGGATTCTAAATTCATATATTTATTTTAAGTTGCTTCAATTTTATTAAGTATTAATATAAACGAAAAATAAGCTGGCATAGGAAAAATCAATTATAGATATTGCATATGTACACTTAGTTACTAATATTTTTATTTTAATGAAATTCATAATAATAATTTTTTAAAAAGAATTACATATCTGATCCTTACAATTTTTTCTTTTTACATATTATATATCATAAAACTTATATGTAGTGCTGTATTTTGTGTAATTGCGATTACCTAAGTAATTAGAGTTAAAAAATACTACCGTATCTATTTGAAAATTTAATATCTCAAAATAAAAAAGTAGACATAATTAAGATAGCACGATAATAGTAACTTCAATTTTTATCTCACTAAGTAGAATCGACGAATACTTAACATAACACGTATCATTAAATTCTCATATATATTAAAATATTATCATTTTCTTAAATATTGTTCGATTTAAAATTAGAATATGATACCATCACTAACAACCAATGGGCTGTACATAAAAAAAAAATCAATGAGTTTACTTAAAAAAATATAATTAAGATTTTAAATCCTAGTTTGGGTTTCAATTTTAATCGCAAATTAAAATTGAAAGTATTAATTTTGAACATTTTGATTTCAATGATTTTGACATAAATACTATAATAAGCTTTAAGTTTTAATTCAAAAATCCTAATTTTAAAAACGATTTCTTTCATAACTTGTTTCGATCTAAATTAGATCGAAACTGACAATACTGTTTTTTACGAGTCCCAATTGTAACCAGCTATTCACAGGCGAAATTGATCTAAAATTAATCATCAAAATCGTTTGATTTAAATTGAAACTGAAACTAATCACAAAATTTTAGGCCAACTGCAAACCTATGTGCCTGTTTGGCAAGCAGATTCACCCCGCTTTAACCAAGGTTTTCAGAACCGGATCGAAGATCGAACCGGTCAATCGACCGGTTCATGATTTTATCGGTTCAACCGAATGACTTAATAATTACATCATAATTAAATATAAATTTTATAAATGTGAGATTAATTTTTAAAATAGCATAAAAAATATTTTGAAAAAAATTGTACAACTAATTTAAAAAATTTATTACAACAAAAAATATATAAAAAATTAAAAATTACAGAACAAAATGAATATAATTACTTTTCTTGTCAATTTGTCATTCAAAATACTTTGTCTCTTTTATAACAATTTGAAAAAAAATTCATGATAAAAAAATAATAAATTAGCTAAATATCCATTATATAAAATAATTATTATTCAAAAAATAGTATCAATATTAAAATATTAATGCCTAAATATTAATGTATAAAAATAAAATAAGAAGCTCAAATAATAATTTCGGTTTGTCCGGTTTGGTGGTTGGACCAGTTTTTACCGGTTCAACCCGGTTTTTACCGATCCAACCCGGTTTTTACTTAATTTCGGTTCTAATATTGAATCAGACCGGACCTTGGGCCGGTTCCCGGTTGAACCGGTCGAACCGGCAGGTCCGGTCCGGTTCTGAAAACCTTGGTTTTAACCCGTCCAAAACTAATTCACTCTCCAAAACATATTGTCTTTGCCAAATCGAATTGAATTGAGTTCAAAAAAATCATATTTGAGTCATTTTAAACATTTAAATCTGGAATCATTTTTTACATGATTTCAAGCAACGGAGGAGTAAATTGATTAAAAAATGATTAATTCCACAATTTTTTTTAATAATAGTTTGTATCCTATAAATAATAAAAACTATACAACATTGTTTCATATTAATTAATTAATTAATTGGAGAAAAATTCACAGCTCTACAACTGAAAAAATTATTGGGTGCGGACAGCACACCATTCGGACGCCCAATCAGAGGGCGCCACGTGTGCCCGGACTCAGCTATATGGCACACGTGGCGCCCTCTAATTGAGTTCCGGATGATGCACCGTCCGAACCCAATAACTTCTCCTACAACTGCGGGCAGATGCCGCCATGGTTGTTAGGGTTATGGGTGCAGCCGGAGGGCCCCTGCGGAGTCGTCGGCCCTTTCGGAAGCGACTGAAGCAGAATCCCCATAATTTTTCCGTAATCCTCATCGAGATCAGCAGATCCGTCCTGCAGCAGCGCCGCCCATCGCTGATCCTGATCTTCTTCCTCCGGATCTTCTATCGGCCTCGCCGCCATTGTCGCCATTAGCAGCGCGCTTGATACCGCTAGGATGAGCATCAGCTTACGCTTTAAGCTCCTCGCCATATATATATATTCAGATCGATCGATCGATCGCAGATCTGTCAGAGAGATCAGAGAGAGGGCTGCTTTGAGAAGGTGATGCCGTGATGGAGAGGGAGAGGGAGAGGGAGGGGGGTATATATAGAGAGTGGATCTTGAAGAGGAAAATCTATGTTTTGAAGAGCTCGTGGTTTGAATTTTGAATTCCTCTCAGCGTTTCTTCTTCTTTTTTTTAGTTTCTGGTGTTGACCTGGGAATACATTGATACATGTAGGGGTAATTACATCCGGGCTCCTCCATTAGATCTCTTACGCCACATAGATCCTGTGATGCTCGTGGATAAAAAAAGCGGGAAGTGATTACTAGGTGATATCCTAAGAGAAAAAAATATTAAAGCGTAGCTCCTGGTAACCTTTTAAGCCGAATAATAAGTGGTAAGAAGAGCACGAGAATGAATCATACCACATCAAAAAGGGAGAGAAATTTCTGAGTTCTATAAATAAATAACTAGATTTAATATGATATATACATCTTTTAAAGTAAAATTGGATACTAAATTACTAATGATGAGAAATTCTACAATTAAATATGCTTGAGATAAAGTAGTACTGCATATGTAATCTCTTAGAAAGTACTTAAATTACGTAATTTCTTAAAGTCAAAGCGTACAATGTTACAGATTCACATTCCATTTGAGCTCCTCCCGCTTAGAAATTATTTCATGCCGGTTAAATTTGATTAATAAGTTAGCATTTTTTGTTTAAAAAATAAGGAGGTGTTCAATTTAATATTATCTTGTTGTTATGTCATATTACCTAAAAAAAATAATTATTTAATTTGACGATAAATTTAAATATTTTTTTAAAAATTATAAAATTATCAATGAAATAATAACATCACGTAACATTAACATAACATCTACCAAATACTCTCTAAATATATTTTTTACATTTATAATTACTTATTATAGGATAAGATGAGGAGAAGAAGAAAATATTGAAGTTATAATAATGATTTTAAATACTTAAAAAAAGTTTTTTACGACACATTTACCTATATATATTTATATATAATAAAAAATATTAAATATCACATGCATGTCATTCTCTTTATAAAATTTTAATTGTGAGTGCAATATATATTTAAAAGATGATGTAATTATTATTTGAAGTTTTAAATATTTTTTATGTGATTATGCTCTTTATTTTTAAAGAACATATACAATATAATAGACACATTTGATGAAATTCGTAAAAAAGAACCCACAGGGAATAAATATTTGATAGAAAAGACTAAATGTTTTCAATTTTGTCATTTGTGTAGGATAATACAGGAGCTATGTCATGGATGTGGATTTAATTATCCCCTATTTATAGGGCAATTTCTTAAACTTCTCAGTAATTTGAGATATATTTAAAGTTAGTAATTTAACAAATTGGCCTATGTGGATATTATTAATCGTGATATAATAGGTCTCATAATTTTAAAATATCTATATATATATATATATATATATATATATATATATATATATATATAATCTATAGAATTGTCACATTATATGAATATATCAATTATGTTCTTATGATTAATTAAATTATATATTTTAGTTTTCGAATGAATTGCATTTTGCATCTTTAAATTTAGGGGGCTTTTGGTTCGTTGTTATCTTGGTGTTATGTTATATAATCTAGATGTCATAACATTTAGATGTCATCTTTTGACTAATAATTTTATAATCTTATAGAAGATTATTTACAGATGTCATTAAACCAAATAATTATTTTCTCTAGATAACATAGCATAGCATCAAGATAACATTAAACCAAACACCCCTTTGGTAATTTTTGCACTTTGCGCCCTTAAAATGAAACGTGACACTTTGCATTCTTGTAAAATGTTGGCAAATTGCACCGTGAAAACATATTTGCCAAAATTAATAGTTTCAAAAGTGTAAAGTGCGTGATTTTATTCTCAGTGGCGTAAAAGTCAAAAGACGTTAAAGTCAAAAGAGATTAATTTGAGGGTGCAATGTGCAATTTACTCTTAATTTTCTGAAGTTCACACATGCATTCCTGTCTGTTTGGTCTCAAGAACATTTTGGTTATGCCTAAAATCAAAATAATAATAATACTAATAATAATAATAAATTTTATTACATTTTATATAATTTTTAATATAAAAAAATCATTTTATTTCATATTTTACATTAATTTTAATTCATTAATAAAGTATCAAAACATAAATTTTTATCTAAAATAATATTTATATTTGTGTTACACCTAAAGCATCTTAGATTATGAAATTTCATGCAAAACAAGAAATGAAAAAATTATGAAAATACTTATGCGTTTTAGTAATTTCGAAAATAATGAATTTCATACATTATCATGTTTAATGTAAATATATCAGAATTTTAAGGTAAAACTTTGCTACTTCCATTTTAATTAATGCACAGTTTAACATAAAAGCTTTAATAAACTATGTTCAACAGTAGCAATCTATTGTTGAAAAAAAAAACTATGGGGATCTATATGAAAGAATGTTAACTTAAACTAGAAGAACCTATAAATAATTTACCCTGTATATCATAGTGGAAAGCTTAAGTTATCTTAATTATATTTAAGTTCTGAAAATAAAATAATAATTATAATTAGAGACTGCTGACAGTGTAATCATCCTGTGTGCTTCATTGATAGATAATGCACAAAAATACAACAAAAAGTTCCATGCCAGAGAAAATTAAATAACTAAACATGTAAAAAAATAGATCAAATAAAATTGAGTTCAAAATAATTATTTTTATTTAAAATAAAATATATGCCACTCAATTTTCACAAAATATACATTCTATGATAATTACGTTTTCATAAATAAGATATTATGTGATATATGTATAGAATCCCATATTTATAAAATTTTATACAATTTTTGTTAATAATAAATATCTTTTTTCATGATTTACGGAGTAAAAAATAAATTATTATGAATTATGTAACTATCAAAGCACCTCTAACAAAGATATAGAATTTTCGACGTCATTTTTCAATCTTGATCAATATAATGTTTTAAAAAATTAAGTAAAAATATGTTGCAATTAAGATTTTCTACAGTTATTATTCATGAAAGAAAAGGTCAAATAATTTTGCTGGTCAATCCGTAGTTTAGTCTTAAAGTTTGTTTTAGCCTTAAAAGACTATTCTATTTGAGCCGGTCAACGTTAAAAAGGTTGACCAAGTCCACGTCTGCTCGAGGAAGGCTTATTGCACCTGGGCCCGAAATTCGGACCACCAATGGGCGGCTGCCACGTCGGCCGTGGCCGAGGGATTATTGCATCTGTGGCCCGGAAATTCGGACCCCAGTCAGCGGCTGCCACATCAATATTGAGGTGGGCTCACTCTGACGTGGTCGGCTCTGATTGGAGGCCAAACTTTACAGTAAAACAAATTCCCGTTCAAGGAATAGTTAGGAGCTCTCCCTGGCCTCTACCTCACATGGTTATTTGTGCCTTGTTTAGGCTGTTAACGTTTCGATTTTAAGTTGATTTGATCTCAATTTAAGATTGAATTAAATATTTTTAATTTGATCTCAATTTAATTCAAAATATTAATGAGAAAAGTTATATCCAATCTAGAATCAAGCTAGGCTTGGCTCGTTTATCTTCAATTTAAGTTCGATCTGATTTTCAATCAATTTTTAATCTTTTAATCAAATTCTTACGTATAAATTTTTTTATTTATTTAATTAACTTAAACTATATTATTCATCTTGATTAAATGGTTAGAAATAGAAACAAAAAATCAATCTAGATCACGAGGGTTTGAACAAAATTCATGAAATAAATTCTAATGTAATCATCTAATATATTAAAATAAGTTGTATTTGTAAATATTTATAAATGTTTTTATAATTTTTATAATTAATCTGATTTTGCGCTAGCTCGATCTAATCCTATGCTAGCTCAAGATTGGATTAATAAAAATCTCAAGTTATAAAAATAGCTTATTAATTAGTTAGCTTAAATCAAATCACTCAGGGCCTATTTGGCAGCAGGCCTAATTTGGTCTTTTTACGCGTCGGCCCCAAATCAGTCCCAATTGCGTGAAAAAAATAGAACTCCCGTTCGGCAATCGGTAGGGGCCTGTTTTCGTGCGCTAGGGCTTTTCTTCCGCAGCCGTCTCTTCCGCAGCCGTCGCCCTCTTCCGCAGCCGTCGCCCTCTTCCGCAGCCGTCGCGTTCTTCCGCAGCCGTCCGCTTCTTCCGCAATAGAGAATCTTGTGGCGAAGGTACGCTAGTGCTTCTTCTTCCATCTCCTCCGTGGCCGTCGCCTTTGTCTGTGATCGTGAGTTGTGTTCTCTTATGCGGTAGGGCTTCTTCTTCATTTTTCTTCCGCGGTCGTCGTCTTCTTCCGCGACGGCCACTCCTGCGACCAAGCTGAGCTAGGGCTTCTCTGCCATCTTCCGTGGCCGTCGCCTTCGCACAGTTCGTGGTGAGTTCTGTTCTCTTGTGCGTTAAAGCTTCTCCTTCACGGTGCTGGACCTCCTCGACTTTCTCCTGTTCTTCCGCCGGCGGAGTGATCACCGGCACCGTCCGGATCGTCGTCTCTGAGAACAGCTGATCTAACATCCTCCACCTCAGCTCCAGCAAACTCCTCCTCGACGACACCATGCCTGTCGCTTTGTTGCGCAATGGCGCGTTCTGTGAGCAAGCTGCACTAGGGATTTTTCTACTGCATTTTCTTGTGACTCCCATTGTAAGAGAAGCATTTTGTTGCAGAAAATTAATGTTTCCTATCTGAAATTTATATCATGCTCCCAGATTCTTCATTTTTTTACAGCAAAAACCAATTTTTGATCTTTTTGGAAAGCTTGCTGAGGAGACCAATCGAGTTCGAGGTATTATATTTTGCGAACATGTTATGTTTTTCTTGCTCATGCTCTCAGATTCTTCAGTTTTTCAGAAAAACAATTTTTCGAACTTTCTTGGGAAGGTTGCTGAGGAGACCAATCGAGTTTGAGGTATATATTTTGCGAACATGTTCTGTTTTTCTTGTTTGCTATAGATGTTCAAGCTTGTGTCTACATGGCCTGATTAATTTGAACTAATTAAATTGAATTTCATGTCATATCCTACTTTATTTCACAGCCTGTGTACATCCTTCGTAAATCTTAAGAATGTGGTTGGTTATGTGATTCTTTTATTTGAACACATTATCTTATGATTGATAGTGAATTTCTTTTATTTCACATTCTGCGAACATGTTCTGTGTTTACTTTTTTTGTTCTCTTGAAGAAAACACAATGTTTATATTAAGATATAAATCAGTCATAACAGCATGTTGGTCTTTGCCATCCATGTAAGCTCTTGGTATTGGAGGGCTTATCATCTCGTGTGAATAAGGAGGATGATCTTCACTAGAGCTTGTGTTAATAATTTTCCTATATCCATTTCCCCGATTCATTTGTTTCTGAATAAGTATGAATAATTACTTATGAATTTCTTGGGTTTTACAAATGATTTCTGAGGGCTATTTGCTAGTGCAGGCATCAAGCCATACATCAGACACATTATCTTTGTAAGTGCAGTCTTAAAACTTTATCACTAGGAATAATGTCAACAATAATTCTGTTTGTAACTTTATTTATGGGAAATAATATTAAATTTAAACATTACGTTCAAGTTTTCAGCTCAAACTTATATTCTTGAGTACAGTTATCTTTGTAAGTACAGTTTTAAGCTTTTGCTATTGGAAGTGGTATATTCATGGAGCATAAATTTGGAGGTTGTAAAATGAAATCTATGACTAGCTTAAATTTTTTTTTTTTTTTTGAAACTATGTTTAAAATGGTATTACATTTTTTCTAGAATGATTAAAATATAATATTGCCAGGATTTAACTTTGGTCAGTATACCCTGCCAGCTTATATTATCTTTGATATGAAGTTTTTAAAATGTAAAATAGTGCACATATGAGATTGATTAAAAAAAAAGATAAGACTAATGCCTATTATTTTCTTGTTCATGTTTAGTTTTGACAATGACCCTTCATCGTAGAAAGAGAAAAATATTTGAGAAAATAATCAAGCCCAAATTCAAAGTGGGCATTAATTCGGATTGTGAATCAAGAAACTTCTCGTATATATATGGAGGTCATTCATACTCTTCACATCACAAAGTTAATTCTTCTCCCACACAAAAGCTGATTACGAATTATTTTCGACGTAAGTTGCAATAATATTCAAAAAATTTATAGCTCAAGTAGAGTGTTATATTTTTATTAGGTTATGCATGTGTGACATCAGTCCTCATTTTATTAACTGTTATTTATTTTTATATATTTATTTCTTCTTTCAGATATTAAAAATAATCATCCACTAAAAATGGATGACTCAACAAACACAAACATGACCCAAGGTAATGAAGTTGGGTCTGGGACGAAGCAGAAGAAAAGGACGATGGGTTTGTCAGATTCTGAGTATGACAAACTCGTTGAATTAGTTGAAACTGCATTTGATGAGAAAAGAGTACTGAAGGGTTCTCCTATGACAGCTGAATGGCCAAATATAGTACAGAAGTTTGCGGATCAATCAGGAAAAGAGAGACCCTTAAAAATATTGCAGACTGCATGGAAGAAATTAAAGGAAAAATGGAGAAAGTACGAGTTACGTCATAAAAGTGGATTTGGTTAGAATGAGGAGACAAAAATGTTAGAAGCTGAGGATGTGGTTTGGGATAGTGTCGTTTCGGTAAGAATTTGTTTTACAGAACTAATTGAATTTTCTTTCATAGAGATTCTATAACAACACATTCTTTGCTTTAATAGGAAAATGACAAATATCAAGTCTGCCGCAAAAAATCATTCAAATATTATGATGTCATGACAAAGATTTGTCAAAAAAGCACTGAAGTAGGTTAAAGTGCTCATGTCCGGCGGCGATTACCATATATCTCCCAACCATCAAATGAAGAAATAGAAGTAGAAGAACAAGAACAAGATACAACACGTGTTGTCAATGATGCTCAAACCTCATTTAATCAAATGCCTACATCGTCGAGTAGTAGCAGAAAGAGAAAAAGATCTGCATCATCTGTAAGCCTTGACAGATTACAGATTCAAGAGAAGTATACAGAAGCATGTATTGAGAAGAATCAACTTCTCTCACGCTCGGATGACAACATGCAGAAATGCATGTTAAAAATTAATAATATTTCAAATATTTCTCCTACTGCAGTTATTGCTATGGGGGCATTTGCAGCTTCAAGTGACAACAACAAAGTTATGATTCTGAATGTCGAAGGAGTAGTTCTAACAACGTTGGTTGAATACGTTGTTTCTCAGAATCCAGTGTTTTGTAATGAGCCAGTTTGGGGTCCTCCTCCTCAGCCACCTGCAGATTTAAATTAGCATCAGACAGTAGATTATAATCTTTTTGGATATTTGCATGATTTTTTGATAGAGAAACTATCTGAGTACTGTTTGGAATTTGTTAATCAGACTTATTTAATCAGAAATTCTATTTTGCTTGTTTTGCGATAAAGTGATAAGCATATGTTGGAGAATGATTTATTCTCAGTTAATATTTCGTATTCACATGCTCGTTTTTTAATACAGATTTTTTTGTACCAAATGGTAAATGAAATAAACTTATTCTATTTATGAATATGTCATACACCCATTAATTGTAATATTATTTATATATTGTACAGGAAAATACTATCTTGTTGATTCTGGGTACGCAAATACAGACAAATTTATTGCACCGTACCGCCGTTGTAATTACCATCTGAGTCACTATCAAACAGAACAATCACGTATTTACAAACGGAAAGAGGAAATTTTCAATCATAGACATGCTTTGAAAAGGAATATAATTGAAAAGACATTTGGAATATTGAAGCAAAAGTTTCAAATTTTAGCTCATATGAAACAGTTTCCGTTTGAGTCTCAAGTGAAGATTGTTATTGCCTGTGCTATTATTTTTAATTTTGTCTCTTTACATCAAGGGAATGCATATATGGAACAAGATGATGGAAGAATACAATCTACTCGCTTGACTTCAACTGTCTCCAATACAACTATAGGAGACAGTGTTAGAGGAGAAATGATCAGAGGAAGACTGGCTGACATATTATGGCAACAATGAAATCATATGTATGAGGAGCTATGTTTTAATTATATATGTATGTATAAGGTGAATGTTACAATACTAATTTATTTATTTCAACAGGTAATAACCCAGAGCAACGTATGGAGTGAAGGTGACAAGTAATATATATAATCCAGAACCGATTCAGTAGGTCCTCTTCTCAGGTATACTCAAATACTATTTCGGATGGGAAGATAATGATTTGCATCATAGGAATACAAATTTTATTGAGTACGGTTATTTTGCAATGTATAACAGGGAAAAGTACAGAAAATAATGATGGCTGTTGCTGCTACAATCAGCAACTGTGCAAAATAATGATAGTTTCAATGGAAAGCATACAATGTATTTTATTTTAATGGGAAGATAATGATGACGGTTTTATAAAATTTGGGATGGAGCAGGTGATCAGAGCCGATTTCGTTGAATGTCACTGTCTTCTTCCCCTTTTTTATTTGAAGTTTGTGGTCACATTCAACAGATGCAGCATTGCAATTTTTCCCCTTTCATTTCCTATTTGAAGTTTTGTTGTGTTGTATGTTATCCTATAATATGTTATGTCAACTCAATATGGTATTGTACATTGTCAAATGCAATATTTTTTTCTCAGATATTCTTGAAATTATGTGGTTGTTGCTGTGTATAAAGCATGTTGTTGGAATTGCATTATTGCTCTGTTTAGTTGCTGCTGGAGTTGCTATTCTGGTGTAATTGCTATTCTTATGTACAAGAGTTTAAATATTTATGTTCTTATTTTTTAATTAATTTTATTATAAATTTAATGTATTTCAATAATAGTTTGTGTTTATATTATTGATTTGTAAAAGCTGTTATTAGTAATATTTAATGTAATTTATAAAGTATTACAAAAAAGTATTTATTTAAACATGCATATTCATTAATTTTAAAATATATAAAAATTATTTATTATCTATAAGTTTTATAATTATTAGTATAAAAGAAATGAGATTATAAATATATATATGTAACAATTTAAGTAATAAAATTATAATATTTTTATATAGAAAAAATTAATTTAAAGGAGCTGTGCATCTCATGAAATCAATAAAAAGGAAGCCTCGAATTAGAATCAACCAAAAAAAAAAGAAAATTTAATTTTAGATGAGCTCAACAGCTTGCTACAATTTTTTTTTCGTATCTTTTTCTAATTAAATCCAGTAATATTAGCTTTGGTACCTGCAAGGCATGTAATAAAAAAAATATAAATTTCAACATTTGAAGTGGTAAAACGGGCAAAATTTAAAATTTGTTCAATTTAATAGCAGAGGACCTATCATGTAATATTCGAAAAACTGTAAGGACATTTTAATAAATTTTTTAATATTTTAAGTTAAATAGTAAGTATGCGTTAATTACAGGGACTTTTCAGTAATTATCTTTAAAAAATTATGTATATATGTAATCTCAAGATCGTTATTCAAAATATATTTTAATTTGAGTAATTAATTTTTTAATAGATTATTTCTATTACATTTAATTAGTCCACATACCAAACACTAACTTTTTCTAACCACAAAAGCCTAAATTAGGCCAAAAAAAATCCAAGGACCAAATTAGGCCTGCCGCCAAACAGGCCCTTAATTCGATTTAAAATTTGATTCAATTTTTGATCGATCTTTAATCCTCAAGCCGCTTTATCAACCACTAATCTACATATAAAATTATAATTTATAAAGCAAATTACAGATAGATCTTTATAATTTACCTATAATAATATTTTAATTCATATTTCTTAAACAATTCATTTAGATCCCTAGTAACTTTTAAAATTCTTAAGTTAGATCCCTAAAATTTAAAATAGTGACCTAAAATCAAAACAAGGTAGAAAACTAAATGAAAATTTTAAAAAAATGTAAACTAAAACATAATATAGATAAGCTATAGAGACCTATTAATAATTTACCATAATTTATATTATTTAATATATATTAATTAGAACAGTATTTAACTATATTTTGATTAAAAACTAATATTTTTATTTACAATTTAAAATCACACTCATCTAAAAAATTTCTCAAATTCGACACTAAGATTACAATCATTTTTAATAAAAAAAATGTAAATAAATATTTTTAGACCTAAATGGAAAACTGACTACAAATGAAGCTCTTCAGTAAAAACATAAAAATAAAAATAAAAAAAGAAAAACGAAAACAAATTGAGGGAGCTTCTCAACTTACCTAATTGCCAAAGCGTATAAAATAAAATAAAATAAAAAATAAAGCATTTTAAAACAAATATAAAAAGTGAATTTATAATACAAGTATATGTTTTTAATATTTCGATATAGCATACTAATATTGCTATTTCATTAAGAGTATAATTAATAAAAAAAATCTTTATTATTCTACTATTCTTCTTCTTCTTCTTATGTTTTAGTCATCACCTTTGGCACTTGGCCCATTTTTTTATAATTTAGAAATAAAAAATTAAATTTATACTAAATCATACATAAATTTTAATATAAAAATTTATTTTTTTTGCTCTACACGAATTATAATACAATCAATAACTTATTTTATATCTTATATAATTCCTAATTTCTAATATAATAAATTACTTTCATTTCTTATGATACATGCATCTAACATAGAACAAAATTTTTATTTCAAGGGCTAAATTTTTCACAAGAAAATCACACCCTTAATAAAACATCACATAACTAATTCACAATAATAATAATAAAACATTTACTTCTCTTCTACATTCACCGCTACATAAAAACAACATTTTTCGCTTCGTTTTTGGTTCATATTCAAGTTACACAAAACTGTTTTTTTTAAAAAAAATAAAATAACTCATACAATTCTCAATACATCAACTAATTTTATTTAATATTATCACAATCAATTAATTTTATTTCTCATTACATCTCAAAAAAAAAAAATTGAAAAAATGACAATACTCAGGCATGAACCAAATAATTCAAAATTAAATATCTATAATATACCACATTCTTTAAAAGAAATGACCATTACAATGCTGTTTGTTTCCTCAAATCAACTTTAACCTCAGTTAAAA
Source organism: Apostasia ramifera (assembly GCA_019297695.1). Lineage (NCBI taxonomy): Eukaryota > Viridiplantae > Streptophyta > Magnoliopsida > Asparagales > Orchidaceae > Apostasia > Apostasia ramifera. The sequence continues at coordinate 115,807 of JAEMOT010001804.1, read as the reverse complement.
TTAATCCTATAAATAACATCATATATAAATTACAACATTGAATTAATAATATTTTAAATTCTATATAAATATTAATTTAAAATCAACTTTATTTTACATACTACACAAATTTTAAAATAAAAAATATTATTTCACTTGATCTTAGCTGAAAGAGCAAGAAAGATAACAAAATTTATTTCATATCATACATATATCCGTAAATAAGATTAACATTATTTCAAATCTATTATAAATCTCAAAATAAAAATCACATCAAAGTCACATTTTATCACAATTAAAAACAACCTCATAGTAAAAATTTTGTGAAAAATGTGCGGTGTAATATACCAAAATTTATGTGACAAATATGTAAACATCCAAAAAAAACAACAACAAAAAAAAGTGATCTGACAATAATATAACATCTACACTTCACAATCAACATGCTCTACTAAAAATAAGAGAACAGACTAACATTTTCAGTCCAACAAAACATTTAACAAAACATGAATCATTAGTGATGTTCAAAGCATAATCAGCTGGACGATCTTAATCAAACAGATAAGAGAAAACAATTCACCGTGCTAATGAGAGAAGCAATCATGCATTTAGTTTCTTGCTACATTACAAGCTGAGTGATGGTTTAGCTTGTTCAGTATTGTTCCTTAAAACTTGCTTAAATCTTCAAAAGCCAACAGCTACAACGAAGGCCTAAGTTTATACAAGTGCAACATTATCCACATTTAAGATTCTTTTTTGTTTTGGAGAAGTTACAACTCGGCCTACCAGAGTTATATTCATACCCCCATCTGCGTCGTAGGTAGAATCAGTGATATGAAGTTTTCAGTGTGAAGTCCGTGGCCGCACACGCCGGCTGTTCGAATCACCACCGTCCGATAGCTGAGCCCAGACACTCCGGCTCTTCCCTCCGCTGCTGCACTCCTCCTCACAGCCAGCAATGATCTTCAGAAGCTCCGACTGCAGTGATGGGCAATTCTCTCTTAGATATTCAAATCCACTTGATCGCATTACGGCTGCAGGTTTTAAGATAGACTTATAAGAGATTGGAGAGGGAGAATACTTTGAGCACCAATGGGGAACGATTGTGGAGAGTCAGCAAAATACCAGTATTTCACACATAAGATCACATGAAAGGGGAAAGTGAAACAGGGTTATTTCGTAGACTGGAGTCACAATAAATCATGAAATGGCGTTTGCTTTGTTGGCTACAGAGTACAGAGTTTTGTAGGATTTGCTCCTTTACATGCTTGTCAAAATTTTTAGCAGCATTGTCAGCATCAATGGCCTTCTCGCAAAATTCACAGTTATGAAATGAGGCCTCTGGCATTTTTTTTTTTTTAATGAAACATTCCTATTTAGTATTACACATAGAGAGGGTTCTAATTCACACAACTCATTTGGAGAAACAACAAAGCATACTGAAAGCATGGATAGGAGTAACAGGATAGAGCATAATTGGACTACAGCGGCTAAGGTTTCCAATAATTTTTTCTCAGTTCATGCTCTAGGCTCTAGTTTGAAAATGTATAAAAGGAAGGAGGCATGATTTCATTAAGATTTAAAACAAGCAACAAACAAATTAATCTTAGGTGGCATTTCAATGCAATCTACATGTCCGTGTTATTAAATACCAAAATGTTATTTAGATGTCTATAATATCTCTAAATTATTATTTGTTTAGTTCAAGGCCAATATATTGAAAGATGACAATGTTACATACTTTTATTAGTTATCCCAAACTTAACTAACTCCTCTCTACCAACCCCTCCCACTTAGAAAATCAATCCAACCTCACATCTTTCTTAAAAAATCAATCCAATATCACCTCTCTCCATTACAATTAAGGTGATACCAGATTAATCCAACTTCACCTCTCCATTACAATTAATGTGACATCTAGATATCACCCAATGTTAGATAATATATTGACAAAATATCATTTTACCGCAACAATTTTATAATTTTTTACATCGTAATCTAAATATGTCGTTAAACTAAACAATTAATTTCTCAAAGTAAGACATAACATCACAACAGACATGTGATCCCATCAATGCATATACTGGATGAATGCTCAGATAACTCAAACAAGGATGGAATCATATCCAGATATATTAGAACAAAGTTTTATATGTTCACCTCGAGCAGATATTAACCCTGAGCTTTGACCCTTTTCCCGTAAGGGAAATAATTCAAAAATTCATCAAATTTTGCATAAAATTCCCGAAAAAATATCTACAAATGAAACTGCTTGTTTGCCTATATCCATAAACTTCTACCAGAGGCTATATCAAGTCAAAGTTCCAATTTGAACTGAAAACTTAGGCTAAACTCATATCAAACTTTGGAGGTATTCAGTGAGCTGATCATCTTCTCTGCCCTGATCTATGTAGAGAAAAGAATCAGGAAACATGTTCAGTAGCTGCCACCCAACCACCCAAGGCAAGCAGTAGCATAAAAAACAACAATGACAATGATGCAACAAAAACCAATCAAAGGTATTGTTCCATTCACAGTAAGAAAAGCTTTCCAAATATAAGCAAACTATAAGACCAAATCCTAGGAGGGCCCCTGCAAATACAAGTTCTTGTAGCACTCAAATAATCAACACAAATAGATGAAGTAGGCAAAAACAATCGATACAATGTGCAGCGCATAGGGAAGTAAAAAAACCCACATAAAAAATTCTTAGAGAAGAGAAGTTAGACAGCAAAATTCAAAAGAATACCTCCAAGGTTTTCAGCAGTGAATCTAAGGCAAGCAGCTTTTAAATCCAGGGCATGATAACGATCAGCCAATGCAAGAATGCTAGCAACCGAGTCCACAGATATATCCTTGCACATGTAAGACTCACACATCAGCCGCAACCTTCCCAAGCCATATTTGTCTGCCACAGCCAACAATTTTGCAGCCAATGTGTCTGAAATTGAAGTTGAAGGAGATCCTGATGCAACACACATAGCATCTTCATCCAGATTGTCTTTGTATATGAAATGTAACATCGCCTGACAAAAACAAGGAAGAAGCATAAACACAAAGCATAACATAAACTGAAAGCCTAAATTAGAAACAAAGAAAACAGAACAAAAGCATGAGAGCAGTTACCTTAAAAACCTTCGGTTCTAAATCAGTAATAACAATCTCAGTCTGGGCCTCTTTTAATCCATCAAAAAACATAGACTTAAACACAGGAGAACGAGCAGCCATTACCAGCTTATGAGCATGGAATCTTTCACCAGCAACATTAAAAATAACATCTGAACCTTCTTGTTTTTCTAAAAGCATACCAAAATGCACCCCCATGTCAGACTCAGGAACCTTAATGGAGTGTAACCTAGGACAATCCATGACCGACACCACAACACCAACAGTGCAATTTATTTTCAAGCAATCATCCTTAAGGTAGTCTGATGTCTCAAGTGCAGCTCGTCTGAAAAAGCGTTTATAACCCCTGAAAGAGAATGTCTCGATAATCAAGGTGCTAAAGAACGAAACAACAAAGGTCAGCCATTAGCTCTAGATATAAAGTAGAATACGTTCCATAATTGTTAGTCGTTTTCTTAAATGCTTCTATATACCACATAAGATATTAACTCATGTATATTATACAATGCTTGCATAAGATAAAAAAGCAGTGACTGCAGAGAAAAAAAAGGGTTTTCCCAGCAGTATTACTTAGACTGAGGATGGTTTACGGGCGTATGAGATACTAACAACTAGAGGCATTGGGGCACACATTATAATGCTATAATTCATAAGTCCCTTATGATATTATTTAATAGACATCATTGCATAGAATTACCTTCCTTTCATTTTACACTCACACAAACCTTTACATTTGGAATTGAAGTCCCTTTTTTTTTTCATTTATCATACTCAGACAGACCATTGCAGTGGCAAAGACTTCTCAAAACAAAACAATATTTCCACAGCTTCAAAGTCAGAAACAATTTATAAAAGATCTGATGGCACATCAATTCACATGCAAAATCTGATGGCACATCAACAATTTATAAAAAAAAAAAAACGTTCCAAATTTAAGCAATATTTTCAAAGTTCAATTATATAATAACTAAGAGTTCAATACGCAAAATAAACCATGATATATTTAATTAAATTGGATCAATTGTAACATAGAATTTACTAAGTCAGATTGGGTCATCAACTATACCAAAAATCAGACAGAAGTTATCTTTCATTACAGGTTTAAACTAGGATCGCTCTAGCAAATAATTCCGATTGAATTTGCTCAACCATAAGAGATTATACCAGAATTGAAAATTCAAGGATGACACGCAAAGAGCATAGGTCTAGCAACTTTATATTTTATCAAACTTCTAAGCAGCAAATACAACTAATAAAAAACAAAAATATAATTAAACTAGTTGGACTTCAGCTACATAAATGCGTCATTGCCCGGTCCCAATTCCCGAATGATAAATATGGAGGGTTGCGTTAGGCAGTCGACAACCAGTGTAAAATTTATTGAATCAATCATGATATGAATTCTCTAAGAAATTATGCTAAAGCTAAGGCGTTCTCTATAAGCGACGCACTGTATTGCCTGAATACAATGAGAAATGGGAAAAGGCCGTTGCATCGGCCCTCAGGTGTAGTGATAAGTGAGCAAAGATTTCTACATCATAAACATATATGGGTAGAGAAACTAATCCAACATACTAGAATTCAAACCACTAGGACTACATTAGGAAATTGAAATATAAGCATCCTGACATGCAAGCTAATAGAGTTGGTAGATATTATGATTCATAAAAAAAATTAATATTTTGTGCCTTCAGGAAACAAATAGATTGAAAAGAACACCAAGGAAATTAATGACTTAGATTTCAAATTTTGGTACTCTGGTAAAAATAAAAATAAGAGTAGAGTGAGCATAATTCTGAATAAGAACTTGAAGAATCACGTAGTAGAAGTCAAGAGAAATGGTGATAGAATTATGACTTTAAAAATTATAATCAATAGAATGATTATTAATATTATAAGTGTGTATACCCCTCAAGTGAGTTTGGATGCGAACATAAAGAAAAAAATTTAAAATGATTTGGAAGAGTTAAGCAAGAGATACCGCAGGAGAAAAAATTATTTATCGAAGAAAAATTTAAATGGATATGTTGGAAGTGTTGCTGAGGAATTCAATAGCATCCACGATAGGTATGATTTTGGAGAGACAAATGAAAAGGGTAAAACAGTTTTAGAGTTTTCCTTAGCGTATGATCTTATAATTGCTAATACTTTATTTAAGAAAAGAGATGATCATATTATTACTTATAAAAATAGATCTCAAGAACTTAAATTAATTATTTTCTTATAAGAAAAGATATTCAAAAATAAAATATTAGAGAAGGAATAATAAACTGAAACACTATCCTTAGACTTGATAATGAAATCTAAAGAATGAGAATAGATGTATTCTTAAGAAGAAAGTTCTAGAACTTGAAAAGTGAAATATCAACAAAGAAACTGATCTTATATGGCTAAAGGTTACTAATTGTATTCGTAAGGTGGTGAAAGATATGTTGTGAGAATCCAAATGAAAGACTCCAAATAATAAAATACTTCGTGCTGAAAAGATAATGTACAAGAAAAAAATTGAGAAAAAAAATTATTATAAAGATTGATTTAAAAATAAGAATAAGAATAAGTGCAAGAAATATACAGTGACCCGATGAGAATTTAAAAAAGCAGTTTGCAATGCAAATAATATGATTTTTGAGGATCTATATAAAAACTAGACACTAATAAAGAAAAAAAAAAGACAAATATATTGTATAACCAAGATAAAAGATAGAAAAATTAAAAACTTAAGTAAAACATATTAAGAATAAAAGTTAAATATGGAAGAAGATATTAAAGATAAATGGATGAATTACTTTCAACAGTTTTTCAGTGAAAATTGTGAAAATACAATTGATTTTACTAAACTCAGTATATCGATAAAGCTGAAGTCTGAAATGCTTTAAAGAAGATGAAGTATAAAAAAACAGTAAAACTAGATAATATCCTAATAGATGTTTAAAAATAGTTGAAAGATAAAGTTTCTTGGCTCACTAAATTGTTTAATATAGATTTGAAAATTATAAAGAAGCCAAATGAATGAAAAAAGTGTATATTAGTACCTATTTATAAGAATAAAAATAATATACAAAATTATGTCAATTGTACAAGAATTAAATTAAGTCATACTTTAAAATCCTGGAAAAAAAGTGATCGAACATAGATTATGCTGTAAAACTAAGATATCAGAGAATCAGTTTGATTTTATGTTAAGTAGATCTACTATGTAAGCTATTCATTTATTGAAAGGTTTAATGAAAAAATTTTAAAAAAAATATTTAAGAAGAAGAAAAACTTACATTTAATTTTTATTGATTTAACAAAAGCCTGTAATAAAGTCTCAAGAAAAGTACTTTGGAGAGTTTAAAAAAAAAAGATTTACACTTTTTATATTGAAGTTATTAAAAACATATATAAAAGACCTGTTATCTGTGTTCATACATAAGAAAGTCTGACTAAGAATTTTTCTATTATAGTTAAACTACACCAAGACTTAACTTTAAGTCTGTATCTTTTTATTTTAATTATAAAAATCCTGACTGGATGTATTTAAGAAGAGATGCTTTAATGTATGCAATTCGCAGATGATATTGTCTTTATTGATAAAACTAAAGAGGGAGCCAAAGCAAAACTCAATCTATGGAGGAATACTTTCGAATCTAAAGGTTTTCATTACAGTAGATCAAAAATAAAATATATGAAGTGCACATGTAGTTAAGAAAGAAACATTTATATTGGTAATGTAATAATTAATAATCAAATTGTCAAGAAGAGTAAACTCTTTAGATACTTTGGATCAATCATACAAAATGATAATGAAAAGATAATGACATTATTAGTAGAATCTAAGTAGGATGGGTAAAATAGGAAAATACTTCTAGTGTATTATGCAATAGAAAAATTTAACAAAATTTAAAAGTAAATTTTATAAAATTGTAATAAGAACAGTAATGATATATAGTGCTGAATATTGGCCTACAAAAAAAAATATATAAATAAAATAAGTATTGTAGAAATAAAAATACTAAGATGGATATGTGGGTATACATAAAAGGATAAAATGAAAAATAAATATATTTGTGAGAAAGTTGGAGTTACATCAATTGAGAATAACTTAGAAAAAATCGACTTAGATGGTTTGGACATGTAAATTGTAGGCCAATTGAAGCTCCAGTTAGAAAATTGAGTTATTGGATTTTGCCGATGTACAAAGAAGAAAATGAAGACTAAAAAAGACATGACAAGAAATTATAAGAAGTGACCTTACTCACTTACACCTAAAAAAGAATTTGTTAATTGATAAAACGCAATGAAAACAAATAATTTATGTAACCGACCCCACTTAGTGGGATCAAGGCTTGGTTGTTGTTGTAAAGTTCATCTACATAGATTTCCTCCTCCATTCAGCTATATTTAAAGCAAAAATCACCATGAGTCCTTTCATTACCCATTTTGTCTTCGCACATCTGCCACATAGATGGTTGGGATTAGCATGATGTCTTCGTTGTAAACATAATTGTCATTCAAACAAAATAAGAAATTGTTCTAAATTTCGGTAGATGGAACATTGTTTAAAACTTGAAAGCCTTAATTAACCAACCAAAGTTTAGATTACAAAGATATGAACATGGATTAAAGGCTGACCCAAAGGTGTTGATCGATTTGATTTTGTTTGCTGAGGTGCGGCATGGCTCTCTGAGGTGGAAGAGATTTGTTGATATCATGATTAGCTATAACAGCAAAGCTAAATGTCTAATATTTGACCGCAAAATCAGCCAACACATTGAGATTGTGTAGCTTGAACAATAAGAAATTAAGCTTCATGATGAAGGCCCATTGGCTGAGCTTAAGCTGAAGGAGGCATCCAACGTGGGTCACTCAAGTTGGTGATGTGGCTTTATGTAGGGAAAGTCGTGCTGGATGCAGCTTGTTTCCATAAGTGCCCACACTCAAAATGCATACGGAGGGCAAACTCTATCCAATAAGGGAGAAGACACAATCTTGATTCATTATTGTTGAATCATAAATTGGAATTACAAGGGTTCGGTGGCAAATGCCAAAATTTATAGGTTTATGTGGTACTGTTGATGAGAAATTGGAGATGAAGATATAGAATTTGAGGTAATTAGGGTTTAAAGGATTCTTATGCAAAAACTAGGCTCTTCTTTTCACTGGATAATAAGGTTAGGCGATCCTCCCTCTAGGCCTTAGCCTTCCCTTTCACAGCATGTCAATTCAGTCAACACAACGCATACTTTAAATAAGGAGGTTAACCTCCCTAAAAACTAAAAGTAGGTACTAAACAGATATCTGGATAAAATTCAATAAACAAAATAAAGTAAAAAATAGAATAGATCAACTTAAACAAACTTTGTAAAAAAAACAATCTAGACCAATCCACCAGAGCAATCATGACATGATCAGTTATAAATCACAAAAATCACTATCTGATGTGATTTTGTTGTAGTCCAAATATCCATTAAAACAACACAGACCTTCTAAAACAAGTAACTATAATTTGTCTCTATTTTAAAAGTCAACTCTCATATATTTCTATTACGCATGTATTCTCTTCTCATGCACTATATAACCATTGCAAGCTTTATCATAAAAAATTTGAATCACACATACAAAAAAAAACAACATTCTTTAATCCCATGCTAGTCAATGTAAGTTGTATTATCAAGATTTCTATCACATATCGATCTTCAAAAACTCATTAGCACAGTCATATCACAAAGATTTAATCATGATTCATGTGGAAATTAAATCAAGAATTTTGAACAATGTGATTTTTTATGCCAACAACCAATAAATAAGAGAGGAGAAGTTCATTTAAGGGGTGTTTGGTTCAGTATTATCTTGATGTTATGCCATGTTATCTAAATATCATAGCATCTAGATATCATTATTTAAGTGATAAATCCATAATTTTTTAAAAATTATCTACATACCATCAAAATAAATAATTATTATTTTTAGATAACAAGACATAACATCAAAATAACATTGAACCAAACGTCCTCCTAGTAAATCAACTACACATATAGAATCAAAATGCAAAACTTTTTCTAAAAATGGCAGTGTACTGATATCCAACCATTCCTACTAACAAAATGAAAATCAACAATTACAATTGCAGGTAAAGCCGCAGCTAAAAAAAGTCAAAGAATCCATTATACTAAAAAGCTGCCAGCGGCTTACGATCACTGGGATTTATCAGTTCTTACCTCATGATTTATCCTTTTCTTCAAATTCAATACTATACCAACTAAATCAGGAACCTATACCAAATCATAGTTATTACTAGCTATGTGAATAGTTATTGTACCTTTCTATAAAATGACATGAGAGTTCCATTTAAATGTGCCTCTTAATAAAATAATATTTGTTTCTTATCTTTTTGCTTACACAATTAGGAAGTGCCATTAAACCTGTAATTGAAAACAAACGTTTATGTTTTGCACAGAAAGGCATAGTTTTTTTTTTTTTGATATTCACAAAAAGGCATAGCTAAAATTGCATATTTATGTTTTTAATTAATGAATTGTAATTAAAATAGTAGTAGGAGCTTCACGTCACACTTAAAGTCCATTGGTGCATTGATAACATGTTCAACTTAATAACTGAGGATGGCTTTCATAGAAGAACTATCAATGTTCAAAAAGTTCAGATAAAGGCTAATTTTTACAGTTTAACGCTGCATATAAGTACTTTTATAATCAAATCAGTTACAAGCTTTTTGCATTTGTTTACATAAACAATGTTTATATTAAAGATTGATAAGAAAAGAAAGTTTGGACTAAGAGCCTATTAGCTTGACACAGAGGGCTAGAATGGAAGCAATTACTTTTCATATCCTGGAGATTTGAGCTTCTAGAAAAAGTTTGTTGTGTTCTCAGAATCTCTACTGCCTCTGACTAAAGGTTATACGGCAACAACATATATGGAAATCAGAACAAAGGTCAACTTCTGTAAAATACTTACCACATACTTCCACGATACTTGAGGGTATAGGGTCCGCTCTCCAAGGAGCGATCGAAGTGGCTGTGCACCTTGTGCTTCCCCTTGCCGCTCTGATCCACGAGCGTGAGCTCGAAAAGAGCCCTAACATCAGTCCCCTCGCTCGCAAGAGCGATGAACACGGAGACGTAGGTCGAATTGTCCTCCGGATTTTTGCCATCCGGGTAGAAATAGACCGCCCACTGGTATCCGCCCACCGTGAAGGTATCGCTCGCGATGTGCTTCCCGATCCCCATCCCCTTCGCAAGGGAGTACCCCTGGATCACGAACTTGTGCGATCCATTCACGGTCTCCGTCACGGACCTCGATCTCGTCGGCGAGATGGAGAGGTCTCTGTCTGGTGGCGGAATGCTCTCTGGCATCATCTGCGTAAATCGTCGCGTACCATCAAAGATTTCGATCTTACCGGCGAAAACCTAGGCCAGCTCCGGCCGGTGAGGTCGAGTATAGAACCCGTCAATACTTGAGGATTGAGTCGTAATTCATCCGATGAAGACGATTGGAGATGTTGTTTCTTTTAAAATCTTTGTCCCCCACCCTCCTGATCTTCTACACTCTTGTTATTCGATCTCTTAAATGATTCAATGAAGATTAAGAAAATAATAATAATTTTTAATTTTTTGACTCAAAAATTCAAATTTTAATAAATTTTTTCAAAAAAATAATTTCAACTAAAATAATATTAACAAGTTTTGAATCGATCTTGATTAAAATTACATAAAATTAACAAAATTGATTAATACCGGCAAAAATTAAAACCATGGTTTCACCCCAACCCCTCCTATTTTACAGCTAATTTTTAATATATATATATATGAAAAACTAAAAATTTTTATCATATTTTATAGGATTTAGCTACTTAAATGCAACACATGATTAGAGCAAGATGAAAGGAGGAGGAATGATTAGAGCAATAATATAAGAGAAAAAAAATAATATGAAAGAACTAGATAATTATATGAAATAAGTAAGAGAAATATAAATACATGACATAATCTGTCAGCTCAAACTCAATCTAACTATCCACTATAATGAATTATACTTTTTCTGTTTGGCAACAAAAAAAAAATGATTTATTTTAGCCATGATCATAATTTTAAAATTATTTTAAAAAAATTTTAAAAATTATTTTATATCTTATCCTACACAAATTTCAATATTAAACAATCACTTTATTTCACATCTAACACAATTTTTAATATAACTTATTTTATTTCATATTTACATATTTTTTTAAAAATTTTCACAAATTTTTTTTAAATTATCTTTTTTTTCTTCCAACCAAACAGAGCCTTAGATAAAGGCAGAGAAACTTGTGCATCCTCTAGCTCCGAGCTGAAAGCCCTCCTTAATTATAAGTGAAGACAAAATCAATCTATCACCAAGTCTAGCTTGGATACACTTGACCTTTTTACAAGCCCAAGATGAAAGAAGGAAGAATGCATTTAGGCCTGTGCATTCGATTTAAGTAGTTGGTTTGGTGACCAAACTAAAAAAATGATTTAGTTTGATTTTAAATTTAATAAAATCAAATCAACCAAATTAGATTATAAATCAAATCAAACCAACCAAATAAATATCGGTTCGATTTGATTTGGTTTGGTTAAAACTATATTTTTTATCTCAAAAATTTTCTTAATCTTCTTATAATAATATTAAATATTGCTATATTAATATCTAGATAATAACTTTAATATAAAAGTAATTTAACCCAATAAGTAATTTAACTTAATAACTCATTCACATCACTAAAATAAACTAATAAAAAAAGTAGGAAAAGTTCAGAAGCAATTATATACATTATTATATCAATATCATATTATAATTAAAAATACATAATAAAAATTTTATTTGTTTATCAAAAATGATGAATATATTTTTTAAGTTTTCAGATAATCTCCGTTGCAAGAATTCATCCTAATTTTTACACTTGAAAAAAATACACTAAATAATTAGTATAAAAATATAATATGAAAACTAATAAATATACATATACACTATTACTTCAATATATTCAAAGTTAATGCTATAAAACTACTATAATACAATGCCTCCACAAGTGACCACAGTCACTATCACTACTCAATTAGTCCAAAAATATAACACTGAAAGTCTGAAATATTATCAATATATCAAAGTTGATACATAATTAAACTTCATAAAATGCTCACAAAATCAAAAAGGCCCGTACTATGAAACTGATGTTGATCTTCTTTCAACCTACCTAGCAATCCTTCAAACTTTAATATGAATATTAATATTGATCATGAATTTTTTTGATAAAATCTTGAAAGTAATATAATAACTGGAGAAGATCCACTTTACAGTCGGTCAACTCGGCCACTGAACCGGCCCAACCTTAAAATCATATTTATACGTGGTTTATTTAATAATCAGTTAATTCGGTCGGTTTGGTTTCCAAACATGTGAAACCGAACCCAAACTAATTAACAGAAATACTCAAAATATCAAACTATAACCAAATCGTTAGATTCTAAACCAAACCAAACTGCTAAATTTAAACTGTTCGGTTCAATTTTTCGATTTAAACTATAGTTTGTACACCCCTAAATGCATTCAATCTTAGCATTTACAAGAATATTAAGATTCAAGAATGAAAACTACTCACTTTTCTTCCTAATAATTGATCTTTTGTATTAGAGAATGAATAGAGATTCAAGTACTTAAATGCCTTGTTTTTTTTTTGATTAATCTCCACAAACTTGCGTTTGATCACTATAAATCATATTTTAATTAAAATATTCATTATATATATATATATATTAAAATATAATATAATAATTTTATTTTTACATATTAAATGTGCATTAATAATTTAATTTATATATTAAAAATAACAATATGTTCATACAAATAAAGTTTCTTAAAAATATTTAAAGAGCATTTTATTCAATATTTATTCTTTTAATGTCAAATTATATTATTTAAAAATTTTTATTATTTAATTTAATAAAATATTTATATAATACTAAAAAATTAATTAAATTATCACTCTAAAATAATATCTAAATATTATAAAAATTAAAAGAAGTCTATATAATATGACATAATTTTGAGATAATATTGAATCAAATACCTTCTTAAAAAAATTCTAAATATACATATTTATATGCAAATATGACTACTTATTAAATCAAATTCACTCCAAGCTGATTTTAAGCTAAAAATAAATTAAGTCAATTTTTCCTCTTTTTTTTTTGGGTAAAAACTGACTCAATTTTAAATCAAATAAAATACAAATGAATTTCATGTGAGTTCTAAGTTTTGAATAAAATTGCTACCAGAAGAAAGTCTCATCTTCCCAATTTTTAGCTCAATTTAAATTTAATTTAAAAAATAAATGTGAAAAATTTAACCTAATCTTAATTTAAACTAAGTATGACTTATTATCAATTTAAACTTAATTCGAGTCAAAATTGTTCCAATTTTTATTTAGTTATTCAATCAACATAAATTATAATTATTTATTTTAATTTATTATTTAAAAATAAACAATCATTTTGAATAAAAATTATAAAAAAAATTGAATGAATTTTTTTCTTAAACTGTTAAAAAAATATATTAAATTCAATTACAGGTACATATATATAATTTTTTATTTTTTAATTAATTAATTTCGAATTCTCTCAATTCGATTCCATGTCGACTGAAAATTGAATTGATAAAAAATTTAAGCCAATAAAATAACTCATTAGTCGAGTTAAATTTAATTAAATCCAAAATCTAAGGAAAAAAAAAAAACTAGCCTACAAGCACCAATTCTTGGGCCAACTGATTGCATTCATTAAAATTAAGAGAATTTTATATACCAAATGCTTCATCTTATTTTATTTACATATTAATTTTATTTTTAAATATGACAACAATATTTTTAGATATTACGCCACACGTTTAATTTTAAAAATTATGTAAAAATAGAAAATATATTTTATATAATATTAATAAAATAAAATGTCTCTTCAAGTAGGATCGTAAAAATGTGTCGTTATAATATAAATAAATACAATGCATTTTACATAATATTTAAAAATATAACAAATGCCCGTTATAATATTAAAAAAAAGTGAGACAAATATATAAATAAAATAAAGTATTATGAATATAAAAACCACAGAAAACATTTTTTTAATATCAGGATTTCGTTAACTTTGAAATTGTCAAATAAAATAAAATAAACACTTGTAAATGTAAATGACTTCTATCTTTAAAACAAAAAAGAGAAATGAACTTTTATATTTTTCTTTCTTACTCCTTCAGTTGCT
>JAEMOT010001804.1:82427-99518 GCA_019297695.1 Apostasia ramifera | reverse complement strand
CGTGGAGACGCCGACGGCCGCGTGCTACTTGGTCACCTGTGCGGACACCCACGCGTAGGGCGTCCTACGCGCGGACGCCGGCGGCAACGCGCTACCGGCCGTCAACGCTCGAGGCCACGGCGCCCTTAGCGTGAAGGGTAAAATTGTAATTGAAAAAATATTTATTTTAATTTTATTTTATTTTTTTGATGAAATAATGGTATTTTAAACGGAAAACATTATGTTGGACCTGATTGGAAGCTTTTTAAAAATAACTAGGGCCCTGGTGAACTATATAATAATTATTATGAACCTGAACGACATATTTTGACTTTTGTGGACTTTTATGACAAATTAGACAAACCTCAAGGGCCTAAGTATAATTACTCCTTAAATTTAATATTTGGAGTCATCTATTTAGAGCTACAAATCATTTTTCTTTTTAAACTTCTTTTTTTTCTTTTGAAAGTCGGAACTTTTCTGCATCTCTATGAAAGATATCTATTCCAGAAAAACAAATCTTTTTAATCTTCATATGCAGAAATATGTCAATATTGCTGCAGTTGACTTCATTCTAACTTAAATAAGCTTGCAGAGTTAAATTAGAAATCACCAGAGCTATCAGCAATTTCTCTTGGAAAATGTAATGAGAGAATTCAAAAACTGACCCGTATGAAGTTGGACTTAAAGGAAGCCTGAAACACCGCGGCCAGCAACACCTTCCCTGTAGAGGGTGAGAGCTTCCTCCATGACTTTGGCCTGAGATAAAAGCTGAGCTCTTTTCTTGCTTGAAGGATGTGTGGAGAGGTAATCTTTCAGAGCGGAGTCGCCTGTGATCTGCCCGAGTTTCTCATAAACTCCTGGAGCAACACGGGGATCATATCCTGCTGATGCCATCAGCAAGAGACCAATGTAGTCTGCTTCCATCTCCATCCTGAATAATATAAATGAACTTTCATTTGTACAAGGACACAATAATAGAAAAATATGAATGAAGGAGCTTACAATTTATATTGGCTTGTGTATCAACAAACAATAATCTTAAATATTTGGGTAAATTGCACAGGGGCTCCTGAGGTTAGAATAACGCTGCAAATAGGTCTCATTTTTTAAAAGCCTAGATTTGGGTCCATGAGTTTGTGTTTAAGCTGTCATTTGGTCCATTAGTTTAAATATCGCTTTTTTGGATGGTTCAATTAAACAGTAACGATTATATTTGACTGTTAGCTATATTTATATGGACCAAAATGCCCTTATAACTCTCTCGAAATCCTTTAGAATAATATGGAGAATGAGTAAAAAATCTAAGGGTAAAATAGTAAAAAGCCAACAAATTTCAGATGTGGAACCAAACGGCAGCGCAAACACAAACTCGGGGACCCAAATCTAGGCTTTTCAAAATATGAAACCTATTTGCAGCGCCATTCTAACCTCAGGGGCCCCTGTGCAATTTACCCAAAATATTTTAATTTTTAGTATGACCAAAATAGTCTTGGGACCAAGCAGGCCCTTAGATCCCCTTACATTTATGTGCATAGGCCCTTTAAACAGAGTAATAACGATTACGCTTTCCTCAATCCTTTTTCCCCACAGGCCACAACTTGCTAATCTCATCATGTTCTTGCCACAAGAAGACACATGAACCATCACAATATTTTATCAGCCTCTATATTTCATGTTAGAACGTATAACTACATGCCACATCGCACCCAAGTGCATCAAAACCATATTGATAAAGATAATCAATCCAAGAGTGGCATTTCACCTCCACTAAACCTTCTTTGCAAATAATTTATCACATGAGACACCTCCTAGAAACTAAAAAATGACAGTAAGTTCATCAAAGTATCTTGCAAAGACTTTCAACACAAAACTAGTATAACAGACTTGTTCAATCTAAAACATTAATTTTAATCACCAATCAGAAAAAAGATTGCCATAGATGTAGAACAGAACAACTGAACGACTGATAAATTCGTTGAGAATGTAAAAACTGCTTTCTATGAATATATGTATGTCCAAAAAAGGAGTAGGAAGATGGCCTCTGTGCACCCACACCAAACGACAAAGAGCTTCATGAGGTTTGCTTAGCTCAAATTCAAACACCTCAAACTTTCTCCTTTTTCAACCTGTACATTTGAACCTCATCTTACCCAAAAAAAATATCAGGGGCTTAGACAAATCCCGGAAAGTGAACCTAGGCTAGGCTAAGCCATGTCATCCACTGAACATCCCTTTAGTTATTTAAGATAAAACCCCAATAGTGATTGATGTAGCATGGCATACTTTGGGTTTGTTGAAGCACCAGCTTCATGCTTAAGCCAAAGACAAGATTCAGTCAATTGCAAGCTTGATAATAACAGTAGTTCAAATTCCCCTGTCCAACTAACCTTACTACTGTTGCCTCACATTCTAATGAACTGGTAATGTCAAATACTCAAATTAAGTTGTTGTGTTCATGCATTAATTAATAGTTAAACTAGCACATTAACTGCACATGTGCCAGTGAAATCACATGCCAAGAGCAAGTTACAAAACAAGATACCTCCGAGAGAATGGAAGTCTGAGAAGCAGATTAGACATAGCATTAATCAGGTCCGGCATACCAAAGAACTGCAGTAGAACCAGTTGGAGTATCCCAAACCACAAATTCTTAGTGATACCCTCCGCAGCATGGCGAGCAATAGCATGGCCAACCTGGGAGAAAGAGCAACAATGCAGCTCAATTTTCATGAATCAAATCACTAATCACCAAACTCTATATTCCTTATAAGAAAAATGCAACTCTAAGACAAACCAACCTCATGCCCAATCACTGTGGCAATCTCAGCATCGGTTCTGAAGTGATCTAGCAAACCAGTGAACACAATAATCTTTCCACCGGGGAGACACATAGCATTAATCATTTTATCTCTTACCACCAGCACCTCCCAATTCAATCCTTCTAGATGCTTAGTGGCTGGCTGCTTCCCCCGTGCTTTCGCCTCCTTCCGGCTCTTGTATACCCACTTATCATCAAGAACCTCGTCCTCCTTGCTCCCATGAGCCGCCACATCGCCCTTGCCAAGGTCGCCACTGCTGCCGGTGAGCGACAGAAATGTGTCCCTCGTCTTATCAGGCGAGTAGGCGAACTCCGGCGACGGCTGCTCGGAAGCGTAATCGATGTCGCTCCATCGTCGCTCGTCGTGGTGGAGACCGCGCTGGACGGCCCCGATAATGTCCTTGGAGATTAGTCTGATGCGTATGCTGTCAGGATGCAGGGCCGGGAGTATCTTCCCGCGGAGCGGTTCCTTGATCTGATTGAACTGGGCCTCGCCGAGCTGGCGCTCGACGGCCGGGGAAATAAGGACGAAGTGAGAGCGATTGGTGTAAGGAACGGCCTCGAGATTGCCATAGTAGATTGTGACTACCAAGCCGCCGCCGGCCAGCACGACGGTGACGACGATACGGGGGTTGTGGTACCACCGCGGGGCCTTCCGCTGGCGGAAGTGCTGTAGCTCTGGGCGGACTACATAGTAGAACCGCCGCCATCCGCCGCAGCCGGGGGACGCAATGGCCGGAGCCACCGATGAGCGCTGCCACCAGCCCGCTGCGGCGGCGAGGCCGGATCGCGTGTGCGTGGGGCCAGGGGGATTGGGATCCTTGAATCGGGTGGTTTTTGAGGCGAGAGAGCGGAGAGAGGAGGGTTTGGCTCTGCGGAGGAGATTCAACATGGATTTGGGATCTCGATCGGAGTATGCGGATCGAGATGGAGAGGAGAGATTCTTGGGGAAATTCTGAAATTTTTGAAGAGAGGAGGAGGAACCGCTCTAGAATATTGCGTGGGACGGTGGAGAATTTGTGCGCAGAAGGAAGAAGATACGAATGGAAGAGCTCTGGAGACGACACGAGAAGGCAGAATGAGTTAGCGAGCCGGAGAGCCGCTTTCAATTCGCGGACTCGCAGACTCGCAGCTCGGAAAACGTAAGTGGTGTGATAAAAGATCAGGACTGGAGCTGACACAGCGGACAGCTTTTTCAGCAAATATAAAAATACTCATGAATTCAATAATTGTATTATTTCTCAAATTATTAAAAAGATTAATTTAATTGATTTAAAAAATCAGACAGGCTCAACACTCATGAACCCAAACTAATTTATTATTTTATTTTATTTTTGATAAATTGAATATAAATTATAAATTAATTTATATGTTATCTTCCCATTTTTCCACAATTTATACATAAAACGCATCTTTCCCTGGAATTCCTCTTATCTTGTTCGAATAAAATCGTTCAAATAAGCCCATTGATCGTTCTCATCTTGTCATTTTTACTCAATTTTTTTCAAATGCAGGTTAAAATTAATGCCCTAATCTCAATATAATAAAATAACATTCATAAGTTCACACGTACTTCTATTGAAATAATAATAATAATATTTATAATATGAAAATAAAGCTCAAACTAAATCAATCTGATCAAACTTAGCTCAGTAAAATTATAAATTATAAATATAACTCATAGCTCAATTAACTAAATTCAAAGCTAGCACAATTTGAGCTAAATATCAATTTGAACATCGAAGATCTTGGAGCCAAACTCTCACTCCTATTTACCATGCAAGTTTAGGAATGACAACGGGGCGAGTTTGGGTCGAGTTTATAAATACCCATACCCGCCCCACTATATATTATTCATTACCCATACCCGCCCCATACCCGTTTCCGCCCCGCCCCGCCCCGTTTCCTCACTAATGTTAATGAAAATTGAATTATTTTATTCTGTTTGAAACAACAAAAATCGTAACCATATGGTGAATATTAGTGACATTTTCTATAGAAACTATTCCCTGTAGGTAAAGATATGTAACAAGATCATGAATAATCAATAACCTTCATACAAATTTTTCAGATTGCTAACTTTTTTAACATGAATTCTTATATAAAGTAAGTATTAGACAATTAAAAAGAACCAAATATGAGGCAATTATAAGACCCTTGCAGACAACAAGTATCAATTGATTTATGAACTAAAAATATTAATATCATATGTTAGCGTGAACCTTATTTCTAATGACAGTATACTAAACATTGGCATATAACCAAAACAGCGAAAATGATCCGGACACTATTGTATATTAGTTTGTTCACTTTGATTAATCACCTCAACATAGGCCGAGACACCGGTTGGTCCGGTTCCGAGTAATATTTTTATTTAGGTATTAATTTTTAAATTTTTTAAATTATATCGAATCGGGTACGGGGCGGGGCGGGTCTAGATGATTCATACCCGAACCCGCCCCATTTCATAATGGGGCGGGGCGGGTGTTGCGGGTAAAATTTGAATACCCATACCCGTCCCATTAGGGGCGAGTCAGGACGGGTTAATCGGGTACGGGTACAAATTGCCACCCCTATGCAAGTTATCAAATAGAGCTAATTTTGAAGAAGCTAAATAAACTCAAAGATGTATAAAATAATTAAATTTTTAAGTAATTGTTGACCAAGAAATCTACTCGTAAGGAGTTTAAAGAAATAGGAAAGATACGGTATACTCTTGTTAATAATAAGAGAAAGAAAGCACAAAAAAATAAACAAGAATGGACGAGAATGTATTTATTCCTTAGACATATTCTAAGATTTTATTTTACATATTCTAAGACCTATCAACGAATGATTGAAGCAGATGAAATAATTTTTTTTTTGAGAATGATATAAAATTAATATTAAACCACCATCAATGACAACTTTTTGATATCAATGTATCATAGAGATGAATCAAATTGAGTGAAGATAAAATTTAGAAGTCCAATTTAATCTGATTTTGTTATTTAAACATTAGTTTACAATTATATTTAAATTGAACTTTAGAAGCATAAGTCTCCCAACAAATGCAACCTAAATATTCTTTCAGAATAATTACATACACAACACTTTAAAAAAAAAAATCTTATTTACATATAAATCACCTTTTCACTATTTATATCCATAAAATGATTATATAACTTTAGTTGCATGTTATTCTTATGTTTAACAAATATACACATTTAATTTAATTTAATCCAAGATTAATAGTAGGATAGGAGCCTAAAATGCTGCATTTCCAACGTCTTCATTAGATTAAACTTTCTATAATTTCCTGCATCTACAAACAGCTCAGAAAAACTAAATTTTTTAGCCTTTAAAACTTCATGAGTTAATAGCAATTAAATCCCTCTAATTTTAACTTATATGCAATTAGGTCTTCTCAATTTCTAAATTTCAAGTTGATCCGCTAATTTGTGATAACATGTAAAGAGACTTAATGAATAATATTTTCTCTAATTAATGAACAAATTTATCTAATTAAAAAAATTATATTAATATTTTAAATGAACATAATATCTAACCTAATCTAATAATTGAAGAAAATATTCTTTATAGAATACCATTATTAATACTGAAGAACCTATTTGCATATCACCTCAAACTAGAGGATCAATTTGATTAAGTTGAAAATTAAAAGGATCCAGTTGCACATAAGCTCAAACTAAAGGGACTTGATTGCGATTAACCCTATATGATATATTGTACTAGTGATGGTTATCTGGAGCTGTGCTGGAAAAAAACAAGTAATTACTCAAACCATGGATGATAACACTAACATTTTCTGCTGTCATAAAATTTGATAAGCTAAACAGCAAAAGGGAAATATAAAAATATGGTAAGATTTCAGCTAGAACAAGGTATAACCAATGCAAAGAAAAGCAAAATTTAAAGAACCATGAGATCTTTATCATACTATGAGAAGCAAATTTTCTAATGGAAATTCTGAAGTCATTATCTGCATCAACAATAATCTCATCTCCCCTTGTTAACAATCACATTATTAATTACTTTCACCATGCATTCTGGGATTAGTTCTAGTTTATAAGCAGATTAATAAGCTCTAAACAAGTTTTTTTAAACTAATACTTGTTCGTTACCATTCTAAGATAGCAATCACATTTTCCCACAGTAGCAGGACATATTTTGCACTTCATTCTACATTATACATATTCAAGCCACATAAATCTAAGTTCTGCAATCCAACATGCAATCAAAGTACACCCATTTCAAAGATTATGTCCATAGAGACATGGCCTCAGATTTCATGCCTAACAATTAATATTGTTTCTTCTTTTTCTATGACATAACAAAAACTCCAAATTAGTCAGATTCAACTGAGTCTGAATTTGAGATCTAACTTTGAGCTCAAATTTAGGCCAATCCTTAATCAAGGTATCTACAAAACAAAGGCACAGAATACAATAATGGCTTTGTTTTCAGAGAGTATGAATTGCAGTTCAACATACTAAGCAGCTGAAATGAAGGTTAAAACAATGCAAAAGAAACACATTGACATTTAGAAACTGCTGAATCTAAAAAAATTAGAAATATTTAAGAATGAAAAGAAGAAAAACCAAAACTAACAGCAATTGTCTAACTAAAATGAATCTATAAAAGATTGTTCATTAGAAGCATGCTTACTATGGCATGTTTTATCCCCGGAATGCCTGGTGACACGAAGCTTCAGTTTTGTGCCCTGTGTCTTTCTTCTGTCTGATTCTTAAGAAAGGAAAACTCCTTCATAGCACCTCAACAATCTTCCATTCCTGAACCAATAACTTTTATACTTGAATCTTGCATCAACAATGGATCAATCCAACAATCCAATCTGAAACCAGCCCCACATATTTGAGTTCGGTTGATCCTGTTTTAAGGTTCAGGTTAGGTTTGATTGAATGAACATGAATTAGAATTCAAACTGGAATTAGGTCAACTTGAAAACCCACAACCAAACTCAAGAAGTACAAAGTGATTATGATAACCCTAGTCGTTTGATTTGTGATAGTTTTTAGGGTAATTGATGGTTAATTTGGCAAGTGCCTTTTATATTCATTATTCCAAACAGGTTAGTGAACCTAAATTGCGTTAATTCCAGTTCTAGTTTGGGTTGACTTGATCTAGGCTAGGGAATTCTCACGTCGGATCTGAATCCAACTGTGGAACCGAATTGTCACCCCTAACTTAATGGGTGCTCTAACAATCTAACCTACATTTTGCCTTCCATTAGAAATAACTTGTCATAGCTCAGCTTTCTTAGAACTTCGTTTCGTAATTACATTTGCGTAACAACTACATGAGACTGGTGTTGGTGAAGCACAATATCCTACCAAAGCACAACTCAGAAGAAGATGATGCCAAGTTAGTTAAATAAGTATATGAAGAATACAAAGATATGTTACAGTGATAACCAAAGAGATGGCCAGACAAAAGATGAACAAGTGCAATGAAACAACAACATTTATCAACTGAAGCAATAGCAATTTCTCAATCAAAGTAAGACAGGAAGAGTATTAAAACCTTCACAAACTTCATAGCCAAATAAATCAGAAATGAGGTAGCTCAACCAAAGTGAGACAGGAAGAGCATTAAAACTTTCACAAATCTTCAAAGCCAAATAAATCAGAAAAGAGGTAGCTAGAGATGCATAAACAATTAAGAAATTTTCTAGCATTCTGAATAGCAAGAAGAAAATTGCAAAATAAAATCACTTAAACATATTAATAATAACACTCACTTGTCTTCTAAACTTCTACATCCTACTTAAAGTTTTGCAAGCACTGAAGGCATTTCTGAAGAGCATCGTTCTAAGAACACAAAAAAGCACAACACATCCAATTGAAAACATAACTAAGAGATCCACACTATCAAAAGTTCATACAGACAGCTCGTACAAGAAAATACTGAAAAACAAATAACAAGACAACACGTCTAGTTGAAACCAAAAACACAATTCATCCATCAATAGAGAAAAGAAAATTAAGGGAAAGCCAGAGAAAAGATCAGAACAATTAACCCCCTCTCCTTCCTTTCCAGCAATAGCCCTCTCAGTCCTGCCTCTGGAGCTTCTCAACACGCTGGCTGAGCTGCTTGATGCGAACAACTAGGTTTGTCACGGAAAAGAGGAGCCAGTAGAGGAGAAGCGCAGCGGCGATCAAGATCGCGTGGCGCTGGCTCTTCATGATTTACTTCTGATGCCAGACATGCTCCGTCGGCGTGCAGGCGTCCTCCTGATCACACGTCGGGCGTCTCGTATTTCCAGTAAATATCCCTTAGCAAGAAGAGGCAAAACGGCACCACCGAGAGCATCGGCTTCAACGAGTTCCGAGTCACCGTTAACAGCCCCGTGCGGAGCCGGCCCATCCCCGGTATCGTGAGAAGAAGCAGCATGACCGCCTCTGCACCAGTGGCATAGCCAAGGACGACCCATTCGAGGGCC
The DNA here is from genome assembly GCA_019297695.1 of Apostasia ramifera. Taxonomy (NCBI): domain Eukaryota; kingdom Viridiplantae; phylum Streptophyta; class Magnoliopsida; order Asparagales; family Orchidaceae; genus Apostasia; species Apostasia ramifera. The sequence continues at coordinate 90,255 of JAEMOT010001804.1, read as the reverse complement.
GTTGATGATCGATCGGACCTCGATAGACAAAATCACCTTACTTGCAGGGAGAAGAGAAACGCGACCCTTAACCGTAGCCTCGGATCGAAAGCAGGAGATGAGATCGTCGCTGCCGATTCCTTTTCTTCGCTTCTCCTCTTTCCACCAACGCGACGGTAATGGCGATGCGGAGTCCGGGCTGGGAGTTTGTCGTCCGTAGAGGCAGCTAGGCAGGACGCCTGGCCGTGGCAAATTATATATTGGTCCCTACGTTTAAGCGATTTGGACTTTTTCATTTTGGTTCTTCATGTCAATTTTTATTCAACATAGGTTTTTCAGATTAAATATTTTAAAAATTTCAAGATATTTGTGTTCTCTATAAATCACAAACTTTGCAACTTTGAAATCTTTCTCGTTATAAATAACCTTAAAATATTCTTAAGGTTTTTAATATTATGTTTTCTATTTATGGCTTCTTTGATTTCCATGTAGAGAGATTTTATAGTATTTTTTTGTCTTTCTCTTTTTTTCTTACTTTTCTATCGTTCAATTAATTTGATTGAAATTATTATCAACGTAATTCTTTTCAAAGTTTAAATCTCCGTATCATAGTTGTTACTCGTGCATTATTTTAAGTAATGATTTCAAAATCTATGCTATTTTGATATGATTAATTGTGATTAGATGCGGATGGTAAAGCCTAGCGCGGTAAATGAGTAGTATTTAAAATTATATTCAAATTTTAATTAAGTTTTGTGTTTAGAATTAAATTATTAGATATATTCAGATTAAATTTGAGTCAACCATATTTAATCATAATCAACGAAACAATTAATAAAAATTAAATAGCTGAAAGATAAGTTTTTTTTTTTGTTTTTTGGATCATAGGAAGATAAGTAATTCGCTAAAATTAGAAACTGAAAAATTTGTTTTTTTTTTTTTTTGGTTTTTTGAATAAATTACTGGCTTCTGGAATCGTCAGTTCATCTCCTTCTCCCTCTCTAGAATCCTCTCCCTCGATCGCAAAGCCACTATAAACCAAATCCTATCCCTTGCAGTAGGACGATCGACCGAGGGGAGAGAATGGCGGACGTGCTCTTCGGTGATCCCATCCGGCGTTTTCTATGGGGCCCTACTTTCATAGGACGGCGCTCCGGCCCGCCGCCGACCGATTGGATCGAGACCTCTTCGGCGCACATCATCCGTGTTGACGTCCCTGGTATTCCTGGCCACCATCACCTCCTCCGATCGCTGCAAAGGAGGAGTCAGCTTCTTGTAACATTACGTCTTTTTCTCCAGGATTCGGGAGAGAGGAAATCAAGCTTCAGCTCGAAGAGGGGGACGTGCTGCACGTTAAGGGCGAACCGTCTTCCTCAGCAGGAGCGACGGCGGCGGAGACGAAGGATGCGCTTTGGCACGTGGCTGAGAGGACGGAGAAGGAGAAGTTCTTTCGCCGATTCACGCTGCCGGATGGGGTGAAGGCCGATCAGATCCGGGCGCAAGTAGAGAACGGTGTGCTCACTGTAGTTGTTCCGAAGGAGGCTACGCCGGCGAAGCCTAAGCCTCGTGCGATCCCCGTCTCTAGCAAGCTTTGAACAAACAAGGTTAGCCAACTCTTTACTAGAAATTAGTGAATAATTGTTGCATAAACCTCTCCTATCTCGATGGCGATCAAATCCATGTTGTGTGCTTATATAAACAATTAAGTCTGAAAACTGATTTGAGATCTGCGAAAGTGTTGTTCTCTGTTTGAATTGGTATTTCTATGTCTGAATGATCGAGTCGGTATCAAAGATGTTTGTTAATGTAACGTTTCTACATGGAGAGATTGTTTTTGTTTTTTTGTTTTGGGGAAGTATTCCAGAAGGACCAGAAGTGTTAAAGACGGGTTATTAAAGAAGAAGAAAGAAGCAATACCCAGATCTATGTGATTTTGTTGGACGTCCAGGCAATTGAACGGAGTTGAATGCGTGCCATGGTGACATGTTCTGAGTTATAAACAGGGAATTAGGCTATAACTTCAACATGATGAGCCATTGTTAATCAAAAAATGCAACGCTGAACCTCAGCCCTATAGCTAATTTTCAGCAAAAACAAGCTTTTATATTGTATCCATGCTACCAGGCAGTTCAGGGATAAACTTAGATGAGTTTGAGGAAGGGACGTTGTAACCTCTAACGTTAGAATACACCAGCCTGACTTTTAACAACTATAAGAGGAACCTAAGGGACAATGTCACGGGGAGCCTACAGAGAAGAACACTCAGCTATCTCGGAAGTCGGAACATCTCATTTTAGCATATTATTGAACATCATTGCAAGTTCAACATTGAGGTTTATATCAAAGATATCAAGATAAATTTGAGCCTACGTATCACTTTACTTGCATCAGCAACTCTGGATTTCCTACTATGGCCCACGCTGCAGTGTGGCATGGACCAGAATCAATTAGGTGCTCCTCATGCCATCAATAGGTTGCCTCAACAACAGTCATTGTCATTTGCCAGTCAATTGCTGGGTGACTTGTTAGTCGCAAAAGGATTTCATCACTGTAATGCTTTACTGTACATATAAATAGGTTAAATACATTGTTACAGGTGGGACAGGTGCTAGATCTGGGTAACTCTCCTTTGGTAGATTCTTGGTACTCAAAAAAAGTTGAATAGTAAAGACTTCAAGCCGTTTACATACTGCTACTGTAGTTTTTCTCTAATTTAAGGTTTTCACTTAAGAGCTTTTTTTCTCTAATTTAAGGTATTCTGTCACTTTACTGTTACATCGTTGTGTATGACAATCTCCCTTGTGTGGAATCTCGTCCCTTCATTCAGATTAATGGTTTTCTACTTTAACACTCTTTGATCATAGATCGTATTTATGAATTGTCCAAGGGCTGTGATTAAGTAGTAATTAAAGATTTGTGAGCAATCAATTAAGATTAAATCAAATGAGTCTTTGACTGTTTGACACCTTTCTGACCTATGTTGTTCAAGTGGCAACTGTCATATGGGGGCATTTTTGAATTCCTCAGAACTGATTTTGGTATACTGAGATGAAATGAATAATCTGGGGTATTTTTTTCTTTTTTCACTTCGATACTGACAGATCATTGAAATACTTTCTAGATCAATTCCTTCTGCATTTTTTGTATGCTGAAATTAGTGGTATGCATATTGTTTCCCTGTCATTTTATCCGCAACATGTCACTTCAGTGGGGTTGTGTAAGAACTTGATATAGATTTATGATACGTCTGTTTCATCAATATGAATTGAAAGATCAAATAGCCAGAGATGAAGCCATATGGAGAAAATGCATTTTTGGGGGGCACCCCTTCTCTATTGCATTAAGGTTTACCAAGGTTGAGGAACCAAGGATTAGTGCCATATTTGCTGCTTCCATGATGATATTTCTCAATTGTTCACCCCAACATAGGAGCACGATGTGCTCCGGCTAACAATTGAGGTGCATGCTATGCTCTGTGGTGGTTCTAGTGTTTGCTATTGTGCATCTCTAATGTTAGCCAAGCACCTCGTGCTTCTCCAGTCTCAGTCTACCAACATATCCATCAACTTCAGTGGTGTTGGCAGTGGTGGCAACTGGCAAATAGAAAGGTGATCCATGTGTAATTATATGATTTATAGATTATATGACATATGAGATTGGAATCTTTAATTTTTGATGGGGACTGTCCGAGTCTGTCTCAAGACATTTATGTCCTTTTTTTTGTTTTTAGAAATGTAACATTTATGGTTTGATGTGTATAACGTGTGAACTTTAATTGAGATGTCTAGCATGCATGTAACTGCCCCTTTTAATTTTTAGTAGCGCAACTTGTTATTCTTTTCATATAAAAGAACAATGAACGGAGGGTGGATCTGCCATCATCAGTTGGATGCAATAACCGTGTCAGGGTGGGATTCTTATTTCTTGCTGGTTGATTTTTCATTGTTTGTACCAAGATGGAAATCAGTTTGATGTTCTTGCTAATTTGAAAGCCTCCTGTGTGGTCACATTTTTTGAGAGGTTGCACATGCTTTTATTTTAATTCTGTTAATTAAGGCATGATAGGATTCTGCCAAAGGTTGTGACACACTGCTTAACATATTTCTGGGATGATCTGTATTGCCCCAGGGCTATCTCATTTGAGGTTTCCTATGGCGCACGGAGATAAGGGTTCATCTGTGACTGCGCTTTTCTCACAAGATAATGTAGTAGTTAGCTTGATTAGAGAAGAACAAAGGAAAAATAGGAGAGGTGGGAGAAGAAAAGATGAAATTGTGGTTTCTCTTACTTGTCTTGTATGTTTGCTCTTTGGCGAGACTAAGTTTTCAAGAATTCTTTAGGGCTCAACAAGCTTTTTACAAGTGTACAAGTGCCCTTCATATTGGGAGGAGAGGATACAAAGGGTGACTTTAATGGTTGCCCTAATTACAAGCTAATTGCCCTTATACTCTTGCTACTCTCATGAGTCATGCCCTTAGATATGTGTCATATGGTAGTAATGGTATGGAGTTGGTGCTCATGCTAAAAAGGTCAATTGTGTGGCAAGCTTTTGATAGTCCTCACGTGATCCTCTTAAAGTTTGTTTTGAGTAGACTAGCTAATGCAAGGGCATTTCGGTTATTAGTAGATGTGATAGAGCAAAAACAGGTTATTATTAGGTCATATGTATTTATTGAGTCAGTCAAACTCATCTATTGGTGGGTATGCTCACTGTGTTTTGTAAATAAGTTGAGCTAATTTGGATCAATTAGATTCATATTGGTTCAAATTGGATCATTGTAAATAGTTTGGCCTTAAATGTGAAGGGACAGAAATAGGGTGACTCACATGCAATTTTACATCATATTAAATCATAAACAGCCCTAGGGAGATCAGGCTTTCTTTCCTATCGCAATCGCTGAGCCATTCTTCGCTCGGCACGACCTTGCCTTCCCTCCATGCTGCATGAGATGCGGCCATGTCGCTAGTCATCCCCTTCTCCGCCAAGTTTGTGGATGTGCACGAGCTGTTGGAATTGCAAACTGTCGCCTGCACGATCTCCATCTTCCAGAGCTAAGGCACTTCTCTATAAAGCTTTCTCAGAGGCTCGAGATAAGGGATGATGATGTTGTTGTGAGTGACTTCCATGTGATTGAGCTGAGGAAAAGAGGTTTTCTTTAATGATTTTTGCCAATTTAGCACAAGTGGTGCGTCAGTTTGAGCGAAAGCGGTATGGTGCTACGACCGGCTTTGGAGCTGAAGTGGCAGAGGGCTGCGACAGCTAGTCTCGAGGCTTGAGATTCATTGTGATTCTAGAGCTTCTGTTTTTTGTTCTTCTCTAATATATTGTTGTTTTGCTTTACTAAATATCTTGATTTTCTATTGGTCTTCCAGTGATGTTTCTCTATTTTCTCTACTACATTGAACTTTTATCTTTAATTCCTCTTTGCTGTTATGAGCTGAGTTCAGCTTGTTGAAAAACTGTTTAATTTGAGCAGCATAGTTTGTGTGGGTTGATTATCTATTGTGTGTTGCTAAAATCCCTGGCTTGCAATCTTGTTGTTCAGTGTTCTGGCCAAGTGGTGGAATTATTCTCTGGTTATACTCATGAATTAATATCACATGGTTAATGATGGATATGTTTCCTCCATGCTCTTGCATTGAATAGTTCTAAAACTGCTCCATGTGTGTAGTTTAATTTGAATTTAAGGCATGATTGCCAATCTTTTATAGCAGTTTGATATATTTCTGCGTTTGTTAGCATTAGTTTTTTGGATTTATTTCAAGCATCAGATGTTCTTATGGGATTTTCATGAAACCATTGTGAAAATGCATGCTCTCATAATCAAGCTTAACTTAGTTTAATCTTCTTCATTGCATATCATATGGCATACTAGAATTTTTATTTTTATTTAATAAAATCTGAGAATTTCTGAGACAATGAAAAAAATTAAAATATGAAATTTAAATCCATAGGTTTTATTCATCATGTAGGGCGCTTCGTTTTCCGCTGCATCACTAGCTGAGTGAACTCTTGGGGTGAGCGTCATGGTATTGCTAGCATTCCTCTCTTGTGATCACTATCGATCTTTCATAGTGAATCGAGGAATTATACAAATGATGATTGGATCTTAGCTTGTTCATGTGTTGAATATCCTTCATTGAAACTTCTTCTTTGGCACTTTCTTTCGGTCAATCCTTGAGAGTTTATTCTTCTGTCTCGGGTCTTATTTCTCAGTAGTCTCCAGTGTTTTGTCTACTGGTTGTCTCTGAGTTTTCACATGTTCTTCCAAGATCAATTTGAACTCTGAAATCATGTACTTGGTGCTATCACGAGATTTCCTATTGCCATCCCATGTTGCCTTATTGCTTTCGGGAGTTCTTTAGATCGTCAGGGTGGTCCTCGACATTTTCCCCGTCATCTTGAAGGTTGGGAATTGAACTCTTGATCACACACTGCCATTCGACCATTCTGAAGAATCAAGTTCCCAACGAGTATATAATGTGGAAACTTGGTTGTTGCTTTCTCCAATGTGAACCATTTGACCACAGTTGCCTTCTAGCCCTTCCTTCTTATGCAAATCGACTTTTTGGTCCCGGTCCAGGTAGTCTTAATCCTAAGCTCGAGGATAGTGTGTTCTTGGAGTTGCTTTTCTCATCATTGATTGATGGTAGCACTTAGTCTCATTGTCTAGCTTCAAAGGCTCGGGGCTCAAATGTTCAACATTCACCATCAAGTATATCCATTTTCTTCACCTTTTGGAGGATTTAGAATGGGTTGTGGCTACAATTAAAAAAAAAGGTTGTAGCTTATAAACTTCTTTCAAGCTCCTTTGGGGTTATTTAATCAAATGTCACCATAAAAGGTTTCCTTTCTCATGTGCCTTCTCTATATGGTGTCATTCATGGAGCCGCTCATAGCATTTTTATAATCTTTCCAAGTTCTATAAGACTTGGATATGTATTTTGTAGATTTGTTTGATGGAGCATTGGGTTCTAGCGACTCTTGAGTGCAGGTTCCTAGCCTGCACTCAGGACTTTGGGTTGAACTTTGAACCCTAGATTGAAGGGACTCGAGGATAAACAACCTAGGAATTCCTAAAACGATAACTTGTCGGTGGAGCTATGCATTGCTTGGATGAAGGAGAATTGAATTATGGTAGTCTTCCGTCCCAAGTTTTGCGATTTCTTGAGTGACACCATCACAAGAGGTGTACCAACATTTTGTTGACAACCTTGGTCTAGTCATCAGTCTAAGTATGAAATGTGTTACTAATTTTAAAGGTTGTCCATTATCATCCAGAGCGCTTTCTAGAAGTTTCCAAGGAATCATGCAACTCCGTTTGAGATGATTGATAGAGCTTCTTCGGCATTTATCGTGGACTTGCATGAGATAAGATGGATTATCTTTGAGAATTTATCCACAATGACGAAGACATACTTCTGTCTTTGTCGTATTGTTGGTAGGCCTCTAAGGATAGCTATTCTCTCTCACAATCATGTCTTCCAACTATTGTGTAGAGCTTTTATTTCATATTAAATGGTTTTGTGGTGCAGCATAGGCCTTTAAGGAAATCCCTATCACCATCAGACTTCCTCATGATTCTTTCTCTAATTAAGGGTTCCTGTGACATCTAAAGATAAAGGTTCCTTTATGCAGTTTTTTCGATAGCTAATGCAGAAGCTAAAGGTTGGATTAGAAAAGAACGTAAGAGAAATAGAAAAAGAGGATGAAGAACAACTGTGATGGTACTTCCCTTTTCCCTAATGTATTCAATCTAAGGCTGTTAATTTGGATCGAAGATCGAAAATTGATCGAAAATCGAATCGATTTTGGATCGAATTGAAATCGAGTCGATTTAAACGAGCT
>JAEMOT010001804.1:63371-82134 GCA_019297695.1 Apostasia ramifera | reverse complement strand
TCGAGCGAGCCGATCTCGAGCCGAGCATGGCTCGGCTCGAAGTCGGCTCGATAACAGCCTTAATTCAATCTTTGGTAGATTTAAGTTTTTGAAAATTCTTTATAGCCCAATAATCCGTTTACAAATGTGCAAGTCATAAGATAGAAAGTTTAGAAAGTGTTTCCCTAATTTCGATTGAATTATTTTTTCACTTATATTCCCAATAATTCCTTTACAAATGTTCAAGTCATAAGATGGAAAGGATAGAAAGTGTTTACCTAATTTCGATTGAATTACTCTTTCACTTATGTTACACTCATACTCTTAGGTACTTGTATCATATTGTAGCTGTGGAGCAAGCGCGTGTGTTCTTATTGCTAGTTTTTTAATTTTCAAAGCTTGTCTCAAGTTGGCAGTTGAGTGGGGCCACTTCAAGTGAGCATCATAGCACTCTAGGTATTGGCTTGTGGTCATGGTCGATCCTTCGTAGCGAGTTTGAGGAGTTAAACAAGGACAGAATCTTAGCATCATTTATGTCTCGGATATCTTCGGTCAAATCTTCTCCTACGGTGCTTTCTTTTGATCACTCCTTGAGAGTTTTGTCTTTTTGACAGGTATTCCTCAATAGTCTCTGAGATTGTTCATCTCCTCTTGGGTCGTGTGGTTTGTCTCTGAATATTTATGAGATTTTCTAGGACTCTATGGAGGTGTTAATCACTTGGCCTAACTTCGATTAGTCGTGCTGTCACGAGGTTTTGTCTTTCTCCATAAAGAGCTGCCTTATACTGAAGAATAAATCAGCACCTGTAATATAAGGGCATACATGCAATATTTGAATATCTGTAGGGTGTGGTTGATTCAATAATATTGTGATATTATGTTAGAGTGAGATTCATTCTTTAGTTTAATGATTTATTTAAATAATACTATAAAAAATTATCTCTTTGGAAGGAAGAGCATTTGGCTTTAATGTTACTAATATATTGTGCTCAAAAATTAATTATTTAATTTGATATAGTGTTTAAATAATATTATAAAAAATTATAAAATTACTATTTTAAAATAATATCTTCTTGAATATATTTAGATATCATGTTATAATGAAGAAATATTAACGTGTGTTGTTTTTTTATTATCAGATTTTAATATTAAAAAAATTGTATATATATAATATTATATTTAATAAATATTACTAAATTGCACTAAATTCTAAACTTATAAAAAGTTTAAATTATAAATTACATTTTAAATATTTTGAGCTTGTTTTATAAATATTTTTAATTAAAACAAAATATTTTATTTATATATGTTGATTAATTTCTATTGCTTTAGATCTCATAATAAAATAAATTAATGTCAAGTGTTTGATTTTAATTTTTATTAGTTTTAAATCATCATTAATAGTTAGATATTTTTATTATTTTAAACAATGTGATTTTTATCACAATTAAACCAATAGTTAGAATTTTTATATTTGGATAAAATATGGTGAAAAAAATAAATAAAATATGTAAAATATAATGTATAATAAAAATTTATAATTTTAATAATTTGAGCTAAAATTCGTAGTATTTATTAAATGCAATATTGTATACAGTTTTTTTTTTGGAATACAATGATATTAAATTAAATAAATAATATCTAAACATTTGGACTTTGAGATGAGACGAATGACAAATCCCCCAAATTAAATCATGGAGACAATTTTCTATAGACATCTAAATTCAAGCAAATCCTCAAGATTTATGGAAAACATGGTACAGATCTGATCTAAGTATTGAATGGAATACATTTAAACAAGTGATTTCCATTCAGCAGAACTCTGCAGATTACCAAGAGAATTTCAGCCACAATAAATAATATCCAACTTGCGGCAGTTACTTCATAAAGAATGAAAAGAATAAAAGAATACAGCCTCTCAATCTTGAACCTGGGTGCAGGCAATACACCCCAGTCACCTGAGGTGCTCAATCAGAGTACACCGCATACGAGAGCAAGCCCCGCGTGCAACACCACACGCACAATAATAAAAAAAAACTATCATTTCACATTGATTTCTAATTTTTTTTTATAAAATACATTTTACTTTGTGTATATTCATATATGTAAATATAATATATTTTTGATCAGGTATCGATCTTTGTTTTATTTTATACTTACTTTAGTAAAATTTGTATATAAATGTACAACAAATAAAATGTATTTTTTTGAAAAAAAAATTTACAAAAATATGAAAAAGAGATACGAAAAGATGTTTTCTCGTTACCATGCACACACGCGGCACGTGTTGATTTGATGCCTCATGGGTGACTGTGTTTGCCTGAATCAAATAATTTTTACTCAATCTGACACTAAACCGCTAATCCTACCCTCCTGAAACAGTGAGGCACATTTTGCCATCACTTTTTATATTTCATATATACATTAAAAAATCATGTTCCTACTCTTTTTTTTTTTTTTCTCTTCTGCTGCCACTGCATGAGAAATGCAACTCAGATGTTACTCATCAGAATTCTGCTTCCTGCTCAGTCTCTCCAGTCTTGTTAGCAATGTTTCTAATGCCTCTCTCATCCACAAATGTTGACACCCCTCCCTAGCTTCAGCCACTGTCACCTGTTCACCAGAACAGTAAAACTTTCAGAAAATAATGGTTTGTGCCTAATTTAAATTCAATGTTCTTAGCTAATATCATTAGATTGCCTCATTGCTGACCATAGGGATTGTAAGTTGACTTATGAAAGTTATCTCCGTCATGCTAATATGTGGTACTTCACCGAATTTTAAAGTTATCACCTCGACTAGACCCTTTTCTAAAAACTATCTGGTTATAGAGAATATTAATGTATTAATGCATTGCACATTCTCTATTTTTTCTTCTCTATATCTTAACCTATAGTATTAATTTTTAATACTTATATATATAATAAATAACTTATTTTAACAACTAAACTTACCGAAATCTATAAAAAGGAACTCGCATGAAAAAAAACTTTAGGCAGGAGAGACCTAGATGTTAACAGTTCTGTTCTGTGAATTGTATAAAATCTGAGAGCCTACCTCAAAAGCTAGAATAGAATTGTCCCTATATTCTATGATAATAGTACATGTATGAGCGAGAATTCATTATTCTAATTCTCTTCAACTCACCCATCTCCTTTTCCGAACTTCCATTTCCGGCCAAGACGCCAGTTCCTCTGTTACATTCAATGGAAACATGATACCCTCATAAAAAACATTGTTTCTGTTGCTTTTATACATCCATCTCCCAAGTTTACTCTGCAAGAAAATGATTATTTGAAGTTATTAGCTGAATAAAAATTTAAAGTTAACTTTATGAAAGATGACGAATGATGATACTGATCGTCATTTTGCTGACCTCAATGTGGCCATGCACACCAGCTTCCTCCAAGGCCTCCCTAGAAGCAGCTTGTTTGATAGTTTCATCAGATTCCCATCCTCCCTATAAAAAAGATTATCATAGTTCATAAGGTTTGAGTTAAAGAAAACTTTACACAATTTCACTGATGCAATTTAATTGAGCAATGATAAAGCAATGAAGTGCAGGATGAAAACATTATGATCGCTCAGCAAGAAATGTGGAATATTGATCAAAATTGTAAATGCCACTAATCACATAGCAAGAAAGCTGAATGCAACACCACCAGCAGCAGCAAAGGCTTAATCCCAAAATATATTGGGATTAACTATGTTCGGGTGAAAATTTCAAACTAGGGATTAGAGATAATGAGGGGGATTAGAGAGTGGGTTGAGAGATGATAAAGAGCATAGTAGGAAATGAGTAAGAGAAAGAACTTCCCATAAGGTTCTCTGCAAGGATGGGAGGAGGATCTGAGCAAGCTGTCGATTATCTCAGGGATACTTTGTTGAAGAGAAAGAGCCAGAAGATTAGGGCTGAACAGTAGATGAATAGTGCCTGACTAACACTTACTAGAGCCTGGAGACTCAGAACTTCAAAACCCCTTTCTAACCATAAATGAAGGTATTTATAGTGAGAGTGTAGTAAGTGAGATTTGGTGGGATTAAATGCCTTTCATTAATGAGGTAACGGCTAGATGTCGTGTGTTACGATAAGGCTTACCCACGCCGCCTGTTAATACAGGCATTAATGATAGGCACTCTGTCTTTTCCCCTTAAGAAGCTGTCATATCATAGGATAAGGCTATAACATGGCAAGAGCTATTGGCTAGTCATCTATTCGATCATCCTGTTTGACTGACTCTGAGTTGTTCGGCTATTGACTTAGCCCAAGTGGGTCCCTTGATCTTGTTTGAGAATATAATTTGAGAGACCTGTCAGAGGGTCAAGCCAAATCTACCACGTGTTTAGGCTGGATGAAGTGGCAAATTTTTTCCTTAACAAACTACATAATGGGGTTATTCTTTTCTGTTTAGCTTCAAATCAGAGTTTTATAATAGTGGGCCTCTCGAACGTTCAAGTGCTCAATCACAACCCGCCACACATGCATCATGACGGGCAAAAGTTGGGCACCTGAATGTAACAAAGTTTCTAGTGTTAGGGAGTTAAAAAGAAATTTACAGTGAATAAAAGATGCACCATCCAAAGAATATAAGGTCTATTTCAGAATAGTTTAAACTTAAACTTAAGCAACTTAAATTTAAAGTACTTCCATACAGTATTGTCTTGTTCATGTGTCTTTACATTTTTAAGTTGCTTGAGTTTTCATTTACACACCAAAATAATTTAAGCTGCATTTGGCTATTTAAGCACTTTAGAAGCTCAAAAATCTCTTTAAAATGCTTAAAAGTGGCCTTAAAAGTTAGATTCTCAAAAGTTGAAGAAGCTTAAAAAGTTAAGCGATTTACACTTATCAATGTTTTGAAATTGTTGCCAAACAGACCCACATAAGTCAATTCATACTGATGGAGTTGCTTTAAATGAGTTATGTATAATAGCTGAATTTCATCAGACAGACAAATTTATCACCAGCTGAAAAGCATTCTTCAGCAATGAGAACATGGTCTTGAACTGAGAAGATCTCCCAATCTACAACAGCTATTAATCAAGGGGCAAGAATTGTGATTTAGTTGCTCTCAGTTACCTTGGGAAACATCATGCCATGGCCTTTCTGCGAGCTGATGACCAGAACCTGCATCGCCTTATCTATCTCATCCGTGCTGGGATCATCCATGTTCAACTTATATGGAATGCATCTGGTTTTTAACAAATTATTCATCAGATCAAGCCACACTAGATCCCAATTGAAGAAGAAGAAATCAAAACCGAAACATTCCTCCATTGATAATGCAGCAAATCAGTAAAGTTCCAAGAACATTAACTTTTTTTTTTGATAAAACCAAGAACATTAACTTTACTCACCCAACGACGAGCCTTCGCCCGCAGCTCGTGTATCGCTGGAGCTGCCTCCCCTGCCTTGCCACCACAGTAATCGTCGTCGTCGTCGTCTTCGCTATTACCCTGCGACTCTTCACCTCCGCCCCCTTCAAAAACTCCCGGATCCGACAGGGACAAAGGACCCCCAATCGAGAAGCAAGCGAAACCGAAGCGAAGATGAACCCCCAAAAAGCAGTAGTTGCGACGAACCACTTCCCACCGGCTATTTTCCGCAACGCCATTGAAAAACAAAAGTAGGCGAAAACCCGATTTATACTGCAGATCGACCTGGACGAGAAGGAAGTGAGCCAGAAGCCAGAAAGGAGGATCGGATTGCGATTCAGCACCGGATCTTGTCATCCTCCGGCTAATCGGCGCTAGGGTTATAAAGGATTCGGTTCTCCGGGATTAGGAACCGCGTGTCGGGGCTTTCTCCGCTTCTTCTTCCCCCCTATCTCTGCGTCCCCCTCGTCGGATTCGCATCTTCTGGATCTATCAGCAATGGGTGGTCAACTTGTCATCACCTCCTCCTCTCATCTCTCTCCGGGCCCTCAGCCCACGCGGAAGAGTTGCGTCAGAGATCGGAGGCGAGCGGAGGAGTCCATCATGGCCGACACGCCCGCTGTCTTGTAGAAGATCAACTTGTCCGAAAGGAAAATATTTGAAAAAAGTTAAAATCTTTTTTTTTTTAATTTAATTTGCTGAATAATTATACTTAGGTTAATAACAAATAAATATTTAGTTTAAGCTCAAATACATTCAAGTCTTTTTAATTTATAAATTAATCAAATTAATCTTTTATAATATATAAATATATTTTTTACATTAATATTGAGACTCAATGGAAAATATTTTTTTACGAATAAATTATTTTTTAAATTTAAAATTTAAATTAATATTTTAAATTAAAATTAATTTTTACTTATAAAAAATATTATATTATTTTGTTAAATACTTTAATTTATACTAAATAACTTATTTGAATTTCACTTTAAATTAATGACCTATTTAATTTAGAAATTAGAGATATTTAATTTCAGATAAGTTCAAATTAAAAGAAATTAATTTTTATATATCAAAAATATTAATATATTTACGAATAAGCTCAACATTGTGATTCATGAGTTTTTTCTTATTAATAAATAAGATATACTAAAAATCTTAAAAAAGTATTACGTCAAGTCTTATAAGTGAGCTTACTCATGAATTACTTGATAAACTTTATATAAATAATTCATGAATATTAATAAGCTGAACACTATTATATTCAAACTCATTCATTAACTTATCGAACTTTTAAAATTATGTTCAAGCTTATAATAGCACTTAAAAATACTTAAATATATTTTCAATAATCAAATATATATTTTTAGTTTTTAAAATAGTTCTTAATTGTCAAACTTAACAGAATCTATAAAAAAAGGACCAACATAGAAAAAGTTTTGGGTGAAAGAAATTCAGATAACATGTTTTTATTTTTTTAAATCTGTGTAGAATTAGGAATTTACTTCACGACTTGGGTGGAATTACCCTTTTAATCTACGCATAAAATTGAAAAATTAAATATCCTTGATAACATTATGGTAGCATAGTAAGTTATATCTTACAAGTAAAATATTTTTTGTTACCGCGAGAAATAATATTGTAACAAAATCCATAATATTTTTTGATATTAATAAAGATACTCAATAAAAAGTATTTTCTCTAATCAGTATATTAAGTTGAATATTATGTTCATCTTAATTGTTAATATAATTTTTAAATTAAATAAATCAATCAACTAATTAAGGATAAAAATTATTCATTGGGTTCCTTTATTTATATCAATAAATTTATTTATATGTTATCTTAAATTAGAGGACCAATTTATTTAATTTAAAAACTAAAAAGATTTAATTACAAATAAACCTAAACTAAAAGGATTTATTACTATTAACCCTTTATACAAAAATATTGAATCAAACAAATAATAATAATAAAATAACATAAATATCTAGATCATATTAATATCTAAATAATATCAATATCTAGATATCATTGAATCAAATAACCCCAAAAAGTAGGTTAAGTACGTATATCACTGAACCGAAAAAAATAACATATATTATATGCATTTTAAATATATAAATTAAGTACATCACATTAATCACGTGTTCATAAAATGATAATATTTATTGACACTACCATATGTGATGAACGAAGATTAATTTTCTATTAAGTGGAAATTTTTTATGGAACATTTGCCTTGTTATGTGTTACACGTGTAGCATGTTAGCCGCCCACGCCTACAAAAATAAATCTATAATATTAGGCCACATTTGGCTAAATGTTTTACCAACTAAAATCTTTTCTTATTTTTAAAAAATTAAAATAATTTTTTATATCTTACTTTCACAAATTTTAATATTAAAAGTCTGTTTGTTTATAAGATTAAATTTAAGAAGATTAAAATTAAATTTAAATAGAGATATTTTTTATTAAAAGTTGTGAATGATGTGAAATAAAATTAGTTATTATATCGAGATATGCGAGAGATATGATATAAAGTTAGTTATTATATTGAGATATGTGAGGGATGCGATATTAGTTAGTCATTATTTTAGTAATATGTGTAGGATGTGAAATAAAGTTAATTTTTAATATTAAATTTTATGTGTGATGTGATATGCCTGATTAAAATTAAACCAAGTTTTCTAAACTTTAAAATAAATGGGGCATAGATAATCATTTTATTTCACATTATATATATATATTTTAAAAAAATTTAACAAAATATTTTCAAAACATCTTTTTTATCTCTAACCAAAGAGTGCTTAAAGATAACATGTTATCAGCTTGTTTGAAATTAAATTATTTTAAATTTGATTTAAAATTTATTTCAACTTTTGATGAAATTTTTATGTTCGAATGAGAATTCATCCTCATTATTGTTAAACTTTTTTTTTTATACCAATTCTACAGAAGAACGCACATACACACAGATATATATATATTCGTGCGTATTAAAAAAAAATTATATATATATATATATATATATTCGTGTGTGTTATATGTATTATTTTGTTAATAGGTACCCTAGCATCCTAAAGATACATAATGTGTAAAATAAACATGATAATTTATATGATTCAATGTTCTTAACATAATAGATTTTCCATATTTTTCTTAATTTGTATTTTTTTGAAATAATTAAACATAAAATTGTTTTTTAGGTATGACTTTTGTTTAAATTTTATCTTTTATAACAATAGAAATATATATGGCACAAGTAAATTTAGGGGGTATTTGGTTCGATGCTTTGTCATATTATTTAGATGTCATGATATATAAATATTAATTTTTGATTGATAATTTTATTATTTTTTAGAAGAATATTTAAAGATGTTATCAAATTAAATAATTATTATTTTTATTTAATATAATATAATATTAAGATAACATTGAATTAAATGACTTTTTAATTCTATATCTATATTCTATATTCAATTTTGGTGTCACAAAAATTGAACTAATTTAAAAAATATATATCAAAGAATTATGTATGTACCTACAAGACATGCATTACTTTTCTTTCATTAAATTGCCAAAGAGGCACCAAATGGGTTCATTATATATTTCGGACAATAAAAAAATAAATTATATTTTTCAATTATGTTAATTTAAATAAAAAGTATTGATGTGTGCTGCAAATTAACACCCCCTAAAAATGTGATTTTTCAAATTTCCCAAAAAATTATTTTTTTTTAAAGTTCAAAAACAGTACCTTACAAGTTATGTGGTACAATTTCAATTTTTTTTTAAAAATTTTTTATGCACAAATATTTTTCATAATCATTTTTATAATCAAAATTGATAAATTTTGGTTTAGATTTGCTGGTTGGTAAACTCCTATTATGATCGAAAAAAATTAATAACTCAAAAAATTTTAGAAAACAAATGGATTATGATTATCACTTTATCATTTACATATCTTAAATGAGAAACTTTTAAGTCTTAACATTGAACTTTATTGTTTTTGATAATACCCATTATTTTAATTTTAAAATTAATTTTTTATCTTAAATATGCAGATCAAATTTTATCATTAAAATTTTGATGAATATAAAGCTCAAGCTTTATAGCATTCTGTGCCATTTTCTTTTCTACGATCATGCGTTTATTTGGCAGGCATTACACAGTTATTTCTCACTCAAAACTTCTCAGGAAGCGAAAGGTTTTCTCGGAGGGCAATTATGTTCGAAACTTGATAAAAAATAATCGTATTTTATTCAATTTAAAATAAACTCAAAATAAATTTATTAGAAATGAATTTTGCTTCACTCTTATGTATAACCAATTTGGATAGTCGACTTGAAACAAATTAATTGGCCTTTTTTTCAACATCTTTCTTAACTTGATTCTCCTTCATATATTATTTAAATAAATTCTAAATTTCCCCCTCACCTCTGGAGAGCCATCTGGGCAAACAACTTACGTACTAAGATGAAAAGGAATAATAGAATCGCTTGAGTGATGGCTGTTCACTGCCCTTCAGTTGCAATAATTTCTTTCTTCAATACGAGGTTATCAGATTCATTTCGAGCGAAAAGCTTCTCAACTAGATCATCCCAGTTGGCTCTCCCGGATTTCGGACCGTAACTTGAGCTCGGCAGCTCTTGCTTGTCTTCAAAGGATTCACGGTCGACCAATTTTGCAGTGTTGTAGTCTTCTGGTGGTGAGATTGCATGAAGCACATTCAAACTGACTGCCCTCTCCAATGCATTCATGTGCTCCTTCTCTAGAGTTTGAGTTCTCTCTTTGTTCTGCTGAGGTGGAATTGTGGGCTCTTCTCTTTCCTTCATCATCTGAGGAAAAGAAATGAACATTACTTTCAAAAAAAGAAGTGGACAACTGAACATTAACTGGCTGTGAACATTCTGTTTTTAAATTATAGTAAAAAGTGGGAGTTAATGTTAGTTGAAGGAGCCTAATAGTCTTCTAGGAATTGCTGAGCATTGAGAAGCATGAACAAGTAGTCATTATTCGGGTAATTCCTTGAACAATATTTTTATTTGAGAAATCTCTGAGCAACTCCTTTTTCAGAAATTCTCTTTGGAATTTCTTCCTTATTTTGTCCCCACTTCAATATCTGTAGGGGATGTCTCCGGAGTCATCACCAAGACTTCTCCTTTTTTGTCATCTGTGGGCTAATCCTTAGGTTTAGTTTTCTAAACTTCTTACTCGATACTAGTCATCAAATTTTATCTTATGCAACCTTCTTCAAGATTTTATCCTCGTAACTTCCTAGTAGAGGAAAAACCTTCAGTAGCACCTCTCTTCATTCATAATGGCAATTGACAAAACTAAAATATATTTTAAAATAGTCTAGTTTGATCCCACGATAAGAAGTTCAAATGCAACATCTAAAATGCTCTAATTTGAAAATTTTAGCTAATTAAATGTAAAACTGAGACATAAATGTTAAAGCCTGAAATGGACAAATTTGAAGCATTATTATATAATAATCTTACTACTCCAATGTATTTAGTATGAAAACTTCAAATTGAACACTAAATTATGATATTCCCACAATATATTTGATTATACAAAATGGAGCTTCACATCTCTTGACATGCTTAAATATCTGACTAGGAAGTATGGACACAAGGACATAGGAAATGACAATAACTTCTCAAATTACAGAACATAAACACAAAAGACACGTCAAATAATATAATAAATATCTATATAATTGTGTAATTTTATAATACCTTTTGTTTAATATTATAAAGGCACCTAGAAAGCTCAGTGGTGACATAGGAACACAGGAACACAACATGTTGGGATATACAAAAGTGACCATGCTTCTTTATTATCTCATTATCCGAAACTGTGCCTCCCTTCGATCGGTTTGTTTTGTGGGAATTAACCTTGGAAGGAGAACAAGTTATTCGAAGCAAAAAATGATTTAATCGTTTGTTATGGAACTTGTTTAATCCAAAAATTGTGGCTAACCTTAATTCAGCCACAAAACAAATAGACATGATTTCAACTTACATCTAATGCCTTCTGGGCTTCTCGTTCTATCCATAGAAGCGCATGATCAGATGTGGTATTGCATGATAGTACTACATGCTCAAATCTATCATCTACTGGAATTGCAGTCCTAACCTCAGGTGGAAATCTTCCACACCTGCGTCAGGGAAAAGTCAGCCTACGTGAAATTAATGAACAAAACGGAACTTCATAGAATATTAAACAACAGAATTTATATTCCTGAAAGTCAATATTGATACAGGGGTACAAAAATGAAGTTAAAACTTATCTGGCAGATGAAAGAGAAGGTTCATGTATAATTTGCGATAAAAATATATATTACTACAAGAGAATCATCACTGGGCTCTGAAGTCTGTATGCCATCTTTACTTGAACAGGGTCATTAGGAATTTGATTTGTACATACAAGAATATAAATTTATTCTGGGCCATACTCTACAAACTTAAGTTTTTGAAATTTAGCGTGATATCAAAGCTAGAGATCTCAAGTTTGAGCTCTGGTCACCCAAAATAATTTCTAGCATAAGGAGGAAAAACATGCTGAATCATATCTACACTACAAAGAAAGTTAGCTTGAGCAAAATAATGCATTTAAGAATATAAAATTATGTTGGTGGTCATAAACTACAACCATTAGGCCAGTTGGTTACCAGAGGTTTAACAGTATATTGAATCAGTTTGTATAACATCTGATGTATAGAAGTTTAGCTGATCAATTTGGTCAGATTTTAAAAATTCAATGTGAACTCTCACAGCATTAGATGTTAAATTTTCCATTACGAGCTGACCTAAAAGTTTAAGTTGTTAGGTAATATAGCTCAGCAATAATTTTATATTTTTACATGATCCTTTACATGCAAGCCAATTTGCTTTGCAATGTAGATTAAATTTAGCACAGGTCTTTTCATTCTCAGCCCTGTGTAATAAATAATTGGGGGTCACAGATTTGAGACCTTCTAATACCGTGTTAATGGTTATCAACTGGCCTAAAAGCTTACGCTCATAGGTGACTGGGAATAATTTTATATTCTTAGGAGAAATCTTTCTGATAAGCCATAATAGTAAGAAGACCATTTCAACTAGAATTTTTATGAACTAGAAGCAATGGAGTCAAAACTGAAAATTAAAACAGCAAGCATGCTGTTATGTTTCATATTGCACTACGCTTTAAGTATACAAGGAATTAAGATTGCCTTAAGGTCTTCTAAACTCAAAAAGCAACATTTTCATTACCTGCAATATTTTCTCTCAACAATGTGATAAATTCGACCAGGGACATATAGCCTTCTTGGATCATTAAGCTTTCTGCCTTCTGGTATAAAAGTATCTCTCACACAAACAAAGAATAACAGGCAAGGCAAGCTGCCCAAAGCATCAAGACTGAATTAAGAACAATAAAAACATAAATTATAAAGGATTAAATGCTAAATTGTCAAAAAGACGATGGTGGGGACACAGATCAGCATCGAATTGGATGGCTAGGATGACGTTATGTACTGAATCAAAATTCAAATTCAAATTAATTAGAGCTATTAGAGATTTTCATATTAGCTTTATTTTGATTTGATTTGATTCAGAGCATATCTGGAAGATTTGGAGACTCACCACATTTGGAGCTAATTTTATTGTAATAGAATTAGTTCCATATTTGCTTTTATTTATTTGGTATTTTATTTTCTGCATTTAATATTATATTTTTAAATTTCTACATGGGATCTCTCTATATAAAGAGGTTGCCTTGCATTGTAAAAGATAATAGCATTTGATGAATGAAATTATATTTGAGTTTTCTCAGAGCTTAGATTCGGGTTAAGGGGTTGATATTCCGGTGAAGGAAATGGCAGGGATAGCCTTTGGTGAGAATCCTCAAATTCGCCTAATTATCCACTTTAAAAAAAATAAAAAAAATCTTTGCGCACTCACCTACCTCCGAAGCTCGCTCCGCTCGCAACGCCGCGCAGTTCCGCCNCCATACTCGATCAGATCAGTTAATCATCGTCAGTGACTCTTCTCCGATTCAAATCGCTGGTAACTTCTTTCCCTAATCCCATTAAGCTGATTATTTGACTTCAATACAAATTATTCGCTTGACTTGAGTTATTTATTTGGTTTTAATTGTGCGACCCGATATTTCTTTGTGTGTCAATTACTGTTGGATTTAATTGTGAGACATTTGTCCTAAATTCCTAAACCTTAGATCTGATTTATTGAATTTAAATTGACGCCTTAATCTAAGTTAATAAATTCTTATTTATCATACGATCCAGTTTAATTTTAATTTTAAAATATCTTAATTTACGGGATTCAAAATCTTATTTATCATAAAATTTATCTAGAAATTTTTTTTCTTAATTAAAATAATTTGCTAATCGATTTTGCTGAATATAAATATAAAATATCATTGACATCTTTTTCCGTCCCGTATCAGAAGACCAGAGGCAAACTCACCAGAAGATTGATCCAAAGATGTGCTCTAGCGGAGTAGGAGTCCTTGGCAAGAAATCATCCTTAGAAAATAAATAGTAGATCATCAGAATATGAAAGGGACATTTGGTTCGATGTTATCTCCATACTATGTCATGTTAGTTAAGGAGGCGTTTGGTTTAATATTATTCTTGTGTTATATCATGTTATTTAGACATAGCAATTGTTTGTTTAATGACATGTATAGATAACATTTTAAAAACTTATAGAATTATCACTTAAAAAATGATATCTATATTACATGATATAACATTGAACTAAATACCCTCTATCGAAAATTTTGATGATATCTAGATATCATTTTGGAGTAATAACTTAATTTTTTTTTATAATGCTATTTAAACATATCATCAAACCAAATAATAAAAATCTTTTGACAATATAACATAACATCAAGATAACATCAAATCAAACGCGCCCTAGCATAATTGTTAAAATTTACAATGTCTATCTCCTAATAAATAACAAATAAAAGAACAACAAGAATGTGAATTAACATTGGAAGTATGTTTGGAGGAACAAAACCTTTAAATGGTAGTAGGTTGCTTAAAGATGTGGAGTTGGTAAACTAAGGACAAAATAGTGCTACAAAAATACTATGATAGCACCAAAAGAAACATAAAACGTTGTCACGCAGAAATAAAATATAAAAATTGGGCCAAGGCATTAGCTTAAGGCCAACTGCTTTGGTTATGAGAATAGGTGTTGTATTTTACATTCTACACAACTTGTAATCTAACAAATTAATTTTATTTTTCAACATACATATATCTCAAAGCAAACCAAAAAATTTCATTCCAAATTCAAAGTATCCCCAAACCAAACCGATCTTTAAAGTCCCCATGGTTGTTTGGGTGTGCAAGTAAAAGTAAGTTAAACTTAAGTTTAAGCTGCTCAGAAATTATTACCAAATGGCACAAAACAGATCCAAATTAGCAATATTTCTAATCAGAGAATCATGATTAACCAAGTTGTCCAAATCCAAACATTTAAAATAATGTAAAAGAATATTTTCTGGCACACGAACACTACCATTATATTGCAGGAAAGGATTAATAAACGTAACTAATAGAAAACCCAAAATTCTTTTCTTTCCTTAGCAACCAAGTCAGCAAATTCCTAATTCCTCTCCCCAGTAAGTTCCTGGTTTCCATTTTGGTTCTAAATGAGCCTCCTGAACTAGCTGCAAGAATTTCAAATCATAAATTTCCGACTCATTTCCTGTTTGATAGTGAATTCAGCTTCAGAATAAGTAGAATTTGATTCAAAACTTGAAACAATTTCCCTTGAATCCACCATGTTGTAGATGATTTTAGCTTTATAGTTTTAAAATGGCTGGAAGCAATGTTTCTGGATTTGATTTCA
Source organism: Apostasia ramifera (assembly GCA_019297695.1). Taxonomy (NCBI): domain Eukaryota; kingdom Viridiplantae; phylum Streptophyta; class Magnoliopsida; order Asparagales; family Orchidaceae; genus Apostasia; species Apostasia ramifera. The sequence continues at coordinate 66,898 of JAEMOT010001804.1, read as the reverse complement.
GCCAATTGAGAAAAAGTGTTTGGCAAATCCACTTAAGCTTAAAATTTTAAGTATAAGCACCTTATAATTTTAAGTTGCTTGAAATTTTGAAGTAGCTTAAGTTCAAGCCATCTTTTCAATAGTTTATATTTTGAGCAGTTTAAAAGGACTTTAAGCAGCTTGAAAATTTCAAGCTACTTAAAACCTTAAAACTGTTTGAATGAATTTTAAATTTAAGCAGCTTAAATTTAATTTTAATTAACTTAAATTTTAAAAGATTGAAGCCGCTACATTTTGTCTAACAAACGGGAAGCAATAATCCAGCCAAATCCCTTCCCCTGCCAATGACCTCCCCCACAAAACAGTAATCTAGACAATCAAAACCTCAATCAGATAACTGCTCCAATCCATCAATGCCCTCTTTAATCCCCCGAAAACAAAAGGGAAAATTGCTCACCTGCAGAATGACGGAATTAATTACATCGGCATATTTAACGGCGAGGTTCAGAGACATGCATCTGGCCGGCGCGATCACGTAGCAGCGAATCTGGCTCCTGTGGATGCCCCCAAACCGATCCCGGTGGTTCACCACAATGATTGTCATCAGCGCCGCCACGCCGGAGCCCAACGAATGCCCGGCCAACACGAGCTTATAATCCGAGCCCAATTCGCACAACAGCTGCCGCAGCGTCTCCGATTCGCGGTTAAGCATGAAGATCGCTGCCTTCAGAAGTCCATGGTGGACGTAGCCGCCGTCGAACATCTGCATCCCGAGGCGATTGTCGAGGAGGACCTTGTAATCACTCTCGCGGATGAGATTGAGGCCTCGGACGGCGAGGATGATCTCGCGATGGTCGCGGTCGACGTAGATTAGGTATGGCGGGCACTGGCCGGCGGTTTGCTCGTAGGAAACTCGCTTGAAAACCCAGCAAGGGTTCAGGCCGTAGCCACCGGGAGGCGCGAATCGGGGGCGGGAGAGGTCTTCTTCGTAAACGGCGAGGACGACACGGCAGACCCGGGGGACGGGCTCGAAGTCCGCGGCGGTGGCCGAAGGCCAGGTCTCCGAATCGTAGGAGCCGATGTAGGTGAGGCGCTTCCACGCCCAACGAGTACAACCGAGGCAGACCACGCATTCGAGCCCGCACAAAACCGACATCGCCGGCGACGGAGACGACGGCGGAAAAGCGGTGAGCCGTAGCAGAGATTCGAGTGAGGAGAGCGTGTTCGGAATCGAAGTTTCGCGGCGCAGTGTGGAATTTATATTTTTGAAAAGCTTCCCGCACTCACACGAGGAATCATTGCATGCGGCACCCCAAGTTCCGCCACGTCAGCACTGGGGGTGAAACCCACTGCTAACTTGACAGGCATTGCTTGAGGGATAAAATTCAGAGCGCTCCGGATGTAAGGGTATTAATATGCATCGAAAATAAAAAATTTATCGAAAATTAAATTAATTTTAGATCGAATTAAATTTGAGTTAATTTAAATAAATCGACTAATAAGTTAAAAGTTTAGCTCGGTAATAATTTCAAGTTAATTTTGAGTCGGGATAAGCTCGACTCGATCCAGCTCGAAATCGGCTCGAATTAAAATACATTTTATATTATAATACATATATATAATATATGTATATAATATTTATTAAATATAATATATATATGTTATATAATATATATATTATAAACCGAGCCGATCTCGAGCCGGATTGAGTCGAGCGATCGGCTCAAAAAAATAGAGATTTGATTCATTTTCAAGTCGGCTCGAAAATGAATCAAAATCGTCTCCAAGTCGATTGGAATCGACTCGAGCTGGCTTAAAGTCGAACCCAATTGAGCTCGAGTCGATCGAAATGTAATCAATCCGATTTCGAGCCGGTATTGGCTTGACTCGAAATCGAATCGGTAACAGCTCTATCAAGATGCAAGACAAATTCCATGCACTAGATTGAGTTTAGAGAAGAGTTGTTTTTTTAAAGGGATAATTATACTTAGGTCTCTGAGTTTAAAGATTAATAACCTATAGGTTAATATTTTTTAAATTATAATATCGGTCCTTGAATTTTAATAAATTATCAAATTACTTTTTTTTTATTATTAAAATTTTTTAAAATTATTATTTTACCCTTCCCCCTCTTTTTTCTCCCGATCTTCGCGCACGAGCAACGTCGCGCGGGCCGCGGATCGAGAGGGGAGAGAGAGATTAGAGGGGTAAAATAATAATTTTAAAATTTTTAATAATAAAAAATAAAAATAAGACTCATTTGATAATTTATTAAAGCTGGACTGATGTTATAATTTTAAAAATGTGGATCTATGCGTTATTAAGTGTTAAACTGAAAGATCTGGATGAAATTATTCATTTTTAAAATTATATTAAATTTTTAAATTTATAAAATTTATAAAAATTTCAATTATAAATTATATTTTACATATTTTATCACTATTTTTAAACATTATTGGTTGAAACAAATATTCTATTTATACACTCAAGGCAGTATTTAATGCATGATGCCCTGGTTCTCCAAAATAAAATAAATCAACATTAAATTAAGATTATCCACTTTAATTTTTGCTAACTTTTAGATCACCTTTAATCTATCCTAAATAACTATAAATCATCATTTTATTTAAATTAATAATTAAAACTTGAAGATTCTTACTATAATTAAACTAAGGATGTAATAAGAACAAATGAAATGCATAAAATATAATTTATAATTAAAACTCTTTATAAGTTTTGTAAATTTTGAGAATTTAATGTAAAATTTAAAATATATTTATTAAATATGATATTATTACTTAATTACTCATTTTTTTTGTTAAATATCATCTCGATTTCTGTTTTAAAATAATATTACGTACGTTCATAAATTTGACAATCCTTTATTAGGTTCTCAAGATTTAAAATATTTTATTTTGGATCCTTCTATAAAATTTATTTGAGATGATCATCTTTATATATAAAGAATAGAAATATAATTTATACATTCTATTTATTTATTTCTTATTGCGCTTTTACACAAATAACTAGATAGAGTTGGTATCGTATAGAATTACGAAAAATACACACCACTATAAAAGTATATTTTTATCATATATTTGTCTAAATTTTAGTAATTAGACTTCACATTTATTTCATAATTTTTTCGTGCAAGGTTTTTTTTGTTAAACTTAAATCGTAATTGTGTTGTAATAACTTGTGAATGTCAGATAAGTCCATAAATTATTTATTTTTAGAAGGAATGACAAAAGACGGGCTTTGAGAATTATACTGCTTTTTTTACTTTTTGCCCTCATTTAATTCATCACTATATTTAATTTTAAATTTAATAAATTGAATTTTTAATAAAGCTTTTTTTCATACTTGAAGAAAATTTTTACTCTGTTTGACGCGAGGACTAAAATCAAAATCAAAATAATATTAATTTAAAAACAGTAATAATAATAATAATAAATAATTTTTTTAAATTTTTTTATATAAATTTTAATATAAAAAATATTATTTTATTTCACACACTCAATAATTTTTAATAAAAATATGAACTTTAT
>JAEMOT010001804.1:0-63360 GCA_019297695.1 Apostasia ramifera | reverse complement strand
ATATCATTCTTAAATTGCAATTCTATTAAACAGCCCCACAGTTTTTTTTGGAGATTTATGTACAAAATACTGAATTCATCATAAATTATACATTTCATTATTATTTAATAAATATTATATATATCACACTTATTTTATAAATTTTATATTTTTATTATAATAATAGTTAATAAAGAAAGAGTATAATATATATAATATTTATTAAATAATAATAAAATATATAATTTATAATAAATTCAGTGTTGCGTAGTTAAATCTCCTTCTTTTTGTTGCTTTATCTCCTCGTTCAAGCGCTGCGTTGTTGATTTTCCTCCCTGGCATGTCGACATCCTCTCCTCCTGCTTGGCTCAATGGATAATCCCTCTTCCACCAGCGATTCACTCCTTGCTGGTTCCTCCGGCGGCGCGGCGGAGCTTCGCGGTGCCCTGTTTCTCGTCCTCGAATACCTCCGGCTGCCGGAGCTTCTCACGCTTCGGCAGGTCTGTAGAGCTTACAGGGATTCGATCGCGGCCGACGAGCTTATCTGGCGCCATATCTCCGTTGAACCGCCTCTGAACAGTAGGCTCACCGATGACGCCCTTCTCAGGATCACGTCCTTCACGAGGGGAAACCTAACGTCTTTGGCGCTGCTGGATTGTAGGCGGATCACCGATGATGGTCTCCTGCAGGTCGTCAATCGAAACCCTTCCATCAAGAAGGTATCATAGCTCCTTCCCCATGTGTCGATCTTTTTGTTTTTGGGTTATGTAAGAATCAGTGATGGCTTTTTGAGCTTATAGTATTTCAGGTTTTAAACATCCTAATCAGTTGCTTTCAATTTCAGTGAACTTTTTCATCTAGTTAACTATTATTTAATCTGGGGATGCGTTAGAAGGACTGAACATTGTTCTGTGGTGATCTAGCTTCACTTCTGAAATCCTTTAAAATATCCACGAATGTCTTCTAGAAGTAGCTATGCTCATTGAAGGTCTTACAAATGCGTGTTGTATCTAATTGCAATATGCCCAATGAAAAAGAAAGCATGGATGTAGAAATGGGAGATACATTATTAAGAATTTGATGTGAATAGAGATCAAATAGACATCAAAACGCATAAATTTAACAAGATTCACCAATCCCCGGTCAACAAAAAGCAAAACATTCTCTATGATGAACAATACAGATGTACGGAAAGAGAAACTTTACAAATAAAAAACGAGGATTGGGATCATTCAGAATTTAGAAAGTGACTAACTCTTGCAAGAATGAGAAGGTGAGCTTATGTTTATATAAATAAATACATTTAAGTTATCATGAAGTTTGATGTGATTAGATTTTTTTAATCATATAAAATGAAGGTGAAATAGGTGGTGATGATATTAGCAGAATCTAAACAAAATGGATTGAATGGAGGAATACATCTGGTGTTTTATGTGATATAAAAATCTCATTTAGACTTAAAAGTAAATTTTACAGGACAACAATAAAACCAATAATGTTATATGTTGTTAAGTGCTAGTCTACAAAGCAAAAATATATGAATAAAATAAATATAGTAGAATTGAGAATGTTAAATAGATAAGTGAGTATACATGAATAGACAAAATGAAAAATGAGTATATCTGTAAGAAGGTCAGTGTAACTTCAATTGAAGATAAATTTAGAGAGAGATGGTTTATATATATAATAGGTCGAATGAACCTTCAGTAAGAAATGTTAAGTTATTAGATCTTACTCATATAAAAAAAGGAAGAGGAAGACCTTGAGAGATATAATAAGAAACTATAAGGAATGACCTTACGTACTTAGAGCTAAATAAGAAACTTTTATTTGATAGAGTGCAATGGAAACAAAAGATTGAAGTAGCCATAGCTTGGTAGTTGTTATTGTGTAATTTGTTGTGACTTGAAATTTTACCACATTAGTTGATTTTAGAATATTTGAAAACTCCTTAAATTGACATTATTCTTCACGGTGGTCTTGATAAACTTTCTTTGTTAGAGAACTTCTTTCACGAATATAAGCATGTGTTTTCCTTGGGTATCCTTCCTTGTAATGTGTTTGGCTATTTTCCCCTTGTTACAGAACTTTTTCTATATGAATATAACCGTGCTTGTACTCTTCCTCATGGTTTACTTGATCATTTTCTTTATCTAGAGGACCTGGCCTAACACAATCGGAGTTTATATGCTACTTTGAAATAAATACAATATTCCTGACTGCTTGGACCACTGCCCTTCAGACTGCCAAAGATGTCCGCATAACACACATGGTCTAGAGATCAAATAGGATCATTGATTAGAATAAGATGGGTTAGAATTCAAGAGAACTCCATGCAAACACTTTACAATATGAGGGGATACATGACTATCTTATAAGTCAGTGTTCATATAGATAAAATGTGGTAAAACAAATAATCTCAAATTTTATTTCTCTTAATATATTTAGAATTTGAAAAAATGTTGCAGCTATATATCCCAGGTTGCTCAAGTTTAACTCCAGATGGCATCGTGAGAGTAGTGAAGCAGTTGGCTGAACACAATGGTTATTTGGAATGCCTTCGATTGCAAGGTCTCCACCAAATAAAAGCAGTGCATTTTCATGTCCTGAACTCGCTCTTGTACCAAAGTAATCCTCGAGCAGCTTCACATCCACATTTCTACAGAGATTTCTGCTCCCTTCGATCTAACATTGATGATGGTCGCCCAATGGATGTTGATATCTGCCCCAAATGCAATAATGTGAGGATGATCTTTGATTGCCCCAGGGAGGACTGTAGGTTAGTTTTTGCTATACATTGACTTGATCAAAATTTTGTATTGTTCTTTTATTCTCGTAATTTCTGGTTTTTTCATGATTTATTTCACCACTACATATCTGTTGATATAAAATTTTGGCTATGGATAATCATAAAATGTTATTCTAAATTCTTCCTATGCTGCAGTCTCTATTTTGCATTCTTTTATCAAACATTGATAGGAGTTTAAATGTTTTAGAACATAGTAATATACAATTGAGCACTTACGAAATCTAGTGTAGGATGACCTTTTCTGAGACCAGTTACAATATCATTATAGCTGAAAAGTCAGGCATGGAATATTTCGAATATTTTCCAGAACCTGTTAGCTAGCTTCTGATCCTGATTTTTCATTTATAGGGTGCTTTCTAGCATCAAATGAATATAAACGTGATCTTTAAAATCCAGATCTGCATTAAGCAAAACCTTGTTAGTAAAGGGTGACTTGGATTATCATAGTTTTGGCGTTCTTGCCTGTCTTTTAAAACCTCTTTAGCTTAATGTTGTCAGTATAGATTCTGTTATTGTTTCATGGATTTCTTATTTGCTGGAGGAGCAGGAACTACATTGAACTCCTATATCTTTCACTTGTTTATCCTAAGTATTATAGAAGGTAATTCATGAGGTTGTGGAGCCAGATGCACAGTTAAATGAGTAGAACAGACTATTCGAGATCAGGCAAAAAGATAGAGAAATCATATACTGATATAGGATGACCAATCAATCTGACCATCTAATAAATGATGGAATCGTCCGATGAGGGCAAAGGAGTATCTGATCCCCAATTGTATGCACCAAACAGAGGTGGATTGGATGATGCATTGGATGAGGATTGGACCTCCAAAGTCCAAGTGGACTTACCAATCCTATGATCGGACCTCTCGATGTGGCGCAATTGTTTGAGTATTTTCACGACTATGCTTGTTACGCTAGTTTCTCTATACATCTCTTATGCAAAAGTAATAAGACCATATTTGGGGATAGTTTGTCAAGGATTTTCAATGATGTTATGATTGTGGCTAAAGGAATGAAGAGAACTTCATTGTACATATTGATAGAAGCTGAGACTATGGATGTTGCTGCATAAAGGAGAGCTCGAAATTATGACATTGCAAACTTGGCCATATGAGTGAGAAGGGAATGGAGGTGATGGTGTCAAAAGGTTCATTGCCCAAGTTGAAATCTGTGAATGTAGGATTAGCTTGGCCAGAATTGGAAAGGAACCAAGTGTGTACAAATTGGAATCAACTCATATAAATGTTAGGGGTTTGCGTTAGTATATTCTCTTGAAAGAATATACTACTACATGACTTTCATTGATAACTTCACTCGAAACTTATGAGTTTATTTTTAGGAAAATAAATGTGATATTTTTCTGACTTCTAAGAAGTGTGAGATAGAAATCGGTTTGAATATCAAGTGTCTAAAGTCCGGTGATGGTGGCATGCACAGTGGCAAGGAGTTTAGAGATTTTTGTATAGAGAATGACATCAAGATGATCAAAATAGTACCAAACATGGCATAACATAATAGAATTGCCGATAAATTGTATAGAACCTTCAATAAACATGCTAAAAGCGTGAGACTTCATGTTGTATTGCCCAAATTCTTTTGAACAAAGGCTGTGAGCATGACAATATATTTACTCAATAAGGACCTGCAGTTCCACTTAATATAAAATATTTAAAAGAGTTGTAGATTGGAAAGAATGTAAATTTTTTTCACTTGAAAGATTTTGCTTATCTTTTATATGTGCATGTGGATGCTAAGAAAATAGATAAATTTGATGCAAAGGCAATGAAATACTATTTATTGGCTATGGAGATAATTATTATAGCTATAGATTTTGAGATAAATCGAGCTGGAAGATCATCTGAACCAATGATGCTACTGATGAGAGTATTGTTTACAAGTTTGATATGGAATCTATTGGTGCTTCAAAGGAGGCAAGCGAGATTGAGCTAAAGGAAGAGTATGAGGAAGTCTAGTTTGGCAGACTTGTGCCTACTATTATTGATTCTGATAAAGAGTTTGGAACAGTTATGATTCCTTTGGTTCTCACTTTGAGAAGATCAAGTTGAACTCTTAATCCAGTTTAAAAGTATCTCTCATAACTACATTATCTATTTCTGGCTTATTCTGATAAGCTAAAGTAGATGAAAGATTCTATTGGATGGGTGTTAGGAATGCATGGTGAGTTCGCTTTACTAATACAGAACAAAATTTGGGACATGTCTTTACTAGCAAGGTTGAAAGATATAAATTATATAAAGATATTTTCACCCATTGTTGACTGCCATTAGGGTTATATGACTATTTATGTTATGGAAGATTTGTTCCTCAAGCACTTAGATGTGAGAATTGTGTTTCTCCATGGTGATTTGAAGAAAGGTGTCTACATAGTGCAGCCAAAGCTTTTCTAATATCTGGCAAAAAAAAACCTAGTATGCAAAGTTAAGAAAAGTTTATATTATCTTAAGTAGGCTCTAAGATTTAAGTAAGCCCTAAGATTTAAGTAGGCCCTAAGACAGTAGTATAAGAGGTTTGATGCTTTTACGTGTACAAAGAGTTTCACTATGTGTGAGATAGATTATTGTTATGTTCTTTTGTTGCATCATGTGTGTGGCATGTTTATTGTTAGTGTGAGATGAGGGAGATTTGCCGGTTGAAGCAACAATTTTGAGAGGGGTTTGAGATGAAAGATATGAGAGTAATAAATTGTTTTACCAGGATGTGAATCACAACTGATAGATTTGAGAGGACTCTTAAATTGTCTCAACAGAAGTACATTTTGAAGGTGCTGGACAGATTTGGAATTAAGGATCCAAAACTCGTAATTACTCCATTGGGAGGGCATTTGAAACTAATGAAGGTATTTGCAAAAAAAAAACTAATGAAGGTACAGTCACTGAATAGCGGGATGGCAAAGGTACGGAAGGGAAGTCTTGTATATTCTATGACCGAACGTGGCCTATGCAATGAGAGTTGTAAGCAGGTTTTTGGTAGATCTAGGCACAAAGCATTGAAAAGTTGTCAAGTGGTTTGTTAGTTGTTGTTTGTGCTTAAAAAATGCATTATCCTTTCAACCACAGAGGCCAAGTATATTGTTATCTTGGAGGCAGGAATGGAAATGTTGCAGTTTAGGAGTTTTTTTGGAGGAAATTGGCAATGAATGAGACCTAGAGACTGATCTTTGAGATACATGTCGCATTTGTGTCTATCTCTTTTTGTAGTCCGACTGTTTTCTCCTCGTTCATCCTAGTGTGGCATTACCTCCTCATCAATTAGCATGAAGGCTAATGAGGCACTACACAACATCAGTTTCTTTATAGTGACAACCTCGATAAGTATGTGGATTGGGATTCTAAAATCAAGATTTTCACCAATGACTTCATCTCATCATCTATCAAGCTCTTGAATAATGACACTTTTGTATATGCTTTATCCTCCAATGAAATATTGCATTACAAACCAAAAAAATGACACTCCAAGTGTCATTAAGCAACACTATCAAGGAGATTTATGTGATTGTGAACTTGGATCTTCATTTTAGTAGTGGAGTGGACGAGCATTGGACAATCTGTTTGAGGATTAGATGCATGCGATAGAGAATCTAGAATTTGAGATTGGACGACCCAACAAAACTAAAGGTGACTAGATTGTCCAATGGGGACCATGGAGTATTCAATTGATCAGAATTGCATTGTTTGATGGTTGATCAGAACATCCGATGATCAATTTGAACATCTGATGGATGATCTAACGGTATAGTCAAAGGATGGACAGCCTGATGCAAGATCAGAGTTTTCTTTGTTCTTCTATTATTTTTTTATTAAGTTTTCTTGTATTGCTGTGGTTTTTTGATTTGTGCTTCCACGCTCATTGTATGGAATCTTTCCTGGAGGCGATCTTGCCATCATTTTTTTAATACCCAAAAAATGATTTGTGGATTTGTATTGTATTATTGTTATTAAAGAATTCCTTCAACATATTAGGGTACATAACAAAGGGCAAATTTATATTATGGAATAGTGTAGATTTTCGACATGTTAGAACATACGGAAAATCATTCATAAACCTTCTGACTGCACAGTGTAGTGATACAAGACATCCAACTTCTATTGCATCATAGTTTGTCAGCTTCTTCAAAATCATTTACGAAGCTTTCGAATCAGCATGATTGACACATTCTGCAGGATGATGAGGAACAAGAGGAACGCGTGTCGCGGTTGCTTTCTCTGCATCGAGAGGTGCGGGGAGTGCAGAGGCTGCCTTGATCCCGAAGAAGTTGTAGAAGAAATAGCTTGCTTACACCTACTGTGTGCTGGCTGTTGGCTTCATCTCCCAAAATGCACTACTTGCAACAGTCCCTGCTGCAAGCAAGATGCTGCTGCTTTCGGATTCTCGTCTGCGGATTTTGTTTGTGATAATTGTAGGTATAACTTCCTCATCTCCCAGAGTGAAAGTATTTGAAATCAACCATAATAAAATGTGTTCTTTTGTAGTATTTAAGAAATTTTACAATTATCTGCTAGTTATAATTTTTGATAGTATATCCATCAAAACAATAAATTTTTGATAGTATGATGTATAATATTGGTTTTTATTTGTGTTGATGTAGTTATTCCTACTGAAGTGTACCCTTAGTACAAATCTGCTTATATCCAGTCCTTGGGCAAAGTATGGAGCCCCTTCTTTCTGATCAACTACACACCTTGGAAAAAATGATGAGTATTAACATAACTATTTGAGTAGACAATATAACATTCATCTTACCATAGTCATCTGAATGTGTGATTGCCACTGATCTTGTTGTAATTAACTGTCTTCATTGCCCAAAATAACAGCTTGTGGCTGTTGGCTAATGCTCCAGTTTGTTCTATTTGTTATCCCTTCTCTGTCGACGGCCATCCCCACCATGCCGTGTCCATGCGACTACGGTGGAGCTCCACCTTATTTTATTTGCCATTCCATCATTCCGTCTTCGTCGACGGCTGCTCCTCCATACTCTCATCTTGGGTTGCGGCTGCCGTGCTAGCAAAGATGAGAAGTGGGAGAAGTGACAATGTTTGGGATGTATCTTCTTTATGTTGATTGATAGCTACTATATATGTGTCATTAATTTACTCGTGTGAATTAAAATCTGTCATTTTATTTGTGTCTCTATATGCATGAGAGATCCTAACTGCCTTAAAGGCACAAAAAAGGTGGGAGATTTGAGTCATGACCCTGTCTGATGGGTGTTCTTTGGTAGCTCGGTGAAGATTATTAATAATGATGGTTGAATTGCCCTATATCTAAATCTCATCCGTCGAGTCCACCCACTCCCGACTGTCGCCGCTACAAATGCTCTCATGGCCTCCATTGTGGAGACTGCGTGTGTGTAGAGCTTGGATCCTACTGCTAGAAGGAGGTCGCCGTGATATTCTTGGATTTATTTTAACACAATTGGTATTGCGTAAGATATATTTGTTGCAAGATATTATGAATCTGGAGCAACTTTTTGATAATTTTTGGTCTCACTCATCTGCGATGAGGGAAATTTGCAGATATGATGAGATATTTGATGGGAATACGTGTATTATAAGAAGTTTATGAGTTGAAGTGAGAATAATCTGAGTTTAAGCCTAGCCAGGCATGCAAGGCTCATGCTTTGCTCATCTCAATTTAATTTGAATTTGAGCTGGCTCGTTTCAATGTCGAGCGAGCTGGAGCCTTAATCTAGTTAGCTCAAATCCTTCAAGAATTATTTTTCTTTAAAATTTCTTTTTACTAATATTCAAAATTAGATTAATTATATCTACAAAGTCATTTAACAAATATCACAGTTATAATTAACACATTATATATAAGTAATAAATAATTATAATAAAGTATTGAATATATTATTTTTATTTAGAAAAATAAAGATTGAGTTAAGTCAATTATTTAATCTGATTATGGTTCATGGTTTAGTTCAATAAATTCGAGTTGAGCTTACTTTAAGTTAAATATTGATCTGAATATTGGACTATTTTCCATATTAAAGCCAAACTCTCATCCCTGTTATGAGATGTTCATTTGTACATAAAAGAGATGTTTGCAATAATACAATACGTGATTAATTCAACATATAAATCTGGCAACTCAACTAGAATTAAATCATCCTTTAATTATTTTAATTAATTTGAATCAACTTCCACTATAAAGTGCATATTTAAATTTCTTGTTAAATAGTTATCATATATATATATATAAACTGGTACACACACAGAGAGAGAAAGAGAGATCTTAATTCATGTTATGGATTTGTTTTGGATTAGACTTGAAGCAGACTTGATTAAGAGGGTAATCTAAGTCTAACTTGTCTTTATTTTATTTTATTCTTTAGAGTCCGTTTAATAAAAAAAATAATTTAGATTTATTATAAAATTTGTGAATTTATCTTGAAAAATATATATAATAAAAAATAAAATTAATTATGTTAAAAATTACGTAGTATTTGAAATAAAATTAATTAATGCATTGAAAATGATGTAGAATATGAAATAAAAGCAAATTATTTTATGTTAAATGTTGTGTAAAATGTGATAAAAATTAATTTAATATTTTTTAATGAAAGAATTATTTTAATTTTTATATAATTAAAATAATGTGAATACCACAGAGGCTCTTAGTTCTTCAACTTAAGCTTGACCTAAAAATCTAAAATATGACTTTGGATCTTAATAAATTTTAGAAGTTAACTTATTATATTTAGGACTTAAGAAAAATAATGAAAGATTAGTTTTGCATAGAAATCACTTGATTAAAATATTTCAGTTATCATATAATAGCAGGTCAATGCTAAACAGAACTCACCAAAATATTTGAGCTACCATATTTTGGTTGGGTTTAGGTTTTAAAACATATATGACCCCTAAAAATTTGAAATGGAGTTCAGGTTCAGGTCAAGCTCATGTTGAGAAGTGGGTTTTCAGTTTCAATCTCGGAGAAATTATTATATCAGATAATATAATGTCATTTTTTTCAAGGACATATGAAGCAATGTGTTAGAACTTTCTCTAACACCCTTTGCCGAATAGCTGCTCAAACAGCAGCCCCTTGCCGAACAACAGCTCAACAACAGCCCCTTGCCGAACAGCAGTCCCTTGCCGAACAGCAGCTCAACAGCAGTCCCTTGCCGAACAGCAGCTCAAAGAGATATCACAAGATCGTACCCTCCGTACTACGTACTGTGTCAACTCAACATTTAAGACAGCATGGGAGCCCCCTCCCTAATCGTCCTTTGCAGGAGTAGGTGTTAGATGTGGCAGACTAAACCTACTATGTCCCCTCCTCTCTAAGCTATAAATAAGGGGAGAATTGCTCTCTCTAAAAAACCTTCCTTCCTCTCTCTCTCTCTCTCTCTCGGGCTGAGCTGTCCCTCTCTCTCTATCCCTCTTGTACTCATTCGGTCTCCATTTAGAGATCGAGCTTTGTAAGAGGAAATTCGATTAGTGGATTCAAATCGCCTGGACGGCGTTGTGGTTTTTCCTCCGGACACTCGAATTTTTACGTAAAAATTACCATCTCATTTCTCTCTGTTGTGGTGCATTTTTTGCATCAACACAATATATATATATTGTCTATAGAGCGAAGTAGAATAACATTAATAGTACTACCTTGTTTATATATATAGTTATCATTCTAATTATGCGTACATTTATATGAAGCAATATTATGCCTCTACCTATTGCAACTTTTTTAATGGTATTTTAATCAATATTTCTATCTAATTATAATTACTACTATCTTCCTTATATTAATGTATATGTTGTATTATATGTCATGGTTATACATAGCTCTTTCTTGTCTCTACTACTATTCTATAAGTATTATTTTAGTTAACTCGATTAGTACTTTAATTTCTCAGCTTTGTTGGTGCCTCTGTATATCAATCTCTCGCACGTTAGTTGGTCCCCTATACCTTGGCGACTCTCTCAAGATATATATGTTGTTCTATTCTACGTACGTTATTTTTGTGCTTCTTTATCGTGCATTACATTGAATTACAAGGTAAGCTCTCTCTCTCTCTATGTACATATATATGGCTATCATTTGAGTAGAGTAGGGTATACTATATATGTAGGTAGTCAATTCTACAGCTGAGTTATAGCACTAACGTGAACTACTCTAAAGCATCATGATCACTTTCATGGCTTAATTTGTTCTTGTAAAACTGGCGACAGGCCCTTGCAACCTCATCCTTTGGCCTTTCTCTCCTGCCAACCCTTAATCATAGTACTCCACCTCCACCACTTACTAATTCATGGTATATATATTCAATTTATTCTCTTCATCTATCAAAAAAAAAAAAAAAAAAACTCTCTTCAACATCATTATATATGTAAACCCTCCAAAACTCTCTTCAACATCGTTATATATGTAAACCCTTCAAAGCCCGTTAAACTCTTGAAACATTCAAATCAACCTAATAAACACCTTGTATTTCTCTCCCACACTCACACGTGCGCACACACAGACAGGCGCATGCATAATTTCGTGTAGGCCAGTTCATAAAGCACAAACGTAACATTTGGGTTTCTCTTGCCCCCAAAATGTTTTTCACGTCCGTCTTATTTTACTGATTTCATTGAGTTATTGCTATTTTTGAAAAATAAAAAAATATAATTTTTAAGTATTTTAAGTTGCTATTGTAACCATATTTTTTCTTTCTTTTTTATATCCTAGCTTTTGATAGTAGTCCATATGCTTCTTTTTTATGATTAATTAGCAATTTGGAAGAAAGAATAGTTGTTTGGGTCAATTACCATGGGTTTAGGAGGACTAGCCAATCTTTCTCTTTGCTTCCAAAATTAATTTCATAATTTTTCTTGCACATATATTTCGTAAAAATTGGAAGGGGTGATTATAGCAATCGTTTTTCTTTGCATCGACGGCTTAAGGGGTTCTTAGTCGTGTCCAAACAAAACACGTGTGCATGTAAAATATATTTAAGCATTTTTAATTGCTATTATATCTCAACTTTTCATTCTTCTCTATTTTCTAACTTATCATAATAATTTTTAATACTCAAACATATAATTTTAATCTTTGAAAATGCAATTTAATAATCAAAATTAATGGAATTCATAAAAAAAGACTTACATAAAAATACTTTTAGGTGGGAGCTAGTGATTCAGATAGCAAGTTTTTAATTTTATAGATAAACTTGCTTGAAATTAAAGATCTACCTCAAGGGCTCAAATGAAATTACTCCATTAACTTTTGATAGTACCTTCCTAATTAATGATATTTCATTAGGAATTAATTTAAGATGAAAACCCCATCCTATAACTTAGTTTAAGGAGAGACTCGATTTTAATTCAATGTTAATTAAACCTTTGTGAATTTTGATACTTTAATAACTTACAATGTCAGTACTCATGATGTCGATAAATTGGAATTGCTCTAAACTCAAACTTGGTAGAAATAAAATTTATTTTTTTTTTAGATTCACCTCGACTCAACCTCATGTATATTGGTCTCACCACATCATTTAAAGTTCTTATACGTACAAAATACATACATCTATATATATAAATCCTATTAAAACTATAGTTTTTCAATTAGATTTTTTTTTTTTTGCATAAAATTAAAGATTGTATGATAGAAGGCAGTAAGTTGCAGCATTGCAAATCTCATTGCTGTCTTATTTGAAATAGCTTATTCAAGTTATCAGCCAGCATGACCATTTCAATATATGACACCAAAACCTTAAAATTTTGCTCTACAGCTTGCAATAGAACTTTGGAGAATAATTTTTATTTCCTGGGTAAATTATATCTGGCATTTTCCATTATATATATATATATATATATATATATATATATTATTATATACATACTTGACATCATGCATGAGGTGGGAATCATGCATATTATAAATAGGTCAGAACTTTCCAAAATTTACAGCAATTAATTGATCCCTAAGGTTTGCAAGTTGCTTCAATAATAATATTCATGTCTCTCCCTTTGGCAAAAAGGCTAAACCAGTTTGTCTAAAATAAGTGAGAGCTCAATTTTTCGATGATTGATCGATCTCCTATCTGAATTAAAATTGTTAGAGATGATTGTGTAGCTATGAATCGAAAGATTGACGGAGATTTCTTTTAAGTATGAGAAAAGAATCAAATAACTAATAGTAACGTACATTTGCATAAGTAAATAATAAAGAAGAAGAAGAAGAAAATAAGAATAATAGCTAAATTAAAAAAAATTATGAAGAGCAAAAAAGAAAAGTTTTGCTAATCAAATAAAGAATAAGTACAAGAAATTCAATGAAAATTATAACGAGAAAAAAGCACCCCCACACACTAGGTGCTATATACAAATTAAGGAAACTACCTACTTAACGTAGAAGAGCTTAATGAATTATGATTCAATGCATTAACCTCATATATAAAAAGAAAATAATAATATATAAAGTGCATGATGAAATTGTCCTTGATCTTTCAGAAATATCATGATTCTGATGTCTTTGTATTGATAGTCTGTATAAATAGCTGAATATTTTCTTCTTGATGTAGAACAGATATGGAATAAAGATAGAATAATTAGAAAGAGAGAGAAAAAAAACAAAAATTTAGCCCTTTTAATTGAAGACCTTCTAACGTTTTCTTATATTATGCATGCAATTGCACACCAATTTAAATTAGAAATATTTTTTTTCTCATTTCAAATGCTTATTTTTGTTTCATTTCTCTCCTGCATTTTTCCATCTTTATTCATTTATATATTTAGTTATTTAAATAACTAAATATATAAATGAATAAAGATGGAAAAATGCAGGAGAGAAGAAGAATCTTGAAATTTAGCCTATATTACTTTCAAATACAAGAAATAACTTGCAAATATAAGAATAATATATATACAAATATATTATTTTTTAAAATCTTATTTGAAAAACATATAACTTAATTAGGTACGCTCCTAACATACATTCCAACTTAAAATTATTAAATTTTTAAATAATTTATTCAGCCCATAATGGAAGGCTGGCTATATATATATATATATTCCTCCCGGGGTCGATTAGGACGTGAACATAAAGGTCTTTATGACACAATAAATAATTCGCTTTATTTTCAATTGGGTCTTGTTATATATATATATATATGTATACTATGAGAAATTTTGTGGTTGACTTTAGTATTATTAATATTATTTCTATTATCAGACCTCCAAATAAATATAGAGTTCAGCCTCCTGGGACGTCGGTTGCAATATTTAGGCTTCCACGACTTTCAGTGACATCGGCTACAATATTTGTTTACCCTTAGCTGTTGCTGTCTCAACTCAGTTGGGACTGCCACGTCAGCACAACTTTCACTGGTGTGGATTCTCACTGGTCACAAAAACTGAGGACCCGCGTCCCTTCGTCACTATCGATGGCATTCCTAGAGCTGGCAGTGGCAGGGCCGATAGTATAGATTTAGTAGTTATAATTTTTTGACAGCATAGAGCAGACAAGATTCCAGTCCGAAAAATCCGCTGAGCTCCACTATAACTCAACTACAAATATCTCTGAGCGGAGCTCCAGAGAGGAGAGAAGAAACAAAGAAAAAAAGAGAGAGGGACAATACATCAAAAACACCTATTGAGAGGATTAGGAGAATCAGATTCCCCCGAGAACCATCAAGGACAAAGCTTGTATTCTTTTTTTTTTCTCCTATACTAGTTCTCTGATCAAACCTTTTCGAGCTTTAATGAAATCTCCTTCACTTGCTCTTCCGTGTATGTAGAAGAAGCCATTCCTGAACCACCTTAAATCCCTGTGTACTCTTCTAGATAATTTCTAGCTCTCTGAGACTAAAATTCTGAATAGAGACGTTACGTGCCGCTAATTCTCAGGACTCTATCTCTCTCCGTCAACAGCCTGGCTCACTTATTATTACTTCAAAATATTTGATATAAATATTTTTGTTCATTCAATCAATTTAATCATATTGTTCAACTTAATCTATTGATTAGAAATGGAAAAAAAAATTAATTTACAATTAATAGAGCTTGAACGAAGATTATGAAGAAAATTCTAATATAGTATCCATCATCTCATTACAAAAAAACTAACATATCGTTTTCAATCAATCTATTTTCAAGCTAACTCGATCCAATTCTACACCACCTCAAGATTGGATTGATAAAGTTTTGATCCATAAAAATAGCTCGTAAGTCTGTTTATTTAAAACGAATCGATCTCGATTCAATCTAAAATCCTATTCAATTTTTGATTTTTGACCTTCAAGCTAAATCAACAGCCTTACATAAGATCGAATACAACTACGTATAAATTACTCGTATTCTCTGAAGAAAAGCCAGGAAAACATGGAGAGAGAATCAAGCTCAAGATATTCTGCATTTGTCTAAAATGGAATTAAAAGGTGCTGACTCGATCCAATTCTACACCAGCTCAAGATTGGATTGATAAAGTTTTGATCCATAAAAACAGCTCGTAAGTCTGCTTATTTAAAACGAATCGATCTCGATTCAATCTAAAATCCTATTCAATTTTTGATTTTTGACCTTCAAGCTAAATCAACAGCCTTACATAAGATCGAATACAACTACGTATAAATTACTCGTATTCTCTGAAGAAAAGCCAGGAAAACATGGAGAGAGAATCAAGCTCAAGATATTCTGCATTTGTCTAAAATGGAATTAAAAGGTGCTGACTCGATCCAATTCTACACCAGCTCAAGATTGGATTGATAAAGTTTTGATCCATAAAAACAGCTCGTAAGTCTGCTTATTTAAAACGAATCGATCTCGATTCAATCTAAAATTTTATTCAATTTTTGATGTTTGATCTTCAAGCTAAATCAACAGCCTTACATAAGATCGAATATACCTACGTATAAATTTGTCGTATTCTCTGAAGCAAAGCCAGGAAAACATGGAGAGAGAATCAGGCTCAAGATATTCTGCATTTGTCTTAAATGAAATTAAAAGGTGCTCACTCTATCCAACTCTACACCAGCTTAAAATTAGATTGATAAAATTTTGATACATAAAAACAGCTCGTAAGTCCGCTTATTTAAAATAAATCGATCTCGATTCAATCTAAAATCTTATTCAATTTTCAATTTTTGACCTTCATGGTAAATCAACAGTCTTACATAAGATCGAATATGACTACATATAAATTTATCGTATTCTCTAAAGCAAATCCAAAAAAAAATGGAGAGAGAATCAGGCTTAAGATATTCTGTATTTGTCTTAAATGGAATTAAAAATGTTAAAATAATAAATTCAAGACCGGCATGCATCTCACAAACTTTGGAGAAGCAAATTGTTGACAATTTCCACCAAGTTTATCATGTGGGATCATATATATATATATATATATATATATATATATACATATAGCTAGCATGTAAATAAAATTAAATTTTATTTATATATATATATATATATATATATATATATATATATACATATAGCTAGCATGTAAATAAAATTAAATTTTATTTATATATATATATATATGACACAAAATAAAATTAATTTAATATTATTGAAATTTAATTAAAATAAGTTCAAAAGATTGTTAATTTTTAAGGTGTTTTTGCGCATTTAAATACCTATCACATAAATTTTATTATTTTTTACTGTCACATATTTTCTTCGCAAAATTTGAAGTATGATGTACATGATAATTGTTTGTGAAAAATATATTTGTACAATATAATATAAAAAAATTGTGTGATATGTGCATAAAATTTTTTTTTTCATAGAATTTATTGTAAAATTAAAATTATAGCATGTATGATTCTTGAAATTAATTTTAACTTGGGTTAAAATTAATTTTCGTAAACAAATAGAATTTATGTCTACAGCAAAAAAAATTCATGGCTTGATCATTTCATTGCATCATTTTATAAATGAAGACCTTATAACGTTTTATGGATCAATGGTAATGAAATGATATGGACTCTATATTTATTTGGAGGTCTGATAATAGAAATAATATTAATAATACTAAAGTCAACCACAAAATTTCTCATAGTATATATATATATCTCCAAGTACATCATACTTCAAATTTTAAAACAAAAACATGTTTCTAAATTTAATTTTATCTAGTTAAAATTAATCAGATCATACAAACATAAGTATCATACGTGAATAATTGAGCCAATCGAAAATAAACTGCTCTCAATGATTTTTATGTTGAATTTAGTCGAATTACATAATTTTATTCCAAAATAAAATATATAATTTTGTGTCTTGATCTGAATATCAAGTCCAACCTCTACCACACTTGTTATGGTATATATCATGTTGAGTATACATTAAATATTTCATGTTGAATATTCTATCTCATATATATATATATATATATAAATTATGATATTAATATATAATTATGATTCTAATTAATCTAATAATATATATGTATATATGAGCTCATATATATATATGGGCTTATTTAATTTAGTATTGAGCTTGCTATTGTTTTTCTCTAATAATTAGTATCAAAGTCGATCGACAGGTAAAATAGGATCAATTGTACAGCACATATAATTATAAAATACGTACAAATCTTGTCTCAAATGCAGATCTTGGTGTACATATACTCGATAAATTAACAAAAAATTGAGTTAATCTATTAATCTCCCCTACTTTGCTTGCTTTCTGGCCTGTGCCCTAAAATTTTTATTAGTAATCCTTTCCCTATATATTAATCTAAGCCAAAATAATGAAAATACAAAGAGTGCTAAGCTTCATGACTATTATAATCAATCTTTAATAAAATTCTCATGATCTTTTAACTATTCAACACTCTCTTTTCATTCTTTCAAATATTTATATACAAATCTTATCAAAAAATATATTTATATACAAATAAATAGAATAAAAAAAAATAAATCAGGCCATTAGTCAAGTGAGATGTGAACATGATGCCAGTAAGGTTTAATCCTCTTCCTCAGGCACAACCTCACAAGTATGAGTTGGCAAGGGCAAAAAGGGAATTACATAATTAGTTGTTCTTTGTGGGGGCAAATTGCATTCGAGTCCTCGAGTCGAAAAGTCATTACACATTAGTTCACTTTTTAAAAATCTTGATTTGTATTTGAGGTTGTAAAATTACTATCGTTTGGTTACAATTAGAATATAATTATTAATTTTTTATCATCATATAATAAAATTATTCACAATCATTAGTATTTTGATTTTTTATATTATAATTTTGAAATATAAATATTAATATGTTTTAGTTTTATATTTTTAAAATAGAAAAAACAAGCGATGGAAAATTAAATTTTTTAATAAAAAAATAATTAGATTTGTCATTTTATATTACGAAAACTTAGCGTAAAAGGTGAGATTATGAAAGATGGACAAAATTGCAACTGCTTTTACTATTTTACAAATTAAAATTGAGATTTTTAAAAATTAAAATTAATTTGCAATGCTCGCCCAACCTCAGGAGCCCAAATGCAATTTATTCTATTTAATATTAGTATTTTGTTTCATATTAGTATTTCTTTAATTCAATTTTCATTAAATTATATAGATTAGAGCATGGTAATCAATTCAAGAATTTTGAAGTAATTTATTCTTAAAATCTTTATCCTCATTTTTGGCATGAACCCAAAAATAAGAAAAAAAAAAAATTAAATAATAATATTTTAAATTTTAATAACTTTATTTCACATCCAACACAAATTTTAACCTTAAAATTAACTTTATTTCACATCTTACATACCTCCCAATTTTAAAATAAATTTTTTTTTCCATCAATTCTATAAAATAAATTTTTTTTCTTTTTTTATTCAAATTTATCTTCCAGCCAAACAAGCCAGTAGTCTAAATCAAATTCATGACAATCCCCTATCTCCTTTATTCTAACTTGGCCTATTTGTATCCTATCATTGATGTGTTCATATGAAGTTACCTTAAATATCACTAGATTTCAAGTAATATTATATGGATGTTATTTCAGTGTGACACAATTATAATTTTTTAAAATACTATTTAAAAGATAAAATTTAGTCGGAATACAATTAATTTTTCTAGATAATATCAAGGTTTTTTTTATCTGTTCATTTGGCTTCTAATAGTGGAATTTAATCTGCATCTTTCGAAAATTGCAGCTTTGACAAAGAAATATTATACTATTATTTTATGTGCAGAGGTTAAACTTAAAATTGAGTGTAACTTGTTTGAAATAGATCGATCTAACTTAAAATCTATTTTATGTATGCAATGTGCCACTTTTGATGTGAGAGTTCGAATTTGTTGTATAAGAGAAAATATTAGTTCGATGAATATTGCAGTCTTTTCCGAAATATCGCATTTAGGTCTAAGAGATGCCTCTGATCTTGCTGGTGAAAGTTTCTACTATTTATTTTTACTGTTAAATTAAAATTGAAATTACTATTCTATTTTTAAATTTCAAGGGAAATGTTTTGATGTTTAAATGCTATCTTTGATTTTATTTATTATAGAAATTATATTTTATAATAATTTATAGAGTAGATAGCAATCTGAACTCTAATTTATAAGGACGAAAATAGATGAAAAACCTAGTAAATTAAAAAAAAAATTAAAATCAGCTCAAGTAAATTAATTTGACTCAAAAATCAAAATCTTTAATTTTGGGTTGAATTTGTCTTACTTGGATCAAACCCTAGTCAAAATACAAATATCAAAAGTTTGCTTAATATCATAAAAGCAAAGTTTTAAAATTCGATTTCAATTTTAGTTTTGCTCATAAAAATGAAAAAAACACTACAATGTAAAATTATTTATAGGCTAAATTGTATCCAAGTTCCTGAGATTGAAGAGCATTGCAAATTGATACTATTTTTTTCAAAACATAAATTTAGTTTTTTTGAGGTAATAATGCTTTGTTATGGCAATATATAGAGAATAAAAAAGTATAATGATATTTTAAAATATGTAAATGATTAAAAATAATTAAAAATAATTAAATTCTAATTTTTTATTAGGAAAAACTAATAAAAAGGCAAGATTCTAAAAATGAGCAAAAAATGCATTGCTTTTTATAAATTTAGAAACTAAAATTAAGATTTTTTAAAAGTTGAAATTAATTTGCTATGCCCTCTCGATCTCAAGGTCCCAAATGCTATTTTAACTAAATTTAATGTTAATAAAATTTTGAATTAATAGTAGTAGGCTACTCTAATTTTAACATATATATATAATTAAGTCCTTCAAATTTTCAAATTAATCAAGTTGGTCTTCTAATTTAAGATAATATATTAATAATTTATTTATATTAATAAATAAATTTAATGTATAATATTTTTTCTAATTAATGAATTAATTTAATTAATTAAAAAGTTATATTAATATTTTAGATGAATATAATATTAAATATGATCTAATAATTAAAAAAAATACTTTTATTGAGATTGAACAATTAAACTTGAGAATTAATTTGATTAATTTAATTGCAAATAGTACAAAATTAGAGGTACCTAATTCCAATTAACCCTGAAATTTAAGTTGAAGCTAATTTAAAAAATGAGGCTCTAGGGGGAAGAAATTCTTTTATTATTATCGCAATTTTGCAAGACAATGGAGGGGATGAAGGAAGAAGGAAGTAGAACTTGGACGGTTCCGAGCTTCCGAAGTAAGCAATGGCAGCAAGCTCAGGCGGATGATGTGGCGCTTTCCCTTCTCCCACTTCCCACGTGCGAGTCCTTCCCCCTCCCTGCCCCGACACGTTTGCCTTCCTCCCCTGTTTTTATACCATCCCCTGTTCTCCCTTCTCCACTGAACAACAACGAAGAAGATAAAGAAGACGACAATGGGGAGGCAGCCATGCTGCGATAAGGTCGGCCTGAAGAAAGGGCCATGGAGTGCAGAGGAAGACAAAAAGCTCATCAGCTTCATCCTCAAGAACGGCCAGTGCTGCTGGAGAGCTGTGCCCAAGCTCGCAGGTCCTCATCAATGCCTTCTCCTCCTTCATGTCCTTCTTTTACTTCTTCTTCTTCTTCCTCTTCTTCTTCTTCTTTAGGGCTTCTCAGATGCGGGAAGAGCTGCAGACTGAGATGGACGAACTACCTCCGCCCTGATTTGAAGAGAGGAACGCTGTCTGAGGCCGAGGAGAAGATGGTCATCGACCTCCATTCCAAGCTTGGAAACAGGTTCTCTTCCTCCTCTGCTCCTATTCTTCTTCTTCTTCTTCTTCTTCTTCTTCTTCTTTTTCTTCTTCTTCTTTTTGTTGAAGTTGTGATTTTTTTCTCTTTTTCTAGGTGGTCGAAGATTGCCGCTCATCTTCCAGGAAGAACGGATAACGAGATCAAAAACTATTGGAACACCCACATCAAGAAGAAATTGATGAAGGTCCGCATCGATCCCCTCACTCACAAGCCCCTGCCCTCCGACGCCCCGCCAGCCATCTCCTCACCGGCCAATGTCTGCCGAAAAAGAGACGACATTCAGATGCAGGCCGACGCATTCTGCACTGACGAGGTGCCGATGATGGATCGCTTGGAGATCGTCATCCCCGGTACCCAGTCCTCCGCCACCCCGAGCTTATCTTCGTCCGTTCCGACGTCTTCTTCATCAACGACGACGACGACATGGAATTCTTCGGTGGAAGCCGGAGATATTTGGCCGGAAAGCAAACACCACTGGGAGATGGACGGGTTCTGGGGCTGGGACTTCGTCTCTAATGAAACAGAAGAGAAGCTGAGCTCTTCTGCAACTTCTGTTCTCGATCTGGAGCCATGGAAGTTTGAGCTTTTCTGATTTATTAGTGTTATTATTATTATTATTATTATTATTATTTTTAATTTCTTCTCCGTTTATTGGTAAATTTGTGGCTGAAGGGTACAGATATAAATTTCTGGGGCAAAATGTGAATTAAAAAAAGTTTTTTTTTTTTTCCTTCAAATTTCTCTCTCGCATCGTCTCTGTTCTCTGTATTATGGTAGATTTGTAATAATAATAATAATCAGTTATTTACAGTAAATGGAATTAGTAAATCAGAAAAGAATGGGAAGACAAATAGTGAGTTGCTGAAATTTGGAACTTTATTGAAAGTTTACTGCAAGAAATGGTTTTGTGTTGGTTGGCTTGTGAAAAATAAGGAAATTACTGGTACAATTGAGTTACTCTTGGCGAGTTTTTAGGTTTGATGAGTGATACAAGAACAGAAATTAATCGTCCCACATCAAACAGAAATGAGATCTTTTGACTTATATAAATAAATAGCATATCCCAATATAAATAAGAGTTTTTTAAGAGAAAAATGTGAGCTAGTGATAGGAACTTTGTAGTTATGCATATTCCCCAAACATGAGGTTAGTGATTGAAAATTCACAGTTACAATTTTCTCGAAAAAGCACTCAAGTAATGTAATACCTTAAAATTTATATCCGAGACACAAGGCATTAAAATTTATCGAAACTCATGCATATTTTATTCAATATGAGTTCGGCTTGATTTTACTTGACTCAAAGTTAATTCCATTCAACTAATACTAAACTCAGCATCTAGATTTTAACGTGATATGTGAGTCATGTGCGTTTGTTTTTTTTGATTCACTCTTATTATAGTTTGAAAACATCTCGTTCAAAATGAAATCAAATCAAACTCGGTTATATTCACTAAGCAGAATATAGGAAAACAATTTATGTAGGCAAATATTTTATATTATATTCTTCAGAAAGTTTTTTAGTAAAATTACGTAGGCATTTAATTATTCATTAAGTTAGCACATAATTGGTATAATAAAATGATAAACAATAAAAAATATAAATACAAAAGCACAAATTTACATATAAAATTCTAACATTAGGAAAAAATTTACAAATAGAGTAGAAGATTACCGTATCAAATAAAAATGTGAAGTGGTAACTATAAGATATTCAGAATACAACTGTCTAAATAAACAGAGTAATATATATAGAGAAAATAAACTCTACAGAATCCGGTCAATCGACCCAATTCCTTCGCTACCATCACCAGATTTCAAAATTCATTTTTTCACTATTTTTATTTTTTAAAATTGTCGCACCGAGATCTATTTGAGGCGGATCAAATAAGATTCAGGCTATAATGCTTTTAAGTAGATCTCTAACATATATATATATATATATATACTTATTAAAATTATTAATTCTTCTACACTCTGCTTAATCAATTATAATTAAGCTAATTAATATAATATTCAAAATTTTAAGTGCGATGTGCTTACGTAAAATTTTTTTTATATTATTTTTTTAGTGGTGTGATTGAAGATTGTTGAAAGCCAAGTCCTTGATGGTCTTCTGTTAATGTTTATGAACTGGATAGAGATGGAGCTCCAAGCCTTCAGTGAGCTGCCAGCTAGCGCGAGAGAGAGAGAGAGAGCGAGAGAGAGAGAGAGAGAGCGAGAGAGAGAGAGAGAGCGCGAGAGAGAGAGAGAGAGAGAGAGAGAGAGAGAGAGAGAGAGAGAGAGAGAGAGAAGGGCGTGCGTTTGACTTTCGAGAGGATTCAAAGAGTTTGACTTTGTCAAGTCAGCGCGATCGGCCCGAGGTCAAAGCTCGATCCAGAACGGAAGTAAACGACAGAGCTGCTGCGGCTGCGTCCGCGTTTTTCAACGCCGGCACCGCCGTAATTAAATTTGTTCGATCAAAGTCTTGAGAGTTTCAGATCTACAGATTTCGATTTTCATTCACAAGACGTTTCAATTTTTTCAAAGTCGGTTCACTTAAAATGAATTCATATATATATATATATATATATATACACATATGTGCTTTTAATTGAATAAAATTATACCCAAAAATATAACTTCAAATCATTTTAAAACTATGAAGGTAGGGCTCTCTACGACATGGATTCAAACGAAGATATTTCAATTATTCGATGCTGCTTGAAATTTTGAAATTGATTCTGCTATCAAACAAGCCTTTAATTTAATGACGTTGAAGGTCGCTTGAAGATGAAAACTTAAAATGACCTTATAGTTCTGGTCTGATAAAAATACGTAACTATAGGTGGCTAAGAGAAAATATAAATTAATGCATACATTTATTCAAAATAAATGATATTTTTATTCTATAATACGATTAGATTATATGATTTTACAATATTTTTTGTGCACACTGATGTACATACTACTGTATGATCAGAATATTATATAATTTTAGTAGAATATACAAGTAATTTCATATAATTGTAAGATTGTATTTATAGTTCTACTATGTATTATAAGCACCAACATAAGTGATTTCAATTTAAATTATACAATTGGATTGTATAAATGCACAATTTTTTGTGATATTTATTTGCCTAAGAGGTTTTGTTACATTAACTACATAAATAAATGTAAAAAAATCTTATTATTTATCATTTTTTGTGTCTCGCAATTATTTCATGCTTATATACAATTAGATTATATAATTTTGCAGTATTACAATACAGAATATTTTGTATTATTGGTATATAATAGAATCGTATTACTTCAAATTATACTATTTTATAATTTAGTATTAATGAAAATGAAGATATCTCATATGTTTTTCAGTAACTAGGGTGAATGAATGAGGAGTAACTAGCGGTGGCTCCGAGTTAATTTTGAGCAAGTCGTGTTTAATTTGTAGTTGAAATTTTTGATTTTGAGTAGATCAAGTTTTTTTAAGCAACTTAATTTTTTTTTTGATTTTAAGTCAATATTTGATTTAAATTTAGTATAATTATAAGTTATTTTTTTTATAAAATATTTATTAATATATATATATATATATATCTCGAGTCGATTATAAATTGTAATAAGTGTTTTTTAAGTAAGTTAATTTTAAATTAGTATAATATGATTTACAGTGAATTTTAGAATGAATTTTAATTTTTACATAAAATTGCCACCCACGTGGAAGAATATGAGATGAAGCACGTGGCAAAATGGCAATCATTTGAAATCTCGAAACTTTTCACTGCGGCAGCCGGGAAGAAATCATGCTTCCATAACCAGTTGAAGGGTGCCACGTAAGCTGAAGTTTATATTTTCAGTACCTAACTTTTAATACTTCTATATTTTTTAAATTATTTTACGTTTGGGTCCTATCACTTCACTTCTTTACAGAATTCTGTTCATATAATTCCAACATATTTTCTTGCATAATAGACTAAAATAGGGTTTACCCCTTAATTTTATGCAAATTAGTTTAATTTGAAATTAAATATAATCATTCGAGGTGAGTTTGAGTTATTAATAATACAATATTTTCAAATTGACAAAAAATATAAAACTTAATATATATATATATAAATTAACTTTTATACATACAATTTTAATTAACAAACATGCATTTACAATAGTGGTTAATTACATATAAGAGAATCAAAACGATATCTTATATTTAATTAATCTCATATTTTTCATTTATTTGTTTAAAATTTGTCATTAAAAATAATGATATGGAGTCAAAATTAACTTAAATTCAAGCTAACTTAGAATCTAGTCATTTTAAGACGTAAACATGTAGTTGGAGCTGCAATTAATGCTTCCGTAGTACCAAAGTTAAATGTGATTCAATAGTTCTAAAACTAGAGACCTACATAAAATTTTGATAAACCTAAAGCACTTAAATATAATTTACGCTAATGGATATTGTGCAGCGCGTGTGAGGTTATATAAGCGTATATATGACGTGGGATCCACTCTCATTTGCTTATTGTGGGAATCTCAAGGTGGATCCTCTTTATCAAAGTTAAGCATTCTTTTTATCTCTCTTTCATGTGTAATAATGATATATGTAGATAAAATATAAAGAATAATTATCTACATGCCACATCATTTAATTTTATTTATATTTTACCTATTCATTCTTACTTAATTACGCTATACACACTCAAAATATTATAAAATCTTACATACACACACTTTCACTTGTTTCCATTATAATAAGCAATTATCGTTTTTCAATAACTAAACTATAATTAGGTTACAAAAAATCTGAACCGTTTATTATATTATTTTAAATATATTTAAATATATTTTGAGTGAAAATCTTAAAACTTTGATATTTAGGTTGTGGCAAGGGAATGAGATATCCGCGACGTGAATTGATTTTAGGATAAATCAGCGTTTTAGTGTGACATCAAGGAAGAAAAAAAATATGTACTATTAAAGGTAAAAATATAATTTTAATGATTTATTAACGAAATATTTTTTTTTCAAATAGATTTTGACTGAGTTTTAATTTATGTGTGTGTATGTAAGATTTTATAATGTTTTGAGTATGCATAGCGTAATTAACTAAGAATGAATTAGTAACGCATAAATAAAGTGAAATAGTGTGACATGTAGGTAATTATCCTTAAAATATATGACCAACCAATTTAATATCAATTCAAAATGGAATTAAAAATTTTTAATTTGATGTCGAAAAGATCAATTCAAACTCAATCCACTCAAATTTATACTGATTTCAAATTAATTTTCAATCGACGCGCCGCACATCTTAATAGAATGATTATGAATAAAAAGCAACAAAGAAAATCGATCTTCAAGTTTAAAAACTTAAGAATCATGGTAGAAAATTATTAGGTGGCCATATATTACATTATTGCTTGAAAATTAGCATATATGCGCACGCATATATATATATATATATATTATAAATTTTTTAACAAAATTTATTGCTAATATAAACATAAATTGCATTTTTATCCTTTACAAGTGCCATATTCAAAGTACATTTAAGTATATTGTATATTTTAAAAATCATATTTTTTATGCTTATTATTTGCATAATAAAGTATAGGGTAAATTGCACCTAGGACTCTAATGATGGAGAGAAAATGTAAAATGATCTTAATTTTAAAAACTTTATAAGGCAAATCCGTTATATATGATTTATACGAATGCATAGGAGTGTAGTCTATATGGGCACATATTTCTCTCCAATTTCATTTCAGCCAATTAACTAAACGTGATCGTTAAACTTTTCTGTATGTACAAAAATATCCCTCATCCAACCCTCACAATTTCTATAAATTTTTTTTAAATTTTCTTAAACTTCTATTAAAGTTTAAATTCATTCTCTTAACTTAAGATTTTTTTTAAAGAAAAAAATCTAAAAAAGCTCATCATCTTAGGTGACACAAAAATTTCAAGAGTAAAATAGCGATTTACATTTATTTTAATAGAATTGTAATATTTGAGACCGAATATACTAGTACAAATTATACTTAGGAGCCTGTCTTGAAAAAGTTTTAAACTTAAATTCAGTTTGTATTTTCTCTTTAATCTCAAGAGTCCAAATGCAATTTACCCAAAAGTATATTAATTACAATTTAACTCCTTGGTTTACAATGAAGTTAAATTATTTAATTAAGATACATATATATTTCTATATATTTAATATACTATATTTAAAGGTTAAGTTCCCTATATTTAATTTATATTTAAAGAGGCCTTTGTGGTTTCTCAGTACATCACCCATGGAGTAATGCTGAAAAAAGAGAACAATGACAAAGTCTGAAAACACAAATAAACAAGCTGTTTAATATCACTACAATTAGTCAATTTTTTTTTATTTTAATTTAAATTTCTTCACATGAATTAAAAAAAGATCCAAACATAATTGTTAGATATTAATGGCCTCGACTTGATGATTGATATAAAAGAGAGTTAAATTAATAACATTTTAGTCTAAACACTTATTAAAAGAATAAAATGAACTGAAATATACATAAAAATAAGAATAATTACTTACGTATCACTGTGAACTTATTATGTTATATATTATACATTCATATTTGATAAATTATATTTTACATACTGCAAAATATATAAAACCTATTTTTATACCATAATCATAGTGTTCTTAGTCATAGTATTCTTAGTGTAATATTTTTAATAGTCAATAGTATGCATATAACGAAAAAGTGTACACAATATAATTTATCAAATATATATATATATAATATAAAATAATAAATTTACTATCACATGTAGATAATTATCTCTAAAAAAACAAATTTAACTAAAAAAATCTTTACATTTCTTTTCTAAAATGAAAAATAAAAGCTACCAAATAACTTCATAATTAGAGAGAAAGACAAAATAGACACAGTGACAGCCCCATTCAACTGTTAATGATGAGCAGCCATGTCAGAACCACAGACACAAAGGCCAAACTTATTACTGAGACCACATCTTCCAACAAAGGGATTCCATTAGTGAAGAAAATCACATCCACTACTGGCTAATTAAATGGCTATTTTTCTTCTTCAACTAGTAAAATGGTACCATCTAGATCATAGAATTTTCTTGAACTCCAAATTAAAATTTTCAGCTATCACTAAGCTTTAACTCAATAGATTCAAAAATTACTGATTGTGAATTGAATCCCAATGGTAAGTTTCAACATTGGGTAACATTTTCAATGAAAAAAAGGAGAAGTTTTAATTAATAAAATAGGAATTATAAAACCGATTCATAATTATCGAGATAAGATTTGCTGATACCAATGATCGACCTATAAATCAGTGGCACGCATCCCCCCCCACTTGCACCATCCCCCACTAATCCTTCAACAATCTAAATGTTTCAAGTGACAGGTGTAAAGGAGGCCACATGGATGGGGAGTTTGAATATTTGGGTTCCAATGATCTTGAGGTCTTTACATTAATGATGATGATGTCTATATAGATAGATATATGTTTATGAAATAATATTTGGGTATTTCAGTTTGTGGTCAACCGTTGACAAGGATTTATAGATTTTCGATCAATTTGAGCAATTTTTTCACACTATTTCTGTTCATGGAAATTTTTTTTTTTTGATATTTGTTCATGGAAATATTAACATGAAGATTTGTGTGAATTCAAGCTAAATCTTAGGGATTCGTGTGTTAGACGCTTTAACAGTTGTAGTTGCACTCACATTTTCTTATTTTTAGATGTTAGGTAGCACATGAAATTGTATTTAAATTTTATAAAGGTTTAGTTTTATTTTTATTCAAAATTGTAAAGGCATTTAATATACACATACACATAGTATAATTTCATGAATATTCATCTAATTCACATGAACCCAAACTTCAATAGCCGTACAATTTTCTTTTCAGATGGTGGCGATTGGCCTGTACATTAAATTCTAAGTCATCTTAAAAGTCAACAAAAACTTACACATATTAATAAAAGAAATTTATGTCACTCAATATTTTAAATATTATACTCATTTAAATATATTGTATCTCATAAATTTAATTTTATAAAAAAAATAATACGTAATATTTAAAATTTAAGACTATATTAGCCTATAAATTAATGAGTTAAGAAATAAAATATAATAAAGACAACTCACTAGCATGAAAAAGATGAAAAAAAATACAATCATAACTGCTAATAGCAACAGAGAACATAAATAAAAGGCAAACTCATGATAGCCTCACTGAAGCCACGTAATAATAAATAAATCAAAGATCGAAACCCATACCTATCAAGACTTGCCAATCATTTGATAAACTAACAAGGTTTTTTTATGAGGAAAAAAAAAAAACTAAAAAGGGGAGATGAAGCTTGAGAGATTTTGAAAAAAAATTTTAACCACCGTCAAGGTTTTAAATGTCTGTACCATAGAAGATATTGATACGACGTCAGAACTTCAGGGATCGAACTGAAATAAATTCAAATTTTGGAAACAACTACAAGTGGGCTCCAGCCCAGATAACCAGATGTAATTTACTAGAGACATGATATAGAATACAATCCCAAGAGAAGAAATTAATAGGAACATGGTATAAAAGAGATGAAGTATAAATGCCATGGAAGTAAATGAAAAAGAAACCTTGCAATGAAATGCAAATGCATATTTTGTTCAAATATAAAAGTAAATCCCCTGAGAAATTATGAAAAATGGCTGAGAATCCATCCTGCAGATTTAGGAGGAATTGAGTGGGCCAGATTATTTTTCTGCAGCATAAATCGTACGAGAAATAAGGTCCATAAATAGAAGTCACACAATTATGCTTTGCCTGATGAACCAAAGAGCTGCATCTTCTCAGCAATCACTGCTTTCATTGCCTCCTTTGCTGATGCCATTACGTGAACCAAATCCTTGCCAGGCTTTCTTAGAGATTCCATGTAGGCATTCCGAACTTCCGTATTAACGTTGAACTTCCTCACACCCAACTTGATGCATTCCTGCTCAAAATCGAAACATCACATCAATAACCGCATTTTCGCCATCAATGTCATCTTCATTTCTGGCCTAAAACCAACTATTTACCACTTATGTTTGCTTTTAATGTGAAAATATTGTGGTAGGGAATTGCAGCAGTAACACTATTGCAGTAATAAACACTGCAACTAAATCGTAAATTCTAAACCCTTCGCCCGTTTAAATACAAGTGTTAGGGTATTAGGATTTAAGATCTAGCGTTTAGGAATAGGAGCAGTTATTTAACATCATTATTCATTATCATGCAAAGGACAAAAATGAAATGTGCAAACTGAAAACCATGACTGTGATTTCATAGTCCTATTAAACCAGAGAATATCAAATATGTATGCTTCACTGTCAAATGCTACCACTAATTCCATAATAAATTGACATGCAGCTCGTGATTTTATTGAGAAGAAAAGAAAATGTAAACAGTGAGTTGCATTAAGTTTGCAGAACATTGGATTGTATTAGGGTTTGATAGTGTCAGCCTGTCAGGGGAGGGAGTATTATATTGGGGAACTAAGTTGAAGCTAATATACAAGTGTGGACACCTTCCAACCCAAAAGCCTATGCCAATGAGTAAAAACGAACACTTATATATCAATGCCTCAACTTATTGTTGATTATCCAATCTAAAATTTTCATATGTATCTTAACAATCTCCTTAACACATAAGAATCCTTTCACATTGAATCCACTCACCCTCCAATAGGCCATTTAATTGATCAAGTCATGTGACTAAGAGCCCAATCAATTACCAGTCACCACAGCAGGAGTCAACTTGCTCTTGTATGTCTTCTCAACCAAGGTAATGAGCAAAGATCCATGCCTGCATGATCATTTGATCTCAACCAAACTATCGGTTTTGATACCCCTTGTTAAGGGAGGGAGTAATCAATTTGGGAACCAAGTTAAGGCTAATATTCAAATGTGGACACTTTTCAATTCAAACAATAGAGGACATGCTATGTGCATGTATTTTAGAGCGAAAAGGTAGCTGAGATGAAAATGTATTTCTAATTGAGTTCTCCTATAACAACAGTTATCAAAGTAATATTAGTATGGCTCCGTATGAAACTCTGTATGGTAGACCTATTTGTTGGGAAGAAGTTGATGAAAGGAAGTCAACTGGACCTAACTTAATTGAAGATACCACTGAACAGATTAAAATTATTCAAGAAAGAACAAAAATAACTCAGAGTAGACAAAAGAGCTATGCAAATAATAGCAGAAGATTTCTAGAATTTTCAGTGGGAGATTGTATTTTTGAAAGTATCACTAATGAAGAGCGTAATGAGATTCAAAAAGAATGCAAGTCCTAGATATATTAGGCTTTTTGAAATACTATAAAGAGATGGAAATATTGCTTATCAACTGGCTTTACCACCTAATATGATGAATTTTCATGATATCTTTCATATTTCCATGTTGAGAAAATATGAATCTGATCCTTCCCATGTCCTTAGTCAATAAGATGTAGAAATCAGAAATGATGTATCATATATAAAAGAACCAGTTCAAATCGTTGATCAGAAAGATCAAGTGTTATGTAATAGAATAATTTTATTGCTAAAAGTTTTATGACATCATACTGCTAATGAAGCAACTAGGGAATGAGAAGAAGAAATCAAAAACAAGCATCCTAGCCTCTTTGAATGAATAAGTACATGAATTTAACGGACTAAATTCTTTTAAGGTGGGTAGAATGTAATAACTATGCCTAATATGTATAAATCTTGTAAATAATAATAATTGAAAATAAGAAACAATTCAAATACAGTTGATACTGTATTATGTCCTCTTATAAAAGACTTTATGTGCATTGTGAGCTAAACACAAAATTAGCTTGAGCTAAGAAGAGTAAAAAGAATTTGAAAGAAATTTGAAAGGACCTATTTGTAATTTTATCTTGATATAATAGAACTATTTAAGAACCTTTTTGATATAAATTTAAATTAATAGAAAGGTTCATTAGAGATTTGAAATTTAATTAGAATAAAAAGGACCTAAAATGTATGATTTAAAACATGTATGTAAATCTGCAAAAATAGGAGACTAACATGCAATTTCTCCATCAAAACCGCCCTCCTTAGGTTAGTTGTTTGGAAGCTGGCTTTACTTAATTATTAAGCAACCTGTATATCTATTATATACTATATTATATAATATATATGTAATCCCATATAGACAGGAGGGCTGGCAAAGAGAAAAGCTAGAAAAACTGAGAAAGGAAGAAAAGTTCAAGATTTTGAAAGGAAAACTGGAAGAAGTTTAGTTCTATTTGTACCTGATCAAGTAAGAGGATTTCTTCATTTCATATATTTATGAATTCATTGATTTTACTTAGTTTTCATGCTTTAAACTACATAGACAGCATGTTGCTAGTCTTAATAGTTTTCTATTGAATATATATGCAAAGAAATCAATGTTTAATTATTGGACATCAACTTATATTTTCCTATAGCCCTATGTTAAACTTGAAAACAAGTTGCTATGTGGGTAAGTATGTTTGCTATTCAGTTGAATATTTTTGCTATCAAATTAATATATAATAGTTTTTCTATTACTTTTAAGTGAGATTTGTAAAATATGAAATGTATTAGTGCTATCCAATATGGTTACTGAAATTTGGGTTCTATTCATGAGCTACATAGTGATTATTTGTGAATGAACAACATAAGAATGCTATGTGTTGAAAGAGAAATGTTTGGCTAACACATGGAGCATGTTCATTACATATTTATATATTTGTTATCTGCTTTTAATTTCAGGAATGCAATAAAGCCTAGCCAAGTATTTGTGGGATTTTATTGCTTAATTTGATATATAAGCATCGTAACTCGTCATGTGGATAGACTATTTTGGTGCTAGAAGTTATTTCATGTGGCCCATGATGGAATTTGTGAGAATAAAATCATGGCTACGATATATGTATCTTCTCATCTGAGAATTTCTGTAACTTCTGGCTAGTAAGTTATAAATCTGCTCATCTGTGTAAATTCAATCGGGTATATATATACTGTATTTCATACGTATAACATATGTCTGTGGTATATGAAATTACCTATTTATGTATATAAAAATTTATTATGCATGATTAATATATATTTATAAACATGATTAAACTAAGTATCTCTGTATATTTTTTATATTTGTTGTAAGAGTCTTCTTACTAAGCAGCAAGCTCACCACCTTATACTCAAAATTTTAAGATTGAAAGAGCTATGCTCTAGACTGGAGTTTTTGCTACTTTTTTTAAAGCAGTAGGTGAGCTTCTCTTCTGTATACGTTAGAGGGTGTAATCAAGAAGTGATTCTTTTGGATACGTAAAAATTATGTATATATATATATATATATATGTTTTTTGGATATGTTTATATATAAAAAAAATATGAATATTGAAGGTTGTACCTTATATGGTGTGTATTACAAATTTTTGGGATTGTGATATTGTATTTATTTAATGGATGCATACATAAAAATAGAATAGAGAAATTATAGTTTCTCTGATTAGTAGTTTAGATATTGAAAATTTTCAAATGCTTCTGTTATTATATGATTGATTTTTTTATAGTTCATGGCATGGGATCCATTTGTTGGATTTCAGGTTTTGACACTATTTGTAAAATATGCAGATCTAAATAAATTGGGTTAATTGGTTATTACCATATATTTGTTTCTACATTTAAGTGAACAATATACTTACCATTAGAAAAACACAATCAATAGATACATGAAATATATTAAGAAGGATTTTGGTTCACACAATCTTGATGTTAGTATTATTTAACTATCACAGTTATTTAGAAGCCTATAGTATCTAAAATTATTATTCTTTGCTTCCAATTGTGGAGAGAGTTAGAGCACTAGCCTACAGCTCACATTAACCGTTGTATTGGAAGGAATACATAATGTTTTTCATAACTCTATATTGAGAAAGTACATCTTAGATCCTTCTCAAGTAGTTCAGTTTGATTCTAGAAAGATGAAAGTTAGATGTGATCCATCTTAGATCCTCTTTATGGGTCACATTTGACCCATAAAGAGGAACCAATTAGAATTTTGGTAAGAGATGTCAGTCAATTAAGAAGCAAAGAAATCCCTATGGTTAAAAATTTTGTGGAATAACCAGAGAGAAGGTAAACAACTTGGGAATCTGAAAATGAAATGATGTAGTCTTACCTCGAGCTCTTTGCTTAATTTCAGGGACAATTATTCTAAGATAAGGAGAATTGTGATGTGCAGATTTCACTGTAGTATTTTTATTATATAAGCAAGTTATTTTGCTAAAATGTTATTTTAAATAGGTCATTTTGATGATTAAGAAGCATATCAATATGTTAAATTATTCTTATGAATGATTTTTATGGTTTAAAGCAACTCAAAATGGAATTTAAAATTTATTAAATCTGAGTTTGAGTGAAAATGAATGAAAAAGGACTTATATGTAAGGAATTTTGAACCTATTTAGAGAGTAGACGACCAAAATGGAATTTTGCTATTAATATGGCATTAAACAGCTGTGGATAAGCATAAAGCAGGCTGCTTTCTCTCCCTTACCGGTTCTCTCCCATCTCTCTCTCTCCCTTACCGGTTCTCTTTACTCTCTTGTTGGTTGTTGCCGTGGGTGAGAAGAAAGAGAAACAAAGCAGCTGTTTGGAGTCAAAAACAGCAAGGAAAAGAGGAGAAAATCCATTTCCTCTTCTATTCCTGTTGTTGCTGCTGTGGGTAAGAAGAAAGGAGGACGACTGCTGTTTGAAGCTGGAAACAGCAAGAATAAGAAGAAAGTAAGCAAATCCTTCACTTATTTCAGCTCTAGAAGAGAAACTCTCCTAACTTTTCACTTGGACAGCAACTAAGAAGGAAAAACCTGAGAGAACCTGAGAGAAAAAGGAGTTTAGCAAAGCTTCAACATGACCTTTAACGGGTAGGCAAGAGCTGAACTTGTGTACTATACTAAAAGTTTTAATTACAAAGAGCAATTTTAAATTAGATGCTAACTTTGGCATGATATGGTTGAAACGGCCTGAAAGAAATGAATAGTTTGAAGTAAAACTTTTTGTTAATTGTCTGTTACAATCATTCTACATGAGATTGAATGATAGAATAATTATTGATTATAGAGTTCAGCTATTAGAGTGTCATGCAAATGTTATTGCAAATGAATCTATGTTAGTCTTATGAAATTGATTTTTAATTTGCCTATCAAATAAACTATGAATGTTATAATGTTATCTCATCTGAAATAACAAGCACTTGATGGCTGGATTTAGTAATTGAGAGTATGGAGTGATTACCGAAATCAATACCTAGAAGATGGAGTAAACTGGACCGTCCAGTGCTGCTCCAAAGTTTAAATTCCAATTGTGACTTAATGGCATGTGTTTAATGATACATTATAATATTCTTTACCAAGTAAAAAACAAGTTATGGCTTGTTGACTTAGACAACTAAATCCAAATTAAAATGCTGATATTTATGTTGCCATTGCTTAAAAGTGATGATGAATGCCTGCATGCAATAGTTTTATTAGCAAGTTACAGTTCATTGCCTACTTATTCTTGGGGTCAATGGACTGATGTATTTATTGGCAGGTACTAATGATGGAAAAGACACAACAGAGACTAAGGAGCGAGAGCGAAAGCCATTCTATGTTCACATTTATCAAATGATCTAAGGTAAACATATGATGCAAATGAAACATAACCTAATATTATGGTTATACAAAACTCGTGTATCTGATACTTTATTTATAAATATAACAAGTGCTACTACTGCTCATGTTTCTAGTATAGAGAAATTAGATCAGGTGGCGACTACTATAGCTGATAGACTGGAGGCAGCTCTAAGGCAAACATAGCCAGTTCAAGCTTAAGGTGGCCTCAAATGGAAAGAATAGTGGAGCTTTTCCAGTGAATGTGACCTGAACACTTTGAAGAAACCATCAATCTAATGACAGTAGAAAAGTGAATTGGATTGGAAAGATGGGAAAGGTATTTGAAGGCATGAAATGTACAGCGGGTAGAAAGAGTAGCTTGGTCTGCTATAAGGGACCACCAATCCCTCAAGCAGTAATGTAAATTTACATAAGAGTGTTGCTACACATCTAATGTATCAATGTAAAATTCTACTACACAACTAATGTATCATCTAATAGATTAAAGCATAAAACCATAATTGGTCAATTTATTGGCGAGTTATTAAGGTTACATAACTTTCTCCTTTACGTAAATGCCATAAAAGACCACTCCCATTGCTATCCATTATAATATTGCCAATTAAATTGACATCAGACTGATTTGAGCTACTACTATAAACAACAATTAAATTAGGATTAATTCCTGAAAGGTCCTACTATTAAAACCCTAAATACAGTTTGAACAATAGGATTCTGTTCATATAATTTTAACAATTTTTCAAAAATATATTATCACATATTTTCTTTAATATTTTCTCAAATAACTCTTCCATTCACAACCATCATCGCCTCACTGCCGCCTTCCTTGGAGGGGGGGAGAGAGAGAGGGCAGCGATAAAAATGAAATTTAAATAACTTTAAAACAAAATATTCTTCAGATGCTGATGGAAACTATCAGTTTAAACTTTTTATGTAATAAGTATAATTTGTAGGAACCTTTATTGTGACAATTTTTAAAATAGAGACCAATCAGAAAGTTATTAAAAACTGTAGATCAACATGTAATTAGGTATAAGAACTTTTCAGTAAATAACTAAACATTCATGTGGAATTCTATTATAATTCAAATTTACATTATATTGTGTAAATGGCAGTTAAATAATTAGCAAATGTAGAGTGACGAGGGTAATTTTTACATAGTGACTGAAACTTTCTTAACATATATGTTAACAATAAAAACAATATACTTTTCCAAGGTATGCATACTAATTTTCCAAAATTTAAATCGTGGATGTAGTTTTACCTTTATAAGTTCGGGAGGCAACCCAGAGGCACCATGCAAAACCAGACTTACACCCTTTTTCTTGGTCACTGCCCGGAGTTCCTAAAGACAATGAAGCTGTTAGGAAGCTTTGTTCCAAAGAAACTATTCCAGCAAATTTACCAAAGCAATTTGCACTAGCAAACTTTATAGCTTCATGGCAATTTATACCTAATGAGTTGATTTTGCCTCAACCCATTTTAAATGGAATGGGCATGGGAATCGAAATTTGTTGTGAACCAACTACCTTCCCAGGTTTAGTAACACGTCAAATTAAATAACTCGATGTATCATAAGTGCCAATAACTTTCTAGAGATCATACTGCAGATTATGAGTTAAAATAAAAATAATAAAAAAGCAAAAAAGCACCATTTAATGCAATATCTGTTGAAGTGATGTTATCTCACTTTTTCCAATTGATTACACCTAATTCATGTCCTCTCTAATTATCTTTGTGCATGAAACTGACCTTCAGTAAATCAAGTCTTAGGCGGGGACCACTAGACGGGTAGTTCCCATGTACATTTCCAATGCAAACTGCTAGAGCATCAAGATTTGTCTCATCAATAAATTCTTCAGCCTGAAAAACATATGTCCATCTTTAGCATAACTGTGAAAAGAATTAGCACTTGACAGATGAAGATGACAATCACTTGAGCAACATCAGTTAGACAGGCTTCATATTCTTCTACAGTTAAATCATCCTCAGTTCCAGATAACCGACCAAGCTCAGCTTCAACCAGCATTCCCTTAGCATGTGCTAGTACAGACATCTGCTTTGTGCATGATAAGTTCTCTTTGAAAGTAAGATTTGAACCATCAACCATTAAGGAATCAAATCCCTGCAAATTTATCAGACATCTTCAGAAAAAGAAAAGGCCTGACAGAATAAATATCATTTTCGAATTGTTACAAAGAAACATAGCGTACCAATTCAAGAGCTTCAATTATCTCAGTTTTGGAACTTCCGTGATCAAAATGAATAGTAACTGGTACCTGTAAATTAGAGAATTGGAATTTTCAATTGAAAATTTATCATGATGTACAAAGTCCTCAAGCATTCATTTTTTCTGCATTTCATAATTACAGAACAAAAGAAAAAAAGATGCATATCCAAGTTCAGCCGTAAGCAACTTTCAATGTGCATACTTTAAAAACATGGGACCATGGCCGAATGAGGTAGACATTTGCTTTTAATTCAATACCAACCTGAAGTTCTGGAAGTTGCCAATAGCTATTTCTACCTTCCATTCATGTAGGTTCCACTGTGGGATGGGTTAGGTCAAATAAGTGTATTCAGTTTGATAAAATAATAATCCAAGAGGATGGTTGGTGATCCAGAGCACTTGTAGTTCCAGCTTGATAGGCAGACTTTAGGTGGTGAGATTGGTTCACTAGTGTAAATTTTCACTAAAAATCCTATGCGTTTCAAGAGTAAGACAAGATTAAGAATACTTTGTGGGCTGCGTATAGTCACCAGTTGATTTGAAAGAAGAGCAGTTCTATAAATACACAGTAAGTTCTCAAAAACAGTATAAGAAAAGAAATTTTCAAGTGTACATTGTGCAATGAAAATTTCTTTAACAAAAAAATTATGCGTTAACCTGTGAAACACAGATATAATACGGTGATACGAATACGATACAGATGCGACGATACGACAAACTAAAAAAAAAATAGGATACAGATATGTCGGGATACGACAATTATATATATGTGCGTAAAATACGTCATTTTCATATTTAAGGTGTAGTTTTATGGTTGATGCGAATGACATACATTTTATTGCTATAAAGTTTAAAAATATTTTTTAAATTTTCTTCAAATAAACTACATTTTTTCAAACATTTTTATATCACTAAAAGTAATATTATGGACAATTCAACTTGAAAAAAATAGAAATATTCTTCGATAACTATTGAATTTCATAAAATCATAAATTTAAAATAATACCATAAAGTTTATTTAATTGCTTCCCAATCTGTAAGATTATCTAAATGAAATGAGAGTTTCAATATATATATATATCAGTAGATTAGTTTCAGTTTCAATTTAAATTTGACCAAAATCAATTAGCTAAATACAAACAAGATACAGTTAATAATACATATACTGTGACATAAACTCAGATATACTGATCTGATCAAAATACATATATATTCTTCTCTCTTTGGTCTCTAATTAAATAAATAGATAACTTATAATTTTCACAATATGAGCATGATTAAAGTAAAATAAGTGTGATCGATGTCTAATAGAAGCAAAGACAGTTTGGTTAAGGTAGAAAAAGCAAAAACGTCACTAGTATCTATAAGATTGAAGAAAAGGTCAGCTATAGTAGATGACACAACTGCTTCTGAATACTAGGAATGACAATGGGGCGGGTTTGAGTCTGGTTTATAAATACCCATACCCGCCCCGCTATATATTATTCATTACCCATACCCGCCCCATACCAGTTTCCGGCCCGCTCCGCCCCATACCAGTTTCCGGCCCGCTCCGCCCCTATTCTAGTTTTCACAAACCCGTACCCGCCCCGTTTCGTTTCCTCACCAATATTAATGAAAATCGAATTATTTTACTCTATTTGAAATAACAAAAATCGTAGTCATATGGTGAATATTACACTATAAAAGCAAGGCCTTACATTTCTTTATTTTCAATGCACTCTTTTTATTTGACTTTATATAAGCCTATATAAAAATAGATAAAAATATATACATAACGGGGCAGGGCGGGTATAGTTGATTTATACCTATACCCGCCCCATTTCATAACGGGGCGGGGCGAGTTACGGGTCGCGGGTAAAATTTTAATACCCATATCCGTCCCATTAGGGGCGGGTCGGGGCGGTTTAATCGGGTACGGGTACAAATTGCTACCCCTACTAAATACTAAATCTTTTTCTATTGCCAAAACACTAGCATGAGCAAAGCTTTTACAATCCTAATTGCGTACCCCAATATTTAAAGTTTAAGTCTATATATGAGTTGCATTTTATATATGAGATATTTTTTATTTTTTATTATGTGGGCCAAACCAATTGTTCGAACATTTTTTTTTAAGAGTGCCGGGGCTGATATTTTTCTCCCATCTCTTCCCTGCTCCAGTTCTTGAGAGTTCTGGCACTTTTTCTGCTCAAGATTAAAGAACTCCCATTAACACTATATCTCCACAATGTTTGCACAATCACTGCAGCCTCCTCATAAGACAATAAGGCATCTTCAAATTTTAGTCCTCCCTGTGATTTAAATATATCTATACCATAGCTCAGAAGTATCAGACAACGATTAGAACCGATGCAAGCTAAATAACTTGCAATCCTAAAATTTGAACAAAAGCAGTACAGTTGAACAACACCTTGTCAAATCTCTCCTAGATTCTTCTGCTTCCTACTTGATTGTTGCACCAAGTATACACTAGCCTAGTGCATCCAGCATCTTGAAGATCAATGCCATACATGAAGTCTAGAAACCACTAACTTGTAGTGTTTATGCTAAACAGTCTTCCTCCTTTTTCTCATCTTGTCCCACCATATAGTTGAAATCACCTCCAATCACCACCGGTACCTCCTGATTAGGTGCGGTTTTAAAACCTCCCATAAATCTATTCACTAATGCTCATTTTAGAAGCATACACGCCTCTGATGATACACTTCCCACCTTTAACGGCAGCAGCCTCAACCAAGGGACCTTGCCTGTGCATAAGCAAGCTGTGGACACCAACCTTACTTTGATGCCATAACAAAATAATCTCACCCGAATAACCTTACGAGGGAATATAGTCAAACTCTATTTTCACCCAATAAGTTTATCTATGAAGCGCCTGTTTACATTCAATTGGTGTGCTTCCAACAAAAAAATCAAACAAGGTAAATCCTCCCTGACCAATGTGTTGAGGTAGCTTCGGGAATCTTTAGATTCTATTTCTGGCACTTCTACAATTCCAAAAAATGACTTCATTCATGAGATGCAAGGGGAAGGCCCCTGATTTTTAGCACCACCTTGGTGCCCTGTGATCCCTTTAGCTCTTGCTTGCGGACATTTCTATGAGAGCCTCAATTTCCTCCATATGCACTACCTCTGTATGTGCTACTGCTGGCATGGCTTTACAAGCCTTCTTTTTCTTGCATTCTACATTGGCTTTAAGGGGTTTCACTAGCAGCTACTTCCACTCCCTCCAAGTCTCCAACAACTTCAGTCTGCTGTCCCTCAATTCCAGCCTTATTTTTTACATAATTCTGCTTTGATTCTATTGCTCTGTTGGCTGAGAAAACCATTCCACCCTCTTCGATAGATTGTAAACAAGAATTTTGATGGAGGCTCTGCTCAAATTGGCCCTTAAACGGGTTAGAATGCCCCCTGGATTCCTAAGCTGTTTACTAGAATTATCACTAGATTTCACCTCCTTGCTATTAACTTGTTGCAAAATTTGCTTTACTTATGCAACTTTTTTGGCCATAAGCTTTGCATTTTCAAAATC
Source organism: Apostasia ramifera (assembly GCA_019297695.1). Taxonomy (NCBI): domain Eukaryota; kingdom Viridiplantae; phylum Streptophyta; class Magnoliopsida; order Asparagales; family Orchidaceae; genus Apostasia; species Apostasia ramifera. Next base: position 21,980 of record JAEMOT010001804.1, on the reverse strand, counting down.
TTCATGAAGTGTAGATGGATTTTGATGTCTTATTTGCCCAACTTGTCCACTAGATGACATAGATACGCCCTCTTGAATAGGCAATGGTTTGCCATTTTCAGTATTATCAACAGTATCTTGACTTGAATCAACAGTCAATGTGTCTTGTGGTTGCTTTGGTTGCCATCTCGAAGAGACATTTACTTGCTTAAGCCTTTGCTGAGCGCGCTCCCCTACTCTAGAGCCCTGCCCTTCTTTAGTGGCTGTCTCCTTGCTGAAGTCTACTACTGTTTAAGCTCTGTAAATCAACGGCTCTTAGCCCTGTTTGGTTGGAGGCCAGGCCATGGCCAAAATGGCCTCCAACCATTTTATTAAAAATAATAATAATAAAAAATTAAGTATAATGTATTAAAAGTTATATAAATATAATATAAAGTGAATTTTTTATATTAAAATTTATGTATTGAGAATAAAAATGAAAAAATTGTTTAATAAAATAGTTGGAGGTTATTTTGGCCATGGTCATGGCCAAGATGGCCTCCAACCAAACAGGGCCTTAGGTTTAGTCTTCTAAGTCCAAGTCTTCTACTCATAACCAACGTCCATGGGCCAATTACGCCTGGCTTAATACCGTCATTCAAATCTCTTGTAACATCATTTGTGATTGTCTGCTCCTTACCAATGATTGATTTAGTTGGTTGCTTACCATTAGAAGTCCCCACTTCCTTGGTTCCATCCCCTTTGCTCCTCCTTGCAATTTCCCTCTTCTGCCTTTACTTTTGTAGGGAAATGTGTGTTCTTGCAACCCACAACTCCACATTCAAAGCACAAGGAGGAAATGCCTTTATGCTCAAAATATTGATAAACTTGCCAGTTGTATCATGTAACCAAACACCGGGCATCAACAATCTCTTCATATCCACCTTTACACACATCCTTGCATATAAACTACACTCCCTAGTCGCCGTAAAGTGATCCATAGTTAGTGTGGTGTTGCCTTTGAAGCAATCATCGCTAGGGTGTTGGGTTCCCAAAACTCAAAGGGAAGCCTAGGGAAGCAGATCCAAACAAGGGTGGAGGTAATAGCATTGGCACCTGATCTGAACGCTTTTGTCCACACTTTGAAGCCCACCGCCTATCCTGCCAAACTCCAGGGGACACCCAACCAAACCTCATCCTTATCTTCCACCTAGGTAAAGTTGATAAAACACCCTTATCCGATATCCAACATCCTAAATCCTTCCACTTTCTCCCATCTCATTTGTACCTCTACTAATACAATGTGAAAGGTTAGCTTGCAGTCAAATAACCTTCCTACGAAAGCATAGAAAAACTTTTATGTAGAAGGGACTTATATGAAATAATTTCATTTTTATGAATCTACGTGAAATCAGGATTCCACCTCAGGGGCTCGAATAATATTACCTCTATAAAAATTCACATTACACCAAATCCTATATAATTCTCAAAATATCAATCAACTTTATTTAAAATTTTACACAATTTTTAACATAACTTTATTTTCCATTATACAAGTGTTTTGAAAAAAGCCAAAAATTCTCCAAAACATTTTTTTCCCAAATGCCAAACATCATTTGGAAAAAAACCCCTTTTGGAATATGAAAAATGATGTAAAATTAAATAAATAATGCTTAAGAACATGTTTGATGAGAATTTAAATAAAGTAATTATATGAAAAATTGTGTATGATATAAAATGGAGTTGACTGAAGTTTTAAAAATTATTATGTAAAATGTGATATAAAGTGAATTTTTTAATAATGAAGTTTATGTAGCCATGTATTAAGCCATTTTAGCCAAATGCCAAGTAGGAAGTCACAAACTAGTTGGAGTTAGTTACATGGATTTCACTTCTCAGTCAGGCGTCATTTAAAGAAATATTCTTTGTGAGTACAAAGGAATAAAAGTTAAACCTTATAACCAAATCCAAAGTAATGTTTTATTTTCTCGCCTCTTTTTACTGCATACTATTTAACAATAATGATTCTACAAAAAGGTTGACAGAAGTTGAGATTAAATAGGATAATGCTATGATTAGGAAAAAACCAATTAAAATCAATTTGTGGTAAAAGACTTCATGGATGTGAAAAATGTTGGATATCTCACCCCAACACCATTCCTTCCCTTTTCCCGCTCCCTCCAACTACTATCATGCAAACCCCCACTTATTTTTTATTATGATGTCATTATTTCATCAAAAAATAATCTTTCAATCTTAAGGATGACACACTGATTTTTGCATAATGATAAAACTTTTACATGATGACCACATAGAATAGGGTACTTAATACTTCCAAAGCTGAGAAATTTGTTGCCTAGAATCAATTGTATCAGATATTTTTTATTGACCGTCCAGACATAGATGTCCAGAAAAATGGTCGAACCAATATTCCCTCTGCATGGTGAAAAGGGCATTATTTAAGGAATTTTCCTTTTGAGATGCAAATAAGAATTCAACTGTTATAAACCCACACGTGCACCATTTGTGCGTACCAAGCAATCAAAATAAACTGACAAGTTTTTGCCAAAAAGGTTACTGCTCGTTCTGCTCTTACCTTGGCTTGTTCAGCAGCTGAAACACAACATGCAACCAAGGGAAGACCCCCCTGCTTTAATGCACCCGGGTGAATCTGTTGAGATTATAAATTGCTCAGAAACCTTTTTTTTCAAGAAACTATGTAACTGATCTTGGCAGCTGATGATTTGTCATATGCATAAATGCACATAACATAATTAAACATGTAGATCCTATAACATCGAATGATGAAACTTTATTTTCCTATCAACTCCATTTGAGTTTTGAACAGAAATAGAAATAGTTGGGAAATGATCAAAAGTTTATGTTAGCAACATCTCAAGCTGACGTTGGAAGTGAGTTCCTCCCTCTCTTCTTCTGTAGAATAGTTGGGAGTCAAAATACTATGGATTCCCAAGTATGTTGTATGAGAAAACTACTGTCTCCTACACAATATAGGTTCTGATGAACAGAGAACAATGCTTTAACTTCTTAATATAGTTTTATCCAACATCTAAAAGGCAAAAATTACCTGCAGGATAGCAGGGCTGTTTTGTTCCTCAGCTGCTGCTACAACAGCTTCAACTCCTTCAAGATTATAAATGTTAAACGCACCCACAGCGTATCCTCCCTTTTCAGCATTCTTCATAACAAAAAATGTGATTAGTCACAAAAATGTCAAACACCCTTGCAAGAATGAGTAAAGAACCTTACTAGAAGAAGATCCTTTCTAGAAATTTTACAATGATAAGACCATTTCTCCACAACTTCAGCTAAAGCACCATCATCACCAACATTGCCTATCATAACAGCAGTTTAACACTTCAAACCATCCATCTACTTGATGGTTCGTCATTCATAAATAAGAAAGACGAAAAAAAGGTAAGACATCACCTGGAAATACAATATATGGAACACCGGGGTGACGGCTTTCTTGGCCAAGCTGCCATAATGGTACACCAGCAAATGCTTGCCCAACCACAACAGCACGACGAGCCTCCAAAGCTTTTGATGCAATATCAGATGAAGTAATTCCACCCTGCAAGTGCATCTCCACATAAACCAATTTTTACTTTCGAAAAAAAAAAGCTTTCAAAAAAACATAAAATAATTTCTTAATGGACTTATTCAAATTATTCAAAAATTATGTGCTTCAGTAAAAAAAAAAAGATGTGCTAAATATCACTAGTGATTTCTGGTTTTTCCAAAAGAATAATTTTACACCCAAACATAAAACTTGTTTTTGTTAAACCATATGCTGTAAATGATTGGGAACACCACGAACTTAACACTTTCATTTTTGTTAGATCCAAAAGAAGCTTTGGACTGATGAGGAATTCCAAGGTTGGAAAAGAGGGAATGAACATGCTTTTGTGTGTCATTTGATCATTAGATCTTCCTTTCTACTTATTTCGTTGCCACCTCTTTCCACTAAAAAGTTGAGGAAAAAAAGCTAGAAATTTAAATTGGAAATTATCACCACCGGAGAACATGCAATTGCTAGAGGTGATTGATTCTTCTAACGGTACTATTTCCTTTGCTTACTATCCTGGTTAAAGTATGGGCATGCACACATTTAAATTGTTATGATCATTACTTGAAAAAATGTTTCTCTACCAAATATGACAAAGTTATGAAATGATCACTCATAGAGAAGTTTTTGCTAATGGAGATGATGTGAAAAAAATCCTTTGAAGATATGAAGTGAGATTTGGGCTTTCTCTTGTTATTGGGCCTTGTATTGGTAAGCTCTTAAAGATGGTCATGGTGTTAATTTGTTGATCAAGTACGCTGTTTTACAAATTATGCAAGTATAAAAGATATTTCCAGAATTGGAAGGAATATAGGAATATTCAAAAGTCTGTTTGTCCTGTCGAACATTTGAAGCTTCAGTTGAAGTCATTCGGTTGGGATCTCTTATTGGACCTCTTGTTGCTGGGCCTTTTCACTTCTTTTATCTTTCACTGTGCTTTTTTTTTCTTATAGATTAGTGGGCTTTATTTCGTATAATGGGCTTTAGTCCTTTCATTTCAAGTTTATTCATGTATTAGCTTTGCCTACATTTTCTTTTTTATTTGAGGGTTGAGGGCCAGATAATGCGTCATTATCAGGTCCCAAGTCCCAGATAAGAAATGCAGAGGGTCGTGTTAGGCAGTTGACAGCCAGTATAAAATTTGTCGAACAAAAATAACATAAATTCTTTAAGAAATTACGCTAAAACTAGGGTGTTCTAGCAATGCGTTATATTGCCTGTATATAGTGAAAAGTGTGCAAAGGACGCTGCATTAGCACTCGGGTATAGTGATAAGTGAGTAATGATTCCAACATTATAGACGGATGCAGGTAAAGAACTAATTCAAAATATTGGAATAAGATTAGGGATTTGAAATATAAGCACTCTGATAGGTAAGTTAATGAAGTGAATATTATAGTTTATAGGAAGACTAATATTTTGTGCATTCAGGATTCAAAATGGATAAAGGAGAAAGACAAAGAAATTGATAGCTTAGGCTTCAAACTTTGGTACTCTGGTAAAAATAAAATTAAGAATAGAGTGAAAATAATTTTCGACAAAAATTTGAAGGATCATGTGGTGAAAATCAAGAGGAATAAAAATAGAATTATATATTTAAAAATTATTATCAATGAGATGACTATTAATATTGTAAGTGTGCATACCCTACAAGTAGGTTTAATACGAGTATAAAAGAAAATTTTAAAATAATTTAGAAGAGTTGGTATAAGGAATACCTCAAGAGAAAATAATTTTTATCGAAAAAAATTTAAATAGACATGTTGAAAGCGTTGCTGAGAAATTTAATAGTATTCACGATATGTATAAGTTTGGAGAGACTAATGAAGAGAGTAAAATAAATTTTAGAGTTTTCTTAATTTATAACTTTTTGATTGCTAATAATTTATTTAAGAAAAGAGATGAACATATTATCATTTATAAGAATGAGCATTTAAGAACACAGATTGATTATTTTTTTATTAGAAAATAAGATTGCTTAGACTATAAAGATTTTAAAGTCATTGCAAGTGAATGTTTAGCTACCCAATGTGGATTAATGGTCATAGATTTTAAAATAAAGAGCTGAAAAAGTAATAGTAAATCGAAATAATGCCTGCGGATTCAACAGTGGAATTTAAAGAATAAGAATAGAAATATTTTTAAGAAAAGAGTTCTAGAACATAGGCAGTTGGACATTGAAGGAGAAGCTGATCTTATGTGGTTGGAGGGTTAGTAATTGCATCCGCAAGATTGCAAAAAATATATTGAGAAAATCTAAAAGACAAGCTTCAAACAATAAAGAAACTTGATAGTGAAAAGAAAAAATACAAGAAAAAAATTTATTATAAAGATTGGTTTAAGTGTAAGAGCAAAGAGAATTTAAAAGAGTACAAATTTGCTTGACAAGAATCAAAAAAGTAGTAAGTAATTCAAAGAAGGTGATTTTTTATGATCTTTATAGAAAATCGAATACTAAAGAAGAAGAAGGACATAAATACAAAGTCACTAAAGTAAGAGATAAAAAAAACTAAATAACTTCAATAAAGATGTAAATCATAAATTACTTTTTAAAGATGATATTCAACACAAATAGATAAGCTCTTCAAAAGACTTTTCAAAGATGGTTGTGATAATATGATTAATCTTATTGATTTTAGCATCCAAAAAGAAGATAAAATTTATCCTATATTCGGGTACAAGTAAAGCTAAAGTTGAGAGGCTTTAAAGAAGATGAAGTGTAAAAAAGTAGTTGGATCGGATGATATTCTAATAAATATTTGAAAATATATGAGAGATGAAGGAGTTTTTTGGCTTAGTAGATTATTTAGTATGATTTTTAAAACTAAAAGAATGTCAAATGAATAAAAAAAGAGTACATTGGTATTTATTTATAAGAATAAAAATAATATATAAAATTGTGCTAATTATAAAGAAAATAAGTTAATGAGCCCTACTTTAAAACTTTGGAAGAGAGAGATTGAGCATAAATTATATCGTGATAATAAGGTGTCACAGAATTAATTTGATTTATGCTTGGTGATTACTATCAAAGCTATTCATTTATTGAGATATTTAATGAAGATGTTTAGATAGAAAAAAGAAGATCTATATTTAATTTTTATTGATTTAAAAAAAACTCATGATAAAGTCTGAAGAAAATAATTTTGGAGAGTTTTAGAAAAGAAAGAAGTTTGTACTGCTTATATTCAGTTATTCAGGACATGTATAAAGGGGCTATTACATGTGTTCAAACACAAAAAGATTTGACTAAGAATTTTTCTATTTTAGTTGCATTACATTAAAGTTCAACTTTAAGTCCATATCTTTTTGCATTGATTATGAAAATTTTGACTAGACATTCAAAAAGAAGTGCCTTAGTATATGATTTTTACAGATAATATTCTCCTTATAGATAACACTAAAGAAGGTGCTAAGGCGAAACTTGAGTTATGGAGAAATATATTAGAATTTAAAGATTTTTGTCTTAGCAGATCACAAATTGAATGTAAAGAGTGTAATTTCAACCATGAGATAAGCATTTATAGTAGAGAAATGACAACTGATGATTAAGTTATCAAGAAGAGCGAATAATTTAGATATCTTGGATCAATAATATAGAATAATAGTAAAATAGATGGCGATATTAGCAGAATCCAAGTAAGATGGATATAATAGAGTGCATCTGGAGTACTGCATGATAGAAAAATTTCACTTAAACTTAAAAGTAAATTTTATAGAACAGTTATTAAGCCAATAATATTATATGGTGCTGAATACTAACCTATAAAGCAGAAACATACAAATAAGTTAAGTGTAGCAGAAATGAGGGTATTAAGATAGATGAGCAGGTACACACAAAAGGACAAGATATGAAATGAGTATATACATGAGAAAATTGAAGGCACTTCAATTAAAGATAAGCTCAGAGAGAGTCGGCTTAGATGATTTTGACATATAAGTCGTAGACTGATAGAAGCTTCAGTAAAAAAGTTAAATTATTAGAGCTTGCCCATGTAAAAAGAGAAAGACGAAGGTTAAAAAAGGCATAGCCAGAAACTATAAGAAGTGATCTTACATATTTAGAGCTAAATAAAAATTTATTATTTGATAGAGCGCAATGGAAATAAAGAATTCATATAGCCGACCCCACTTAGTGGGATAAAGATTGGTTTGTTGTTGTTGTTTCGTCGAGGGACAGATGAATAATACCCCCCCCTCTGTGCGAGGGTTTACCAAAAAAAAAAAAACACTTTCATTTTTGTTATACACCATTGGCCTCGTTTGGTTCGAGGGGAATTTTTTGCCCAACACAAATTTCAACTATAAAAATCAACTTTATTTCACATCTAATACAAATACGAATATCAGAATTAAAAGTATTTCACATTTTACATATTTTCTAATGGTAAAATAAATTTCTCTTCCATTAAATTTAAACAATAAATTTTTTTTTTTTCATGTCTAAAAAAAAGCTCGAACCAAACGAGGCCTATGTTAGTTTAGAATTAGAGGAAGTACCTATGTTCCCATCACAAGTTAATTTATTAAAAAAAAAAAGAAAACATTTCACATATTTAGAGTCTGAAACAAAGAAATGAATCTAAAGCTGGAACCAAAAAAATCCTCCAGAATGGTTATGTTCTGTTCTCACTTCACGTATTTAAGCTACATGAAACCTAGAAATAATTCATTGTGTTTTCTTCTCCAGAAATAATAATGGAAAAAAAGCATTATTAATACTAGCACTAATAATAATAATACTCTGTCCTAGTTCCATAATTAGAATGTTGATAAGGCTTTTTCTCCTCCACCACATCAGTATTGTTATTCATAAGCATCACGGTCAAACGTAACTATTCAAATTATTATTAGTGCTACTATTATTATCAATATTCTAATTACCGATCCCGTGAACCACTCACATGTTGTAGGGTACTAGGACAGAGTATCTATCAATTTTTCACATTATGGAAGCAATCATTCAAAAAAAATTACTTCAACATTAAAAACGGACTAGTTTCTGTTTCAAAATTTGGGTCATTGCACGACCCTGAACTCTAAATCTAGTAGACTCATTAATTTAGTTAATTTTAGTTTTTTCCAAATAATGTTTAGATAATTTTAGGCTTTTCTAAATATTAAAAAATATAAATGGAGACTTTTTCCATAATCTGTTTCTGATAAGAAAAAGCAACTTCTTGTTTTACTGCTATCTTCATCTGGTAAGCATTTCATAATAATAAAAAATACATAATGTATAAAAGAGGACTTAGGGCAGCTAATGTCCAAGACTTGTAGGATATGACCAGCAATGCCACCATTTGTATCTCATAAAAGCCAGCAGCACAAAATATCCAATCGCCTAGTCTATAGTTGTGACTAGCAATGCAAGCTTAAAGAGAAAAGTAACTTGTTGCTGGCCTACTTCCAAATGCTCACTTAAATATACAGCATTCGGTCATAGAAAAATCAGAAACTAAACAATGATATTGCATGACTAAGGTGGAATAGGAATGGAATTATGTAGTGATGAAAGAAGGGATCACTAATTAATACACTGTGCGTAACTTAATCATATTCCTAACTAAATGCACTTTGACACCCAACAAATTCCTGGTTAAGCTGTAATTTTTGGAGACAACGCATAAATTGCACACATTCGTGAAAGCAATATAATTTTGATGATATCTCATAAATGTTAATAAACAAGTCATTTACCTAATATTATTAAGTATAAAATTCATTAAAAAATAAATCAGTTCTTCCTTTTATGTGATTTTTTATGATGATAAAACTATCTGCAATAACAGCAGAGTGAGGAAAGCAAAAACTTATTGAAAACATATGGAAAAACATAAGAAAATAAAAGGAATAATTGTTCTCAACAAGTGTTCTTTTTACTCGAGAAGTGGAAAAAAAGAAAACATATTCATAATTATATATTCACAAGGATCTGCTGGATGCCTAATTATTGCATTGGAAAATAATAAAGAGAACAAGAAAAGAGCAAACATTGCAAGTAGGATAGTTTAGACTGTTCATATAGCCAAAAGGAAAGTATATTAATACCTTGGCAACAATATAACGAGGTAGGACAGTTATCCTTCTAACAATGTCAACTAAAGCAGAGCTTACTTTAAAGTTAACTTCTAAACTCTCAGAAGCAGCTGCATAAATGAGAAGATTGACTTATAAGTGTTATTACAACCATTTAAAAAAGTAAACGAGATATTTGATTATGGTTGGTGCCTAGTTGCGAGCAGTAGAGGCAGAGTGGAAGAAAGTGAGGTAATGTATGAGACTAAAGAGCAATAAGGATAAAATGAGCATGTCAATTTGAAGAGTGCGCGTTAAAGAACAAACTTATTTTCTAAATTTGGACTTCAATGCAATGCATCTAAATCTTTAGCTGAAATTTGAAGCTGGGATCACATTTTTGAAGAGCAGATGTAACACCACTGGTCCAACAGACTAGTGGTTGCATCCACCACAACTGTCACCTTTTTCACAAGTTACTTCCTTTCTTTATACATTTTTTCATTTCCATGTTGTTCTTCTCTTCATGTGTCATGATCTTGTACAACATGACAAGACATATCATGCTACCCACCAGAGCGGCATCAGCATGCAATCCAATCTTAGGTTTTCAATCTAATATAAAACTTACGTAACAATTATCACTAATTAAGGAGTTTATGCAATTTGACATCATTAAGAAACTACAAATTTCTTAACTTCAATTTCGACCTGAATACTGTTGTTAATGTTATGTGCATTGGCTCCAAATGAGGCTTAACAAACACACAGCATGCAGTATAAAACCCTTTTACCTGCCAATATCATTAACTAAAAATTGGGTTGATTTCAACAATATATAAAAGGAAAAATTTTAAAAATAAATATATTTATGATTATAGGAGGAACCTAACATTTTCCTGTGATGAGTTGACGGCTAGTCATTAAAAGCGTATCCTTGTGAGCTTTTAAAGAAGCATTTGCCTTTTCTGCAGCCAAATCAATCTCTTCCACTCTATCCGCAAATGTTTTCATCGCAACCTTATCTACCGAAACCTGTGCCAAAATGGAAAGTACAAAAACTCAAAACAAGATAAATTAAGCAACAAGATCAAATGAGTCAGAAACCATCCACATGACAACAGAGCTCTAACAAAATAAATTTGAAACTTTGACAAAAAAATAGATGGATGTTACACAAAAATAAGCAAGCAGCAAACTTATACTTAGAGAATGTCATTTCTATACAAATTCAATTTCATATAAAAATAAAAAGAAGTGAACTTATACTTTTTTATATCAAAGTGAACTTATACTTGGAGACTCTTACCTCTATACATTTCAGCTTGTTACCCAAACGTGATTTAAGCTTTTCAACCTAAGAATTCAATATCAGCTATTAATTCAGGCAGGAAAAGAGAAGTAGAGGGGTAATAATAAGGGGAAGGAAGTATAAATTCGTGCCTGTTTTGTAGTTTTTGGTACATATGACCCCACAACTATAAGCCCTCCACGTATTGTTTCTGAAATTCCGAGATCTTGTGGACATAAGGGAGGTCTAGGCTTTATCCCGATTCGAGCAGAGACAAAGCTTGCCGCAGTACGACATAGAAACCGTTTCCCTTGCTTCTCTGCCTGTAGAGATCACAAAAGCAAGCTATCAAGGTTACAAGAGAGAAGTTAAATGCAATATAATCATCTTGAAAAAGGCCACTTTTAAATAAAAATAGAAAAAAGCCTACCTTAATCATTCCTGCAGCAAACACAGCCATGTCTCTTTCACTTGCAGCATTTACGATACATATAGAACCCTACTAGCAGTTAGGAAATGGAAAATTAGTGCTACATTTTTTGTTGGTATAGATGGTAAAGTTGGTTGGATTCAAGAAAAAAAGCTATTATCAAAATGGAGATCAACACTTTCAAAAAAGAGCTGCTATTTTTGTTGAAAGAGCCAAAAAGAGTCACCATGCAACATCAAATAGATATAACTGGAGAGAATTCGCGATGTGCACCAGAGAATTTGGTTGGAAGCTCCTGACACTGATGATTAAAATAAGCAAACGCATGAAAGCTCTAGCAAGGCTATAGTGCATGGCCTGTTACTCTTAGCCCCATCTCACCTTCTCATTTTCTCATGACATTTGGCTGCATCCCCAACCCTCCTCACCAAAAGTCCTTCAAAAGTAACATTTCTCTCAAATTAGAATGATTGTGTGGATTCGTACCAAACATTAACTTCTCGAGAAAAGGTACAGGAAAATGATCCTGTATCATTTTTGGCTTATGGTTAGGTTGGGGTGCATGGGTGCATGGGTGCATAAAGTATAACATAATCTGGCATAAATTTAGCTAGATTTTAACACCATCCTATAATCCCAGATACTAATTTGTTTTAACCTCATGAAAATAGTGTCAATCTTGAGTTGTAATTAATGTCATGCTAATGATAAATAATAGTTGATACCTTCAGCTTCTGCAACAGCTCCATGATTCAGATTTGTCATATGGCTGTTAAAGTTCAAGCATACTACTGAAAGATGCTGAAAAATGTCAATGCATGTCCTGAATCAATGCTAAGTCGGGTATGCCAAGCAAACAAATGAGTGCTGTGGTAAGTTCTCACTCAGTTGAGCAATGTGTATCTGAGTTAAAAATATTCAACCGAGTCAAAATGAGCTAGAGCATCATGGGAGGACTCGATTTTCCAAGTCAAATAAGATCTAGAGCAATGATTCTTATTGGGAATTAAATAAGAAAACACAGCCAGTCTGCCATCCAGACTGAGGTTTGCCAATAATCACTATTTACCTTCCGCAGGCTACAGAGATAGTTGCAAACACCAGCTGGCCCACCCTTGCGCAACAGATCAATCGATACAGATGCTACACTACAGGCTGGAACCCTCCCCTTTGTTTTCTCTTCAATCCACTATAAGTACAAAACAAAAATGATCTTCTGCAGGAAGCTTCAAACTCTACAGAGTAAAATCAATACCTCTTTGAGGTCAGATGAGTTGTATCCAAATGCAGCATCTTTTGAGAACTCAGTTTCACCAACAGGGACAAGTCTGTTGCACCAAAATCCCACAAAAACTTCGGCATTTGTAAGGATAAATTTTTAGAAAAGGAGATTATAAACATTAATTGCTTACCTGTCAGAATCTGCCACATAGTGGACATCTCCAATAGTGTAACGTCCCCCTTGAAGGAAGAATGGAGCGATGATCCAAGCATCCATCTCACCTAGCACCGAAATAGTAGCATCCGCTTCCTGTAAGCAAGCTTCAGATACAAAAGGTAAAAAGGCATGGGCAATTGCAAACTTTTTTTAAAAAAAAGATCAAAATTTAAAAACTAGCCACAATATGCAAGAGACTTGCCTCAGGAAAGTGACCACGTAGGGTAGAATCACCTCTAAGAACTACCGTGTAATTTATGCCTTCAACTGTTTTAGAAGCGGAGTCCACATTCCTACAAATATCTTTTGTCAAAGCTACAGCCTGAAAACCCAGTACAAAATCATTAAAACGCCACACAAATTTGCTTAGAATTAGCAACCAATAATAAAGCATAAATCATTACTAAACATAAAATCAGAGTGAAAGGACAACAAAGGAAAAAGAATTTGCAAAGATTTGTTAATGTAATTTGTCTACCTTTTCCGTGCTGAGAGCACGTGAGTTGGTCAGAATGAAGACACACTTAGGTCTTTTGCTAAACTCTTTTGCCAATGTTTCGACACTCCTACATTCATGATACATTAGAAAAGTTCACATTAGTCAAACAGCAATTGTAAACACAAACTCTTTTTGTACTCACACAAACACAGATCTGCCAGAATAAATATAGCTAATAACTTGCTGAATTTTTTTCCATCTACGAAATGAAGCAAAGGATCAAAAACAAGAATATTTAGGAAATAGGAAGGGTTAATTACCATTCTGTTAGGACTTCAATGTTGTGAACAGTTTGGGTACCTGTAGGATCATCATCCAAAACTACTAAAATTTGTGAAGAATTTTGAAACTGCAGTTCATCAAGATTTTCAATTGGATCATCCTGCCATTCACAAGGAAGGGACTTCAAGAGATTTTCTTTGCTAATTACAGAATGTTTCCCTTCCACTTTAACTCCTGCTAGCATCTCGTAGACCTGAAATGGCAATGCCAAAACAGCTCACTGAAATATATGACAATGGGAAGTCAATAATAGGAGCAACTTTGCTTCAGGCAACATCATGAATATAATAATTTAATCTTCCACTCGAGCCTATGGCTGGTGTATCAACTCTTAACACACCTTTAGGAGTTAAAGATCTCCAGAGGACCAGAAGGATACTAAGCCTCTTTGGTTCGATTTTTTTTTTTTAAATAAAGGAAAAAAAATACTTTATTTTTTAAGTTTAATATCAAAAAAATTTATTTTAATATTAGAAAGTGTATAAGATGTAAAATAAAGTTAGAAAAATGAAAAGCGAATTGAATGAAGCATACAAAAACATCATTACCTTTACTACAGCAGAATCATCATATCGACCCCAACCACAAGCAGAAGCTATTCCATCATGCATAGTAAAAAATGTCAATAACAAAGTCGTTGATCTAGAAATGGTATAAAGTAACATGTTCCTTTTATATTTTTTAATTGCAATCCATATAAAAAATGATTTTTAACAAAATTTTAGAAGAGAATCTGAATCTAAGATAATATGATTAGGATATAGGATATATAAAGTGCAACTTTATTGCATCAAAAGAGTATTCACTGTTGTTCAGAGGATCATAAGTAACCTATGATATAAAATTTTACCAGATTGCATCAGGTTGAATAAATAGGAGCTTTATTTATCACCTGATATAAATAATTGAAGAGCAGTGCTTGAGATAACATGAGGTATTTTGAGATTGGAACCTTCCTTTGACACAATACCCTAAACGTAAAATGAAGAATGCAATATTCAAAAGGTTAATTTCTATAACACATGACTGCATTGGGAGTTAAAAAGACCGAAATGTTGTAGATCATACAAGATCTTTAACAAAAATATCAACTGCAGAACACGGAGTATAGTCGTTCTCTAACATGTGTGGTACACGATTCTCTAAAATCCTGAAAAAGAATATGTATATGTAAAATTTAAACAAAGTCATCAAGTTATCATAGAAATTTAAAAAATTAGCCTAAAAAGAATAATAATTTGCAACATTAACCGATAAAGTTATAATTCCAGTTTTACATCCCATATACCATAGAACATCATACATCATGCATGATGTCAAGAGGAAAGCCATGGGATGTGGCTGGATCATGGCAAGGAAAGAGAAACCATTAAAAATTATTACAGAATGAACAAATCTTTTCAAATAGTGCAATTCCAGCCCAAATACTTAAGATGATGAAAAAAGACACCAATATATCCAATACGCTTTAATTACCATGAAAAACCAGTGGAATGCTTAAGAATTTCGAAAAGTAACTTTGCCTTTAAACCCAGTCTGGCTCCGAATGCCATTGCTTCAGCTGCTGCAGCTATTTGAACTCCAGCAAGCAATTGATTAATCATCTTTATGGAGCTGCATAGGAAAAATAGGTATAATCTCTTCCTATGGACTTCAGCAAACATACCCTTCACCAGCGGTATTTTTGATTATGAATACTAGCTTCAAATGCCATTGTCAATTGCTCAACCATCTATATGAAGCTAGATAGATATGTCAACATAAATCTATTTCAATTCCCTAGTTCACTTGGAGTGTATGATACACATGCATGTACCATCAAAAAAAATGATACATATTCATGATGTCCAAAAGATGGGATTCCACTTACAAATGAACAAAGATTTCATTTAAAAATCTTTGCAGGCCTATACTTGAAATCTACCAAAGTACAAGAATACCTTGCAGCACCGCATCCACCTTTCATGACATACAGCTTTTCGCTTAATGCTGATAAAATTGGGAATTATCAGAACATAGGAAATAAATGCATAAAAATTTCAAATTGCTTTCACAAGCGTTTACATATTACAATTACCTGAAAGAACAGAACCTGCACAGGAAAGGGCTTCATCTGTGCCTGAAGCCATTACCTGTCAAGAAAATGCGAGAAAACGAATACATTCTATTGTTTAACAGAACAAAATTAACAGAAAAAATGCTTGCTTACTTTAAAATAAACAGATAAAGTTACAAATAAGAAGTGACACTTTATTTTGTTTGCTTCCCATTGTGTAGACAAACATACTGGCCCTATTTAGTTCGTGGCTCAAAAGAGTCAAATTAATATTTTATTAATATTTTAAATTCATCACAAACTTCAACTTTATTTCACATCTAACACAAATTTTAAATTAAAAATTAACTTTATTTCACATCTATCATACATAGTAAAATCAACTTTATTTCATATGTTACACACCTTTCAATATTAAAATAACTTTTTTTTTCATCAAACTTATAAACTAATATATTCTCTTTCTAAACTAAAAATAACTCTCCAACCAAACGAGCCCATAAAGTAAGCTTCTTACCGTGAGTGCTCCCTCAGCTGCCCTTTTGACACCACCAGATACAGGTGCATCTACCAATTTAAGGTCCTTATTTTCATCTACAAATTACGTTAACAAAAGCAATAATGTTAAAACTATAGCTAAAACTATTGATACAACATAGCAACAATAACTCAAACTATTGATATTATGATAAATATAAGAAACATACGGACATCCAAATGAATTTTTTTATTATTTACCACTGAGGACCACAACATCCCCTACCATATCCAAATGCACTAATATATCTGCAAACTCAATAGAAAAAAGCAAAAGGACAAGAAAATGCACTAAATGAGAATAAATGAGTAGCAAGATCATTTTAAAAATGGGTTAACTCACAGTGGAAGGGAAGGTATCAAGATGTATGTTTAAGACTATGAGCTGTCTGCTCAAAGGTGTGGTGGAAACTCAAAGGTCTTACATGAAAGACACCATCATCCCATCACTAATGAACCAAAACATGTGATCAACAATCATTATTCCTCCTAAGCATATAAGCACCACATCCACGAATCCCCTCTTCTTACTTCAAATTGGTACCTACATGGCCCATACTTGGCTTTTATATTATCTCTTCAATACAATCTGTGTCGTCAATAGGGCCTAGTTGCATGCTTAGCCACCAAAAACTTCTTCCAAAGCCTAAGTACCAAGGCCCCCTTTACAATTCGGCTTGCACATTTCCTCCTACGACACATAATGCATCATTCTATCTGCTATTCCAATCCAAAGAGATGCTCTGAAAAGTTGCTAAATAAAATAAAAAACAATAGCAAGAACATGCATGGGCGACATGACAAACGACGACATTGATGTCAATGTGTTGTTTATCAGAGTGATCCCCATACAAAAGACAATCTAATCCCTGAGAGTTAATCCTACCCCCCATCGCTTTGATAATGACTGCAAAATTTGATTTATTTGACCTATGCTTAGTTAGGAAATGCCCAAGAGCGCGACTCCACTCATGCATCCTAAATATCCTCCGAAAAATAGCCTTCTCTTAGTGGTGATATGGCTAAAGATAATGGAGGATTCTCAAAATTCATCTTCTTCCTCAAAGCTGCACAGTAACCGTCAGGAACTGCCTTTAGCCGTACTACAACTATAAGGGTAACCTCAACAGGTCATCTACAAATAGGAGATGTCTGTGATCTGGTTCTCTAGAAGGGATGCCGATGCCAGTGATGGAGCCCCTATACATCTCCCCGCAAACTAAAATGGACAAAAGCTCCAAACAAAAGACGAAAAGATAAGAAGAAAGTGGACATCACTGCCTCAAATGGACAGGAGTCACTTTTAATAGTACTAGAAATACTATGCAATAAAAATAAGAGTGTTATCCTTAATAACTTGATCAATAGTTTTTCCAGCACAACTTCCATGTAAGCATACCTTCTAAGGAAGAATATGTTTTTAAAAATATTTGATGCCCTTGTTTGATGTAATCCATGTTTGCATCCTATAATTCAATTTTCAATGAGTTGTGAGTGTATTATTTTCTCCCTTACCCATAAAATATTAATAATATAGATCGTTGCATCACTCATCCAAAAATCAAAAGAAACTTCCCCCTCTCCCGAACTTCATAAAAGTGATAAAGCAGTGGTGCAATGAAGTGAACAGTCAACAGCTATTCTTACTATCCTCTTCTGTCAAACTAACGCAAACCCAACGCTAACCTCCCACGCACCACTCTAGAGTAGCTAAAGGCACTATACAATAGACATCCTCCCGTTCCTCTTTTGAAACTCCATCCATTAGCCACAAGCATTTCTTGAGGTTAGATAGTGGAAGAATAGGATAAATAGGAGAGGGAAGTCAAGTAATTGGAAGTCACCAACTAAACAACACAGGAAACTAATATAGCAAAACAAAATACTACAAGAAAAGGTCAAAAATATTTTTTTCACAAACATAATTCACATAAGCTTACGTGAGACTCACATTATTGGACTTAATAACAGATAAAAGCAATAAGCTGAAACACAAAAAAAGAAAAAATACTTGAGATAATTGCATAAAGAAATTATTAATGCTCTTCTCATCCATCTTACTCCACATGCCTACTGCACTCGTGCCATTGATTTTTCATCTTTCTTTATATTGGAAGTAGGGATGGCAGGGGATTGTGTGGGATGGACATTGGGTTTTGCAATCGCTTAAACATTCATCTGGCTTAGCATTTCCGATCTAAGCCAACAAGAATAAGTGATCCATTTGCTTTAAACCCACCATATAATTATCAAAAGCTAAGCATACCATAAAATTTCAGAATTAGTTCTAGGTGATGATAGAAAAGGAGAAGAATCAAATGTGCATCCACAATTTCCTATTGACAAATGTCAACAATTTGGCAAGTAGGGAGTTAACTCTTAAGGATAGTGAAATAATAAAGAGGCTAGTGAACATTGTATATGCTGCAATGATAATCATGGTAGATATAATTTCTAAAACCTATATCTTTTAACTTAAAAAAGAAAAAAGTATTTCCTTATACCTCTTAAACAGTTTTCATAAAATCACTACCTAATTATGAACGGTATAATACAAACTCAATAGAAGCAGCAAATGCAGTAGAGGAAGTTAAAGGTGCAACAATGCTAAGAGCATATATAACAATAAAGAAAAAGGTGGCACGCATAGAGCCCATTCCACATGAATGGTGAACTCCAAAAAAGAAATTAAAAAAAGCTTGCAACAAAAACTGAGAGTTAACTTTCAAGGGACTTCAGTCACAATACTGTTTACCTCTTAGTCTTTTTTCAAGACGAGCCACAAAACCTGGGGATACTGTAGAAGAAAGAATTACTGTAGCTCCATCTGAAAGATCTAATAAAATAAAAAGAGTAATAGAAAATCAAAAGTGTATCCACCATTTGAGAAATCTGCTTAATGTTCATAATGTAAATGGAAAGGTCATAGTACCAGATACAGAACCCGAATCTCCATACAGAACGCTTTCAACTTGAAGTTCATTAGCAACCATGATTACAAGAGCTTCAACTCCTAGAAAAGTTCATTATTTGTACAAAAAATTGTTAACAAAGAGAATATATATTACCAAGTGGGAAGTGAACATCAAAAAGCTTCTCATTGAATGACAGTTTTTTTTTTTCGATATTAAGAATGACAGTTAACAAATAGCTAAATCTGTCTTGAAAAGTTACATAAAACTTGACAATATTACATGTCCTAATGAGGTAATAATATATCCCGCAATCTCACCCAAATTATGTAAATTCTTTCGACCGAGCCACAATATAAAATATCAAACAATCATGAATAGTTAAATCATATGTTAACAACAAAACATGACCTAATGAAAAAATTTACCCAAACATCATACCACACCTATGAAATAAAAATAAAATACGAACATATAAATACGATATAGTACAAATACGATGACATGATAAACTTTTAAAAAGATATTGATACGTCAAAATACAACAAATATATATGTGTGCATAATGCGCCATATTCTCATATTAAGATGTAATTTATATAATAGACCAGAATAATTTATATACTTTATTAAAATGAATTTCAAAAGCACTCTTTGAATTTTCTTCAAATTAATTGCATATTTTTAAATGTTCTTGGTACTACTAAAGACAATATTATAGATAATTTAATTTGAAAAAATAAAAATATTCTTCAACAATTATTAATTTCAAAAAATCTCAAATTTTAAATAATATCATAAAATTTGTTTAATTATTTCTAAACCGGACACAAATTATCTAGGTGAGACAAAAATTTAAATACATAACAATAGATTAAGATCAGTTTCAATTTAAATCCGACTCAAATAATTAACTCAATGCAAATGAGATCTAATTGATAAATAATATATGTACTATGACCTGAACCCAGATATATTAATCTAATCAAAGTAGATGCATGCTCTTCTTTTTTCAACTGTATGACTTAATAAATAAATAATGTAAAAAAACCAAAATCATATATCTTTTTCACAATATGAGTTGGGATTAAAAATACGTGATAGGTGTCCAACAAAAACAATGACAAAGTATTAGTTAAGGTAGAAAAAGCAACATGGCATTTGTAAAACTGTAAAAACGGGTCAACTAAAGTAGAAAACACAGCAACTTGAAGATACTAAATTATTTTCTACTGTTAAAACACTAATATACATGAAGCTCTCTACAATCTCAATTGCGTGAGCCCAGTGTATCGCTCTTCTAATGTTAATGTTAGAGTCCGTGCATGGGTCGTCTTTTATTTATGTGAATTTTTTATCATGTGGGTCAAATGAATAGATCTAACATTTTTTTTTCAAATTAGAAGTATCAAGTAGTATCAAATAAGTATTGGGACATGTCAGACAATTATCAAATTTTTAAAAAATAAAAATTGATACGTCATGTAGTGTATCGGTGGAGTATCAGGTAATATCAATATCTGATACAAATGCGATATAGATACGTTAAGCTTCATAAAGCACTACCATTCTTGCTACGATCAAGCACACACATGTAAAATTCTAAGGACAGTTAGAAGGGGACAACAAATCCAACTAATATCAATAGGTTCATTTGAGCTATTATAATGTATTATATACACAAATTTGAAAGATAAAAATAATTCACGAAAAAAAAGAAGCAATAACTTTTTCCTTCAACATTGACTCATTCTCATAAACAATATCTATTAGAACTATCCTAACTATATGAGGCCAATGATTCATGATTTTGAAGCTGGTTTATAGTTAGATATCCAACAAACATTCATGGTGTTGAAATGAGTTACAATTGAAGTAATTTCCCGTTATTAAGGATGTTGTCATTTTTATCACTATTTCTTTTAGGAGTGGAACAAAGATGCCTAAAATCACCAAATCTAAGAATTACTAATCCGTCCATTAATTAATGCACCAAAAATTCTGAATAACATTTCAATCTTTGTTTTACTTTCAAGTCTTCTAGAACTCCCACCTATCGTTATCCACGGAAACTAATTCTAAGAATAAAAAATGGTAAATGCCAAAGAGCTACCTCTGGGAGTGAATTGACCGAAAACCTGAACTCTGTGCAAATATAATCCAAGTATAGAAGAAGTCAAGCAATTAGTATCATCACATGTTGGTGGGGACACGACGACATCGAACCGCCGATTTATCCCAGGCAGGGTCTACACTCGACGTCCGAGATCTCACCACGTGGTGTTAATCTTGATGGAGGATTGATATAGGCAGATTTGGCAGCAGGCACGATTGGTGGCTGATCAGTGGATTGGAAATCTCCATTTAAATCAATTTATTGATTTGAATGGGAATATTCCAAATTTTGGACTGATCTCGTTTATTTCCTTCTATTTTTAGATATTCGCATTTGACATGTTGTAATCAGTCTTTATTTCCGCATTTATTTCTGCAATTTAAATTTCGATTGTAATCGCCTATATTATGGCAAGAACTAGTACTGTTTGTTTAAATCATGGAATGAAATCAATTTGAGTTTGAATTATTGCGTGTTATATCCCGGTGAAGGGAAATGTTGGGGCCTTGGGTGAAAATCCCTAAATACCATAAAGAAATTTTTAGGTATTGTCCCAACTTTTCTCAGATTTTAAAAATAATTTAAGCTCAAAGAAATCCAAGCCCTTCATTGCAATTTCTCAAGCCCTAAATTTCATTTTCTTTTCCCCTCTCTGTCGGCTCGGACAGAACCCGCGCGTCCGCGTCCACCTCCACCTCCGCCGCCCGTCTCACTTCCAACCCCCCCTGCCAGCCCGCCGACCACTGGCGACGTCGTCGCCGTCGCTGCTCCGCTTCTCCTTTGGCTGCAGTTTTCATCGAGCCCGAGCGCCACATACGGGCGCTCGTCCGTCTCCGCCTTGCCTCCGCCCCGCC